>CM057052.1:47312500-47912500 GCA_029948455.1 Solanum rostratum
TAGGCTGGTGTCCAGTATGCACCTAGTGTAGAATCTCCACTCCCACCTCTATACATAGGCGGTAAATCCAACACAAGCAAGGGATAAAGGTGGACTTGTTCACGCCCTATCATATATTTGATCTGCTATCAGGCGGTCCTAATCAATATTATAGCCAGCAATGATGCTGGCAACCGACCCACCAGAACTTGTCGGTGAAGTTGAGTGATGGCTTCATGATCGTTGCTGATGTAGAAATCCACTTAGGGTCCTGGCCCTACTCTACAATATGGTTAGCGATCCATCTCATAAGTACAACCTTTCGGGCCACATCTCTCATCAAAACCCGGTCCCTGGTCTACCCCACTCAGTAGTCATACTCAATTGTAATCCTAAAGGCCTAATACTCGGGACTAGACAAATATCGATGGATGGTAGCCTCAAATATGTCGACTGAAACACCTCTTACCATCATTTGTGTAATACGAGGCTGTAAAAGTTATCTCTTCCCCTTTGGGGTCGACTCCATGATGGTGGCAGCGTATGACCCAAAAAACTCACGAACCATCATCCGGGAATACTTTTCTAATGGAGAAGCTAACTACTCCAACCTATAGTGGGCCATATTGTCCTGGAGTCTAGGGGCACTGTCAAGCCCAGATGTGATGACTCGAGGCTCCTCAAATATAGTGTGAGCCTATCGGCCCCGCTCGTCATGCTAGTTGTCATCTCTATATATGTGATGCATACCCCGGACACACCATTTACCTGTCAAAGGTGGTGCAGGGGTTGACTACGTAGCCTTAGAAACTGACTCCTCATCTGAACTAGAGCTATCACTACTAGAAATATAGCCTATGGCAACAGTTACAATTCTGTTGTTGTAGATAGAATATCCGTTGCTATATATCTATTTCAACGGTTTCTGTAACCCTTCCAACAGGTCGCGTAACCATAGATCGATAGCAACGAAATATTTAACCGTTACTAAAATCGTTGCAATAGACGCTCCTATTGCAACGGTTTCCACTTCCAACCTATAGCAACGGTTCATACATCCTATTGGGACGAATTTCAAACTGTTCCTATAAAATTTCTGCAACACTTATTTTATTATTGCAATGGTTATCACATTCAGGTATAGCAACGACTCTCACCCTTATTGGGATGTTTCATAAACCGTTCCTAGAATATCTTATGCAACAGTTATTTTATACGTCAAGTGTAACAATTTTCTCTTGTTATTGCATTAGTTGTATTGGACTATTGGAACCGTTTACTTCACTACAATGTGTCAATTATAGGCAAAAATATCACTTAAATATAATATACATTCGATATGTATTTCAATTACGAGAAGAACCCAATTTTAATCAAATACAATCTAAGATTCAAAGTCATGCAATATCCATTAAGACAAAATACATAATATGTTTTACCATTCAAGCGGTCAGCCATAAGTTTTCTAAGTCCAAAAATAACAAAAGACTTTTACATAATTGATACTTGTTAAGTTCCAAAAAATATCAATTCAAATCCCCCTAGGGAGCAACATCTTCATTGTTTCCATCTCTTTGTTCACCTTCATTGCCTGCAAATTAAATGATAACAAAAAATAAATTAGCAAATTTCCTGAAAGAATTTCAATATAAATGAAAAAAGATCAAAAATAGCATTAACTTTGAAAAAGAGAAATAAAAACATTATCCGACAGAAATAAGAGGTAGAATGTAGGTGTATGTGTTGATAATAAGAAGTAGAATGTAGAAATAAGAGGCAGAAATAATTAAGGCTCGGAAGCAAATATCATTAACTTTCGATAATATTCACACACTGAGAAGCCATAATAATATATAGCAACTGTAAGATTCTAATTAAGATAGATGACTTTAATTATATTAATGCCTTGCAATTTAGCAAATTGTAGATATTTCCCTTGTTCAAGTGTGCATATTTTTCCTTGTCAGGTTTCTGCCAAAGATAGAGAGGATCAAGACGATGCAAATTAGAGGGCATTACATTATTTGTCATTTAAATATTATAGTCTTGCTTATTTTGCTGAGATACTGCAACATATTCGTAGCGGAGATTTTTTCTTCAATCCTTATTATGATGAATTTATTTAAAGATTACTAACCTGACTATTAAAGTATGATCAAAGAACTATTACCCCAATCATACCTTCTTCTTCTTCGTTTTTTTAAAAAACTTTTTTTAAATAAAGGAATTAAGAGGTTTTGGATTTAACTGAACTTCAAAGATAGTTATTGAAGAACACAATAAGAAAAACATTCAAATTATGCCAACTTACCATTCCTTAGAGACAACATAGCAAAGAACAACCCAGTCAATATCACCGCCAAACTAGGGTACATACAGAAACAACAACCACAACAACAGAACACAATCAGAGCACAACAACTACTATCCCAATTTTAGCACAACGTAGAAACAACAACAACATACAGAAACTGACTGGATGATCACAACAACAACAGCGTACCATGTGTAATCCCACAATTGGAGTTTGGGGAGAGGGTGTATCAAAGCAGGTAACAACAGGGAATAAAGAAATGAGGAAGCCATGATGAAAAAACAATAATAGCAAAACAATCAGTAACAAAATTGAAGCAAAGGAAGTAACAGGCCAGGCAGTCATCAGATCAATACATATTTCATAACAAACAAGCAAAGGAATCTCAAATTTAGATTTCATAACAAAATTGAAGCATTCTTGTGACAACAAAATTGATGCAAAGGAAGTAACAAGCAAAGGAAAGTGATACATAACAAACAATATACCCAATACGTACAGATTTCATTCTTTATTTGCAAGGAAATGAAGAGGGATCCTAGTAAACATTATTAATCCCAAATTAACATCACATAAACTATTAAATGAATCCTCAAAATGATTGAATTCCCCCACCCCCTATATATAATTGTAGACAATAATCTCAAATTCCTCAATACAACAAAACCATCAATCACAAATTAGAAGAATAAACAAGAAATCCAATGAAAGATGATATATACGCAGCAAAAAGAATCAAACTTAATGACACACAATTGAGATAATCAACCAGGGATATTACCCTTCTCACTAAGCACCAAAAAACTCCAAGAAACCCAATAAAAGATTATATAAACGCAGGAAAAAAAACCAACTTTTACACAATATGAACAACACCTAAGCAAATATCATTAACTTTTCTTCTGTACAACACTCAACAGGTAAAAAATGTTACAAGAGTAAAACATTTAAGCAGGATGGCAAGGTTGGATTTTTTTTTCCTGCATTCAGAAAGCTGAAATTATACACAGAGAGCAAACAAGACAGACAAGTGGAAATTCCAAATGGAATTACACATGTTTTATGAGAGCAAACAAGACAAACATGATGCACCATCCATATACTGAAATTACACATGTTTTATGAGACTTGTGTGGATACAGTACAGTTCAGGTATATACAGGAGAGGTACGGAAGAAGAAGGAGAAGAAGGAGAAAGGGGAGGTATGGAAGAAGAAGGAGAAGAAGAGGTGAAGGAGGAGGAGAAGGAGAAAGAGAATCAGTATATACTAACTATGATTACTGCTACTTGTAGGTAGCTGCGAGATTTGCTGATTAGCTTGTGGTGCCGAAGTATCTTCTCTAGGTGAAGGAACGCACAATGCTGTTAGTATGTCTGCACTGATCAATCCTGCACGTTGAAGTTGTGCAATTATATTTGCAGTAATATCCTGCTGAATAGTTCTCCTTTGTTCCTCCATCTGTTCATCCATTTTTTGTATCTTTTCTTGCATTTGTCGCACTGTATCATTTGTGGTATTTAAAACTTCTTCAGAATTGCCTGCTTTTCTTTTCAAAGAACTCTTTGTAACCCCCCGTCCATATAATCAGAGACATCCTGGATGTTCTGGTCCCATGATAGAAGAAAATGCATCGCCAGACTCACTACCATCGATACTTTGTTGTTTTTCAAGTTAATCCATTGCAGCCTAATAAAGAGATTCAGTAAAAAAAATTGAAGTAAACATAAGTTAAGAAGGAATTAAAAAATTTAAAAAGAGACTACAAGTAGATAATATTCTTACGATTTTACTAATGGTGTCTTCGTTCGAGTCTTTATACGAACGTCCAGGGCGTCTTGTTCTTGTGACAACAAACAACTCTTTAAGTGATACAACACTTTCCTTTTTTTTCTCCTTGTCACATAAAAAATAGTATCAAATATCTATTTAAGAATAATAAATTAACATTTGATAAAGATCATGAAAACACACCAAATCATTGCGGACTAAAGCAAAGCTTATTTTGCCACATGTGTGTGGATTCTTCCACTTTTTTCTGTTCTTCTTATTGGTTTCAGCCATTTTTTGCAAATGAATAAATCAATAAAAATACATCATTTCAATACCTAACTGAAATGACAAGAGTGTAAAACAGAGAAACGAAGAAAAACAAGCTGGCAGCAACATGGAAAATAGACAAAGCAAATTCCAATAGGCATTTTGCAATACATAGTAGAGACCGAGATTCAATCCTTAAATTACCTTGTGTTTATCCGAGTCCCAATATTTAAAGAGTTCCTTCAATTGACATTCTGGAACATAAGGAGGCCCTTTCCCCTTACAACATCATCACTAGTACCTCGTTTGTAACATAACATCTTCAAATTATATTTATGCTTTCTCCAAGCAGATCCAATTACTGCTAAAGCCCATTTTTTTGCAGCATCAGGGATATCATACTTCTCCTACATATAATTTTATTAGGTTAATAAAATATGTAAAGAAATTTGAACAAGTAATTAATGTTAGTAACTTCAAACCTGAGTATATCTCCATAGATCATCTTTTATGTCCATATACCTCCAATTTAATATGCCAAGAGGACAAAGGGTCACATTCCTCGCCAATGTACCAAGAAAGCTACTTAACTCTACAACAACATCCTTAGTTGGACCAACAGGTTGATTCATGTCATTCAACAGGATCAATTTACGCTCAAGTCTCCCATGTACAACACTCATTTGTGTTGTACCTCTCGTATTTTTTGAATAGAAGGATCTGAAGCTATAAAATAACCCAATTAATTAGAAGTCATAACTGATTTTAATAAGTTCCTAAGCTATACTTACCTTGTTCATCAAATTGTTTATTTTGTCGAAGAGTAATAGTAGAATCTATTCGCACTTGCTCCTCTTCAGTTGGTTGCTCTTCTACAGGTTGTTCTTCTACACACTTTTCATTTGCTACAGCTTGTGGTGCTCCTCGCTGTTGTTCCTCCATTGGAAGTTCTTTCTCAATTAACTTCAGCAGATTCCTTTTCTCTAACCGCACAACATTTAGAGTTTGTTGTGTTGTTGAACATGATCGTCTTTGTTTTATCAAGGACGATAAAGTTCCAGGTTTAGCATATGCCTTTTTCTTTGTAAATTTTTTGCTTTTTGAAGGCACTCTTGGACTCATGACTATCAAAATCTGTATAAATTTAAAAGTGGAAAAGTTAAAAATATTACTAAATCAGATAAACAATAACAATAAAGAAGAGAAAGATAGAGTTAGAAAGAACCTGATACTTTTGTGCCTCTATAGTATGGTGAATGGATCCTCGTAGGAATTGCAAGAAAATATGGAATACTGAAAATAAGTATAAGAAAGAAAGACTTAGCAAGTAGCTAACCAACACAAGTGTAAAAAACTAAAAAAACTTCACTTTCACATCATATTTTATATGCAAAACATAGACCTATAAGGAAAGAATCCTTCGAGAAGGACAGTTATTACTCACTATAGAAAACTATGAATAGTATAAATTTGAACAAGCTCAAAATATTCTTCATTAATCATCCGCCTCCATCCAATCCCAATCGATATCATCGAGGTCATCCTCCTCTTCCGACGTTTCTGTAGATATATCATTTGAACATTCTGCGAAAGAGGGAATATCAACGATATCAACAGGTAGATCTCCTCTCGACCATCTAACATCACCATCTAGAAATGTATTTGATGAACCAATATCATCTTAGGCTCCCTCCAAAATGCTTGTTCAATATCTGAATAGTCCTCTTCCTCCAAATCATACAAATCAACATGATCATTTTTTATTGCATAATAAACCTCTTTCTCAATCGGATCTTCCACATAAAAAATTTGATGTGCTTGAGATGCTAGTACAAATGGATCATTTGTGCAGCATAATTTATTGAAGTACACTCGACTCAACCCATATTCATCGACTTCGTTCTGAAACCAATCACATCTAAATAGCACAACACTAAAGCAACCATAATAATCAACCTCAATGATATCCTGAATAACTCCGTAGTAGGTAACCATTCCATCTACGGGATTTTGGTCCCTTGCACTAGCAAAACTATCTGTTGTTGCTGACAAAGTCACTCCACTATTTTGAATCTTGTATGGAGCATCTCGTTTCATTGTATGAAATCGATATCCATTGATGAAGTACCCAGTATGTCTTTTGGCTATTTTATTAGGCCCTCTGGCCAACCATCTCAAATAGTCAGGCACTTTAGTATGTTTAACTTTCTCTCGCAACCAATTGGCAAATTCTCGACTGTGAATTTGTGCTTTTTCCCATGCATTTCCTTTAGAATTATTATCAATTAAATTCTTATGTTCCCTGTAAACATGTATCTCAAAACTTTTAGATAATTATAAATAAAATTTAAAAACACACGAATGTAAAAATTTAAAGAAAAATTAAAATATTATATAATTATTTTATCATACTTGATAAATGCCTCTACTTGCTCATCTCCAGTATTGAATAAAGCATATCGATGTGCTTCAGACCAATGATCAATATCCATCTCAAAAGTCTTGCCTCTCTTTTTCTCTCACTTCCAATTGGATGACCTATCTTAGGAAACATATGCACAATATCATCTCCCTCTATTTGAATGTCCTCATCATCATCCATTTGGTATCTACTAAATCTTGTCTTCACCCAAATAGGTAGGTACCTCGAACAAAAAGTCAAACAATCATCAGCCTTAACACCCTCTGCTATGCATCCTTCTGAATTCGATCGATTACGAACCAACCCCTTATACTTGCACATGTTTCTCTCAGAAGAATACATCCAACGTAAATAAATGGAACCTCCAAGCTTAATTTCATTTACCAAATGAATAGACAAATGTATCATTATATCAAAAAAACTTGAAGGAAATATCTTTTCAAGAACACATACTATCTCTGTGATTTCAGCCTGCAATTTATCAAGATCACTTCTTCTTATAACTTTACTACATATGGCTCTATAAAAATTTCCCAACCTAATCAAGACCATTGATACTTCCTTAGGTAACACTTTTCTAACTGCAATCTGGAGCAAATACTCCATTATGACATGAGCATCATGGCTCTTATATCTTGATGCTTTCATCTCTTCCACTTGTACACGATTTGATATATTTGAGGCAAACCCTTTTGGTAATTTGGCATTTTTTAAAACACTACAAAACAATCTTTTCTCCTCTTGTTTCATTGAGAAACAAGCTTTAGCCAAATGAACTTTTCCAGTATCATTATCCTCTTTTGGTTGAAGCTCCTTCCGTATAGCCATCTCTTTCAAGTCATACCGAAATTTAAATGATCTTTGGACTTCCCAAATATATCCAATAAAGTCCCAAGTATACTATCACATACATTCTTTTCTATATGCATCATATCAAGATTATGCCTTAGTTTGTTATGTTTCCAATATGGCAATTCAAAAAATATGGATCTTTTCTTCCACGGGCTATCATTCTTGCGAGATCTTTTCTTTTGACCCTTTCCAAAGACATTATTAAATTCAGATAGCTCTTCAAGAATATCTATGCCAGACAATGGAGTTGGTGCGGTTTTATGATCCTCTTTACCATCAAATGATTTCTTATCTCTTCGAGATGGATGATCTGGAGGCAAAAATGCTCGATGACCCATGTAACACATCTTACGACTATGTTTAAGGTATCCAAAGCAAGTACCATAATTACATGTGGGGCATGCCCATCTCCCCTTGGTGCTCCATCCAGAAAGCATTGCTAGTGCAGGAAAATCACTAATTGTCCATAATAAAGCTGCACGTAATGAAAATGTTTGATTAGCTACAACATCATATGTTTTCGCTCCCACTTCCCATAGTTTATTCAACTCTGCAACTAGTGGTTGAAGGTACACATCTATATCCTTTCCTGGAGATGATGGACCTGGAATGATCATTGACAACATTATATATTCTGGTTTCATGCAAATCCATGGTGATAAATTATAATTGATTAACATCACTGGCCATGTACTATGAGATATGCTCATAGTTTGAAATGGATTGAAACCATCACTTGAAAGACCCAATCTAACATTACGAGGATCTTTAGAGAAGCTTGGGTGTAAGGAATCAAAATGCTTCCAAGATTCTCCATCAGCAGGATGTCTTAGATTCCCATCATTGGGTCGTTCAGTAGCATGCCATCTCATAGCTACAGATGTTTCAGAACACATGAATATCCTCTGAAGCCTAGGCTTTAAAAGGAAGTACCTTAAAACCTTTGCTGGAATTTTAGTGTTCTTATTGGTCAATTGATCACGAACATTCTTCCATCTAGAAGACCCACACGCAGAGCAATTATTTATATTTGCATTATCTTTCCAAAATAGCATACAATCATTAGGGCAAGCATGAATTTTTTCATAATGAAGACCCAAGTCATTTATCACCTTATTTGCCTTGTTGAAAGACTCGGGTATATGAGCAAATGGAAATGCCTCTTTTAACAAGTCTAACAAGTCTGAAAAGGTGACATTACTCAACCCATGAATGCATTTAAACAAGAACAACCGAATGGTGAAACTCAGCTTAGAAAAGATCTTACACTCCGGATACAACTCTTGTTTTCCTTCCTCAACTAATTTTAAAAATATCTTTGCATCTTCAGATGGCCCCTCTGTTACTCCTTCATGTCTTTGTGATCTTCAATATTTCTAAAAGTATCACGAAGCAGACCATCAATGTCATTATTCATGTTCGATCTTTCATCATCATTTCTTGGACGTGGTGTAGTATTTGAGGATAATCCTTCGCCATGGAAAATCCAGTTGGTGTATCCACCACGAGCAAACCCAAAAGCAATCAAGTGATTCTCCACTACACTTCGATAATGCCAATAGCGATTAAAACATTTTTTACAAGGACATAAAATTTCATCTCCTTGGGAAGATCGTTCAAATGCTTTATCAAGAAAAGCATTCACTCCATGTCCATACTCATCGGTGGATCTTGGAAGAGTCATCCAACTTTTATCACTAATATCCATTGGATATCCTATGTGACACAAGTAAAATATATATATATATATATATATATATATATATATATATATTAACATTTAAATAGCAATATCACAGTATCAAAATTATCTAGTTTCAACTATGTCTTAAAATTATACCATCCAACATACTACAAAAATCTTAAGGTAGAAATAAATGTGCATATGTAAACCAAACCGTCAAGTTCATAACTTTTCATGTTTAGGAGTATAATTAACAAAAGGATATTTGTGTTCTCTATAAGCTAATTTAGGCTAAAGAATCTCATAACAATGCAAAGTACCACTATGGTACAGTACGTCCATTTTCACAAGTTACAGTTATTAGGAGAGAAGATCAAACTAATTAGTGATGACTAGTAAAAAGTAAAAAAATAACTAATATATGACATTTAAGCTAAACTTATTGATTGTGTTAAGGATTTTTACTGTAATACTATCGATAGAAGAGCATATGCCTTTTTTTTATGGACTAACACACTGTCTTCTTTAATTAATAAATCAATTATGTCTAAAGAAATATAACCAGAATAATCTCAAATATTGTGTATATATTACATAATCTCATGTTTGTCCTGATTTCACAAATAATCAAGATATGCAAGATGAACTGACAAGAAAAGATAGATACATGGCAAAATAATCTAATCCAGATTACTGAGAAACAGAAAGAGAAAGGGATCATCCAGAATATTAATTTAAAAGAACAGAACACATGGAATGAGAGTTTACCAATGCTGAAAGTGAGAGATGCCAACAACTTTTGAAATAGCTTACTACACTGAACCTGCAACAGTAACATGTATCAACATATATCAATAAGTCAATTCTGAGAGAAAATCAAATCCAATTCTGGCATAAAACCAAATCATACTTAAAAATAAAACTACAAACATTAATTTTCTAAATAAACAGCAAATAGGGCATATGTGTCATACTCAATATCTTCATAGCATTTTAAATGTTACTTGTCTAGTATCAATAAAAAAAAGATACATGTATATGAAAACCATAAAGGACATGTTTGAACTTATAATACCAAGCTTATTAACATATACTGACTATGTAAATATTATACGTACAATCTGACTAAAATACGTAACATGGTACTAGATTTTATTAGCAAGTGAAAATTAACAAGAACATGTAGAAAACCATCTGCGGACAATGTAGCAAACAATCATGAACGTACACTTTAATCAACTCTAAGTCGTGTACGATAACTGGTGGTTGACTTACTGGTTACCAGATGCATCATATATAAATTGAGGAAATATAGAAATATAGCCATTTACAGTACTCTTTGAGACAGGGGAATCTTTGTAAACGACACTTCTTCCGACCATTCATTAGTTTTATGCAATAGTCTATCTCAAGGACTTGAAATTGAAGGGCAATCCTCCTTTGGGAAAGGACTCTATTTCTAGACAACTAGAGAGGCTTGGTGTATTAAGAGATACAAGGAGTTGCAGCATATGTTCTGGCAGCCATTTGGTCCTAAAATATGCATATGCATTTTCTGGGAATCCCTACATGCCAACAAAAGTTTTTCAACATTCTCACTCCAAAAATATTGAAAGTTTCAATTGCGGTAGGAATTAAAAACCTAGTAAGGTTGTTCAACCCTGTACCCACAGAGTGTGTGCTCTTTGGAGAAACTCAGGTGATATGTCATCTATACAATCACATGCTTCCACATTCAATTCCTCCAGAAACATCTCAACAACTAGCCCCTCCAATTTCAATTTTTGGCAACCAGATATGTCTATTATCCTCAAATTACTTGGCAGAATGCTAAAAAGTAAGGACGTAAGAGAACTACAATTATTAATACATAATTGAACAATCTGCTTCATTCCCCCAATCATAAAAAATAACTCAACCTTAGGAGAACCGATAACTTTAAACCTTTTTAAGTTTGAACGTTTGATGGGTGTCTCAAAACTAAGCTCGGGGAAACTTTTAATTGAAAGTGAGAGCTAAAAGGCTTTTAGATGACAAACTTCCATAGAATGCTTTCAAAGTGGAATCAGACAGAATGTCCGGATTAGCAAAATGAACTGGGACGAATGGGAATAAAGAAGGCAAGAGATGTTACCAGGTGGACGAGAACAGACTTCAGTTGCAATCATAGTTGTAGAAAAAAGGAAAAAAAATCAAAATAAGACTAAATTGAAACAGGTTGGGAAGCCACATCACTTGAAAAGAATCAACAAAATAATAATACTAGAATGAAATTTGGATTAACATTACAACTAATCAACTCATTTCGTGATTTATCTAAATATTCACACTAAAAACAAACATGCTATAATATTTTCTTTAGAAGACGATGACAACGGCAACAACAACAACAACAACTACTAAGAATTCATATATACTACTAGTCTATAATGAATAGCTAATAACTTAAACATTAACGACGGCAAACACAACTTTTCAGCCTTTCAAAATGCCCACAACAACACCAAAACAAAGTAAATAGCTTTCATATTAGGTACACACATTTTATAACCTATAAATTCATTGTTATTTCTAGATATCCCTCTGTTCTTCACCACATAAACACACCAGATTTTTAGCAACAATCGAATCTGATTTTAAACACACCATATTTTTAACAACAATTAAATGCGAGTTACAAACTTTAACCATAAGTAAATTAAATCTCAGGCATAACATAGAATAAAAAAATCTATTTCAACCAAAGTCACTTGTGCATTTCAAATATTATTCAGTAAAGTTAAAAGATTTGAAGAAACCCACTTGTGCATGTCAAAGATCCTTCAGTAAAGTTAAAAATTTTGAAGAAACCCACTTGTGCATGTCAAAGATCCTTCAGTAAAGTTAAAAATTTTGAATAAACCCACTTGTACATTTCAAAAATCCTTCAATAAAGTTAAATTTTTTGAAGAAACCCACTTGTGCATTTCGAAAATCCTCCAGTAAACTTATAAATTTTGAAGTCAGAATTTCTTTCAACAACCCTTCACAAATATTTATGAAAATCTACAGACAAAGGGAACTTAGAAGAATGAAGGATATCAAACCTTTTGATGAAGACAAAATGAAGACCACTGCCACTTCCAAAAGCTAACAGAGATGAAATTTTATCACATATGAGCTTTATATAGAGATGAAGTTGCCTTCCTGAAGCTGATGGAGATGATTTCCTAAGCAATCCCAGAGAAATTGGGTATTTCCTCTACGATTGTAGAGAGAAACCCAAGAACTGAGAAACCGACACTTTACAGAGAGAAACCCTCATTATACAGAAATGAGTATTGTGAAAATAGGGTGTAAGTGGGATTTTTGTTCCTGATGAAAGTGGGATTTTTGCTCTGTCAAAAGAGCATTGGCGGGCTAATGAAATTGGTGGAGGGAAAATGCACAATTTTACATGTGTCAAAGTTAATGTAAATTATACGCGTCATTTTTAATTTTTAATGCAACCATACCTATAGTATTTATAATGCAACGGTTAAGATATGCGTTGCAAATAGTACCCCTGTAGCAACGGTTAGGGGGCTGATGCAACGGTATATTTTAATAAGTGTACTATTAAGTCCAAAGGTTTATGGCAATGGTCTAAACTGTTGCAATATATTATTTATTGCAGCGGTTTTATAACCATTGCATAATCATTGTTGCCATAGACTATATTTCTAGTAGTGTATCTTTCTCTCTGGAACACATAGTGGACCCCTCTTTGGAGTCCGTCATCTGTACCAAGCTACTCTACTTGATGTCTCCCTCTTCAGACAGGGGAAGCCAAAAAACTAACGCCTGAGTTTAGCATGGCACTATATGTCTATCTACCACCTATATATACAATTGCTTGACATCCAAATTTAGCTAGACGCCAAGTTCTTCAAGCGACCCGCTAGCCTTAGGAGTAGGCGAGGTATCCAAAGGCTCATCCTATAATCGGGTTTACATGGCTCGAATCTCACTCTTTCTAGATTTGGGATCCATGTACTTGAAATCAATACAATGGACAACACATGTAAGTCTTAAGAGCACAGGAAAGAAAATAAAAAAGTTTAAAAAATAAGTTACAGAGGGACCTATGAAGGCTCTCCTACGAGCCGTAGAAGGCCTTCGCAGGTGGCAAGGTGTAATGATTCTAGTTAGCGAAAATGCACCTAAGAGACTAGGCACAACTAGTAGAATCAACTACCAGCCATAGACTGAGTCGTACGTATAAGTCCAGAATTAATATTTGTAGGCAAGGAACATATGAAACTAGGTTATGAGCCATAGTCCAAACTACAGCTCATAAGTGGTTTCGTTTGATGACAATCCTAAAAATTCCTGTTGCTGAACCCAACTTACAAAGGACAACTATGGTCTGTGGATTAATCCATGGGCCATAGAATACCCTCATGCTGTAAAACAACAACATGGTTTCCCAAGACCACCACAATGGTTCTATTTATCTATATCAAATATGTGATCACATCAAACAATAAGGTTTAGTAAATTAAACAACATCGAAGGAACTTTATGCACTTAATTCATTCCATAACACATTTTCATCGAGTTACCCAATAATCCATATGTATGAGCTATTAATCTACCCCATCAACTATCAATTCACATGCACATATCACTTCAACCACCATTAGAAAAATAATGTAGCATGTTATCATTAAACACATGTAATCACATGTGAATGACAATAGAGTAGTTCAATATAATTAGAAGTGATTTCATGATTTCAAACAATAGCATGCCAAAACTTTGTGGTCAATTAAATCAATTTTATTGTTCCGGCATATGCATGGTTCAAGTTCAGTGCAATATATCACGTAGTTCCAAGTATAAAATACTCATGCATAGGCAACACCCAATATTGAACATGAACATCAAAATATCATTATAAAAAATGTCCCAACCTATTGTCATAATTTCTGGTGAAATATAAAAGAGAAAAGAGATTACATACTAGAGTTTTTGAGCAAAAAGTTGAGAAATTGCAAGAGAACAAAGAAATTGAAGCCTTCGGTGCACCAAAGAGTGGACAAATTTTCGATTAGAAACAATGGTGGTGGTCAGAATTTTGGGGAAGAAGAAACGGTTAGGATATTTTATTAATTGTTAGAAAAATGAGAGGTACTGTTTTTACCCCCTTTTTATTTGATTTGCTGGGTCGGATATAAGTGGGGTTTGGGTCCCACAAAATCCCAATTACAAATCCTAAGAAAATCTATGAACCGTGAACCATGGTTTCGTGGTTTCTTGAACCCTAGTTTAGAGATATTGACACTATAGATCCATCTACAAGGCATACATTTATATGCAACCCATATAGTGGATTGAAGATGTCCTCAACACTTAGCAAGTTTTAGAAATCTTACCTGTGGTCCAAGAGCCCCATTCAAGACCTATAATTTTATCTACAGGCTGTAAAGTTTGCTCGTGGACTAGAGTTCACAGAATTTTGCTTACTGGAAGTGACTTTACAAGTCAGTTTACGAGTTATGATATGAACCATGGCTCATAGAACTGGTTTTAGAACCAACTTCTCTCACTTTTTAGCACTGGTTTGCTAACATAGCCCTGTTCCTGCATATTCTCCATAGAACAAACTGTTACCCTATAAGCCACTAGTCGTTGGGTCCAAATTACAATTAAAAGCAAGAAAATTAAAATTCTACTAGTCCAAAAGGCTAAAATAAAACAAAAACATGAATGCTACATCAGATATCTCGGGTTACCTCCAAAGTAGCACCTGATTTATCATCGTTGCACGACTTGGACAACTTGGTTACTCATACTTCACTAAGCACCCAAACTTCCATCTTTAGATCATCGGGCCTCTTCATGGACTGATAGATATTGCAGACGACTTCTTCATCATTCAATTGGAACTTGAGTTATACTGATTTCATGTCCACCAATGCATGCCCAATGTCTAAGAAAGGCTTCCTAATATGATTGGGACTTCAAAGTCAACTTGGCAATCAAGAATCATGAAGTCTACGGGGAATATGAATTTTTCCACTTTTATGAGAATGTTGTACAATATCCCTACATGATTTTTCACTATCTTGTCATCCATCAATAACTATATGCTTATTAGAGTAGGGGCTCCCAAGCCTAACTTCTTGAATATTGCAAGAGGTATTAGATTGATGTTAGTGCCTAAGTCACCTAATGCCTTTGCGAATTCCACATCTCCAATGGTGCAGGGTATAATGAATGCTCTGGGTTATTCTTTCTTCTGCACCAAGGACCATGTTGTAATCGCATTATAATGTTGTAACTCTTGCGAGAGCCCTTGGCTAATTGTCCCCTTCTTTGTCACTAGATCCATCATGAACTTTCATACTTGGGCATTTTTTCCAATTTAATACCTTAATGAGAGGAATATTGATCGTAAGCTGCTTCAACATAGAGATAAAGTGCTGAAACTTACCTTTCTCACCCTTCTTTTTGAATCTCTCAAGGAAAGGAGGGGGAGATCTAGGTATGGGTTTGAACTTCTTTGGTTTCAATACCTCATCACTCACCCCATCCTTGGCGCTAGCATCTTCGATCTCTACATTCTTGCTATCTACCAGCTCCTCAAGAACCTCAGCATCATTAACTGGCATTGGTGGGTCAATTGTCTACTTGCTTCCATATGTTGTCATTTCTTCATGAACAACCCCACATTAGTATTTATCCAGCCAACTCTTACATCCTCTCCTTATTTATCATTTCCTGCTTAGACTTTGTACTAATTGAGGAAGAGCTTTTAGTCATTGATTTATCTTTTGAGCCCTATGCATGCTTTGTCTTTGCAACCTTTTTCAGTCGTTCAGCTACAATTGAAAATGGACAATCTAAGATTGAGTCGCTAGTGATTATGTCAGCTAGTGCTTTGCAATTATTATCAAGTGACCGATAGAAGATCTCCACCAAAGAATCATCAACAATCTTGTGGTATGGAACACTCCTCAAACACTTGGTAAATCTCTCCCCCATAGTGCTGATCGAATCACCAGGAATTTGCTCGAAGTTGTTGATCTAATCTTAGCTTTAGCTTCTTCGACCTAGGGAAAAACCTCTCCTGGAAGGCCTTCTATATTTCAGCCCAAGTGGTGATTGAACACTGTGGGAGCTCGGATAACCATAGTGTCGCTTCGCCTATTAAAGATAATGGGAAGACACCTAGCGGCATTCATGACAGATTTTGGTTCCTCATCATACTTTTATAGATGAAGACAATATTGTGTAGATGGTTATGCGGATCCCTTGATGGTAAGCCCGTGAACAATCTTCTATTCTGCAGTATTTGTAGCAACCCACTCAAAACAACAAATTTTATGTCATCTGGTAAGGAAGGTAACAAAATAGCTCCAGTGACATCCACTACCATAGGGTCAAGACTCTATTGATTCTAAGTGTTAGCAGCAGCTTGCAGATCTTGTAGTGGTGGATTTGTATCCTCAAGTGGTGGAGGTGGGTTATCATTGTTTGGATTCAGTGCTACATTTATGTCAACATTTGCAATGTTGGTCACATTGTTTTGGGCTATTCTTCTCAGTATTCTCTGGATCTCTGGGTCAAATAGAGTCAAGGAATTGTCTCGACTATTAGTGTTTTGCATACACTGCACTTGTATGCTGAAACAAAATAAAAACAAGTAACATAAAATAATGAAAATAAGGATTAATTCAAAAATTACATAATATAAACCAGTCTTAAAGTCATATTCCGCGGCAACAATGCCAAAATTTTGATGTCGCGCAAATTACACCTCCCTTTGAAGGTATATGAAGTCTTTTCCAAAATATATAACCTAACAAAGGTTAGGATCTAACCCACATGGAATATGGTCTAGACTTGGAGTAATTACGAGCAATCCAGATGAATAACCTACTTATCTCCTGAGGGGAGGTTTAACTAGAGTAAATAAGCCTAAACTAGAAGCAAGTGTTGTGAATTTGGTGAAAGAAGTAAGCAGGGTGTTGTGTTTCCCATGAATTCATTAGTATAGCCAGATAATCGTAATTTTTTCTAGTGTGGAGCATCTTGAACTGGTAAGTTAAGTTTATCAAATCCTTTGATCCAGGCGAGAGGTAAATTTCACTAGGTGATTTGATCCAACCCTGCAGTGTGACATTACTAACCCTTATCTTTTCTTCTAGTACAACCACTCCTTAATCTGGTTAGGTTGATTAAATGAGAGGGATCATACCGAATCCTATTAATTATTTCCTTATCCTATTCATTACCACCTTGATCCAGCAAGTAAGAATTAGGCGAGTTCTAACGTTGGCCACCGCTAAAAATCATTCTAAATGAAAGGATTAATGAATACATTCATGCACACTTTCCAAGAATTACGAGTTATCCGATTTCACCTTGTTAGTTCTTCATGGTTCCCAAAGTCATAGTTGTAGATTTAACTACTCATGGTGATTGTAGATGAGAAAATTATGTTAAGGAATACCATAATTAAACACTTACAATAATGAATTTAAGAACAAGAAATCCAAATTACTTTACAAGAAATCACAATGTAAAAATTACAAAGTATGAGTTCTCAAAGTGTTTCTGGCCTCTCTCGTGCGTATCTCCTCAAGAAAAACCTAAAAATCTATTTATAATAAGTAAAATAAAAATCCAAAATGAAATAGGAAAAGTGGATTCGACAGCTTCTACAAATGAGGTTACGAGCCGTATGTGAACTCACGGCTCGTACCTGAGCTTCATACTCCGTGCTTTCTAAAATCAAGCTTCAACTTATGAAACCATCTAGGGGGCTGTCTTTTGACTTATGACCCATAGAGGGTTTCTTTTTCTAACCTCTCTAAGGCTCTTCATAATTTGATCCTCCAAGCATGACCTTATCTATGCCTCATCTTTAAATATACGGCTCGTAAGTGATTTCGTCTGATAATACATCAACATTCAACATATTTTCTGATCTTTAACCTATGAAACCACCTCTAGGCCATGAAGAGTTCTACGACTCATATGAAAACTTGTATATGCAACATCTCAAACTTGGCCCTTCGTTAGATCTGACTTATGAAACCAACTTACGGCTCGTGGGGTGAACTATGACCAGTAGAGTTGTCCGTAAATCACCAAAAACTTCAATTCTGCTAAACATTGTTGAATCATACCTAATCATGTAATCCTTAAAAATCAATATAAAAACACATCAAACCCACTAACATCGCTTTAAAAACATATAAAATTCCAAGTTTTAAGCCTAAAAAATGTTATATTTTAGCAGCATATCAATTAGTAGTATGTTCTAGAACCCGCCAGGATTTTTACTATGCAGAGGCATGATTGGACATGATGATGATAATGATGTAGTCCTTTTATTGGGAAGCTCTTGACTTTACTTTTATTTTAATTTTAAAACTATGTTTTTGCTTGCTTATTCATGTAATGTGCTTATTTACCTTATCCATGTTTATGATATGAACAAGAGGCTTGGATGGGGCGCCTTCAGGTTCCTCATTTGCCATATCATGACAAGACCCTAGGTTCGAACCGTGAAAAACTTAGTATCGGATCACAAGGTATGAAAGTATCCGAGGGAGTCTAACATGCCGCAACTAGTAGAATCTTGTTCAGAGGTGTAAAGCGCGCCGCATCCATAAATAAGAGGCTTTGAGGCATTTAGAGATTTCTCACTTTTTTGTCATCTATGTTGTTCCCTATGTTGTGATCTAAGACTCTTCTACTCATCCTTTGATATTTTTAGAGAATGCCTCTACGATGCTCTATTGCAAAGGGAAGTTGATGCTAATGAGGACCAAGCTCCCCTAGATCCTCAAGTTCTCCAATATCTTATAGCCAACCAAGTGACTAATAAGGAGTTTAGGGCCACTATCACTATGTTAGCTTAAGCTGTGGCTATCCAAGCCAACAAAGCCATTTCCAATCCAAATGTTCCTACTCTAGCTTCTAGAGTTAGAGATTCTGCAAGCATGCACCCTCTAGAGTTCTATGGTTCCAAGGTGGACAAAGATCCACATGAGTTCATTGATGAGTTCTATAAGGTAGTGGGCATTATGGGTGTGACATCCAACAAGAAGGCGGAGTTGGAAGTTGACCAACTCACAGGAGTCACTCAAGTTTTGTTCACATAGAAGTGTTGAGGAAGGTCCAATTGGATGAGAGGTCTTCTAAGCCACATTCTTTGATGTGTTGTTTCCATTAGAACAAAAGTAGGCCTACCTGATGGATTTCATGAGTCTTAATTAAGGTAGCATAAGTGTGAGGGGGTATGGCCTTACGTTCACAAAGTTGTCTAAGTATGATCCTTCTTTCGTAGCCAATTGTAGAGCCCACACGAATAAGTTCATTTCTAGGGTGTAAAACTTGGTGAAAATGGAGTGCAAAACCATGATACTTATAAATGAGAGAGATGTTTCTAATCACAACTCATGCCAAGCAAATTCAGAGTCAGAAACTTCAAAAGATGAGGATGAGAAAGTCCAAGAGGTCTTGTTTTGAGGGTGGATTTTCACATACTAAGTATAGTGGTGACCGTTTCCAACAAGTCCAAGGGTCATCCAAGGTTGCTACTTCATGATTTTATAGGGATTAGGTACCTACCTCGGAAGTTCAAGGTGATGGTGCTAATGCTAGTGGCACTACTCTTTGTAAGTGCCAAAGTGTAGAAGAAGTCATATTGGTGATTGCTTGCAGGGCGTGGGTGCTTTCTTTAGTTGTGAAAAGATGGGGCCCAAGATCTCCGAGTGTCCTGGTATTAATTAATTCTCTTTATGGTGAATGTTTTTTAATGGTAACCAACATTAGAACTCGCCTACTATTACTGATCAGATCAAGATAGTAATGAATAAAAAAAGATAAATTAACAGGATTCGATTGACGATTTTCGTCTAATCAATCGAGCTGGGCCAAGGGGAACTTATGCTGGAACAATATGTAAGGGTTAGTAACGTCACATTGCAGGGATTGACCAAATCACACAGTGAAATTTGCCTCTCGCCTGGGCCAAAGAGTTTGGTGAACTTAACTTACCGTTCTGCATGTTACACACTAGAAAAGAATTTGATTATTTGGTAATACTAAGTTATGTAATCATGGGGAAACCAATACTAGTTATTCTTTATATTGGTTTAACACTTGTCTTAGTTTAGGATTACTTTTTATAGTTATCATAACCCCCTTCTCTCCGGGGGAGATAAGTAGGTTAATTATCCCAAATTGTATTGAATTCTTCTAAGTCTACCATATTCCCTATGGGATTCGACCCTAATCTTGGTTAGGTTATATATCTGTAACCGATTGCTTTAGCCTCAAAATGGAGGTGTAGCTTGGGCGACATTAAGATTTTGGCGCTATTGCCAAGGAATACGGCCAGACTTGTTAAATTAAAGTAATTTAGGAATTAATACTTATTTTTAAAATATTTTTTGTTGTTTTTGTTTTATTTCAAGATACAGGTGTAGTGTATGCCCAATACGCAAAGTCGAGGCATTCTCTTGACTCTTTTTGACCCTAAGCTCCAGAGAAGATTAAGAAGAATGGCCTAAGATAATGCAAAAGACGTGGCAAATGCAGCTCTGAAGCAGAATGAGAATCATAATGCAAAAAATGACAACCCACCTCCTCTTGAGGACATCGCTCCACAACCATAGGATTTCAATGCCGAAGCTTATCACTGGAACCAATATCGACTGAACCCTATGACTATGAAGGTTACTAGAGCCATTGTATTACCGCCACTACCGGCTGACACAATGTTCTTAGTATCGAGTGGGGTTGCTTAAGATGCTGCAAAACCATAGGTTGTTCACGGGCCTTCCATCAGAGGATTCACATAGCCATCTACACAATGTTATATTTATTTGCAAGAGTATGATGGGAACACAGAATCTATCTATGGATGCTATGGGACTTCATGTCTTCCCATTATCTTTGACATGAAATAGCGCTATGGTTATCCGAGCTTGCACAAAGTTCGATCACCAGTTGGGCTGAGTTGTAGAAAGCTTTTTTAGAGAGGTACTTCTCAAGATCAAAGAATCTCAAGTTGAAAGATCAAATTAATAACTTTGAGAAACTTCCTGGTGACTCAATCAGTACTACATGGGAGTGATTCACAAAGTGCTTGAGAAGTGTCCCGAACTATAAAATTGTTGATGATGCCTTGGTGGAGATCTTCTATTGTATCCTGGATGAGAATAGTCAAGGATGTGATGTTACTATCATGGGGGGCATGTGCTTGGATCAACCATTTTCAAGTATTGTTGAGAGGATAGAAAGGGTGGTCAAGACAAATCATGCATGGGGATAAAGAGATAGGTCATTTACCAAAAGTTTGTGTGTTTTCAGTATTGGTTCAGAGCAAGCTAAAATAAATGAGGAGATTATGCAAGAGCTTGCGCAAATCCATACAAGTATGGAGGTGATAATGAAACAGAATTAGGAATGAGTTAATATAATTGTTCATCACCCTCTGCGAGCAACCATGAACGAGGATCCTTACTATTAGGAGTACACGTTCTTCATTGTTGATCATGCGGGGGGGGGGGGGGGGGGGGGGTTTTGGACCAACGTCCAAGAGTTCAATCAGGACTATTAGCGCCAAGGTCAATGAAACCAAGGTTAAAACTATAACAGAGATGTTGCTTTCAGAAACAACCGTGGAGGTTACTAGGAAAAGAATCGAGGCCACAACATAGAGATGGTTACAAAAATAATTCTTATGTGCCACCACACAATCACGATACTGGTGCTAGTAGTTCCAGAGTTGAAGAGATGTTTGACCGTCTGTTGAGAAAAGATGAGACACAGGATGAGACCTTGAGAGGGATGAAGTTTACATCTCCAGTATAAATCATAAAATCAAGTCTCATTATATTGCTATCAAACAGCTTGAGCAACAGTTTTGTCAAGTATCAACTTAACTCAACCAGCATCAGAGAGGTACACTGCCTAGCGACACAGTTCAAAACCCAAAGAATGAGGGGCAGTGCATACTACTCATGGTGGTAAGAGTGCCATTGATCCTCCCATGCCAATAGATGATTATGATGTTCGAGAGGAAGTAGTTGAGGTCAAGGATGCTGACACAGGAGATAATCATGTTAAGGATGGAGTCAGTGATACCGTAGAGGCACCACAGAAGCTGAAGCCCATTCCTAGACCTCCTCCCTCCTTCCCTCAAAGAATCAAAAATAAGAAGGAGGAGGGTAAGTTCAAACACATTCTCCCCATGCTGAAACAACTCTCCATCAACATCCCTCTCATTGAGATATTGGAAAAGATGCCACGGTATGCGATGTTCATGAAGGACCTCGTTACAAAGAAGCCTACTGTGAGTTAAGATCTCTCCTAAGAGCTGCAACATTGTAGTGCAATTACCAGAAGTTCCTTGGTGCAAAAGCGAGAAGATCCCATCGATTTCACCATACCCTACAGTATTGGAGATGTAGAGTTCGTAAGGGAATTGTGTGATCTTGATTTCATCATAAATATAATGCCTCTTGTGGTCTTCAAAAAGCTAGGACTGGAAGCCCCTACTCCGATGAGCATACAGTTGTTGATGGCTGACCTCGCGATGAAAAAGCCTGTAGGGATACTTTATGACGTACTCATCAAAGTTGAGAAATTCATATTCCGCGCTAACTTTTTGATCCCAGATTACAAAGTTGACTTCGAAGTACCAATCATCTTGAGAAGAACCTTCCTTGTCATTGGCCGAGCACTAGCAGATATGAAAGCTGGCGAACTCAAGTTTAGGTTGAATGATGAAGAAGTTGTCTTAAATATCTATTAGTCAATGAAGAGGCTAGACGTTTCTGAAGAAGGATGTTAGGGCACTTGGTGAAGTATGGGTAACCAAGTGGTCCAAGTCGTGCCGCGATAATAAATCAGGTGCTACTTGAGAGGCAAACCACGATATTTGATTTAATAGTTATAGTTGTGTTTTATTTTTAACTTTTGGATTTGTAAGTAGTTTAATTTATAACATTTTGGTTGTAATTTTGGACATTGGACTTGTTGCATATATGGTAATAGTGTGTTCTATGAAGAATGTGTATGCACATGATTGAGTCAGCCATCCTTAGTTGAAAAAAGCATCAAGTAGTGCTTCTATGACTGGTTCTACAGGCCATATGTCAATCTACGACTTGTACACCCTCTCATAACACTTTGAGTGAGCAAAAAGTTATGCACTCCGGTCCACGAAACAACATTACGACCTGTAAATAAAACTAGGTCTATAAATGGGGCTCGTAGACCGCAGATAAGTTTTTTGATTAATTGACTAACTATTGAGATTTCTATGACCAACTCTATGAGTCATATCTAATTCTCTAACTCGTAGATTGGGTTGTGAAACCTAGTCCCAAAAACTAGGGTTTGGACATTCTATAAGACCATGATTTACAGGGGATAAAATTCTCTACGGCTCGTAATCTGTGTTTTGTAGAGTTTGGGCCCATTCATTTTGACCAACCCGGTCAATATATAAATAATGGGGTCAAATTATTTTGACCCTATTCTTCCCCTAAATTACAAGTCAAACCCGGAAACCTCTTCCCTTATTACTCCAACTACCGTTGATCAACCATCCTATCATTTTCCAACAATCCTTGGCTTCCACCTCTTCAATTCCTCCCTCAATTCCCATATCTTGGTCATTCAATTTGGTAAGTTCTCGGTCCTAAAAAACCTTTTAATTATCCCAAAATGTATGATTAGGTTGAAGGTAATTGATATGTAACGTAATTTGATGAAAGAACCCATGTATGCCATTGTTGTGTCTAAAAATTGAATCATGACAAAGAGGTGCTAATGTGTGAATATGTGTAAAAGCTGGAAATTTGGGTGTATGGCCTTTTCTTTATGTTTGAAAGATGTGTTTGAAAACAATGTGGTCACTTACAATTTGAATGGAATTGATTATGTTTATGAAAATTTTGTGTATGATGGCATGTGTGTGTAATTTGATGCTAATTCTTTCAAAGGGGGTCGGTTGGTCTGGGAAAATATGTGAAATGATATTCGATAGGATGTATGTTGTGATTTGCATGTGGGATATTAGGCATTTGATATGAGTCATGTGGGGTGTGTGAGTATTGCTTCGATGCTGAAAATTGTTATTGAAAATGTCGTATAGTGTTCATGATGATAGGCATAGAAAATCAGGTCACTAGGTTTTTCAATTCGCAAGGGTCTTTTATGACCTATGGTAATTCCTACGAGCCATAATTGCCCCTCGTATGAATATCCAGAAACCTGAAGTTTCTGAGAATCTATCAGAGTTACCTTCTATGAGTCATAGAATATTTTACAACTTATATACAGGTCTTGTAGATTCTTGCATGCAAAAGGTCAAACACTAGAACACATCTACGACTCAGTCTATGACTCGTAGATTTGTCTACGAGTCATACCTGGTCTCTTAGATGACATTCCAATAAGTAAGAATTGTGGACAATATTTTTACAAAGGCTTTCTATGGCTTGCAGTTTCCATTATGGCCCGTAGAACTGCTTTCGTAGACCCTTCTATAACCAAGTCTAATTTAATCTTTCTTTTCGTTTCTTGACTTATGGGGCTAACCATGTTGGTTAAATGTGTATATTTCAAGTACTATGGACCCAAAATCGAGACATGATGAGATTCGAGCCAAGCAAAGGAGGCTTAGGGATGAGACCTCAACAGAGCAAGATACCCCGAGGTTAGTGGATCAGTTAAGGAGCTCGGCGTCTGACCTCACCCGAATGCTGATAGATTACAGACACAGGCTTCCACCAAACATGCGCAGGCTAGACCTAGGCTGTTGTTGTTCGCACTCCCCAGTCTGATGAGAGAGGCAGCAACAGTAGTAGCTCCATTCAGATAACTCCATCTAGAGAGGAGTCAAATTCAAAGTTAGGATCCGACGACGAGTCGGAGATAGAGTCCGCAACCGCACCATCTTAGAAATCTCCATCACCTCTAGACGCTCTCACTAGTCGGTGGTGTGTTGAGGGCATGTAGAATGTCTAAACAGGAGGCATAAAGAGGAATGAGCAGGGCAAACCAGCCTACTCCATTTTTGAGGAGCCTTAGATCATTTCCTCTGGACTAGATAGTGTCCTCGGTCTCCGGGACACCATCAGTAGATACAGTTTCCAATGGCTGACCAAAGCACTAGGGAAGTACCCGTTGACCATGGTTTGGGAGTTTTATACATCCTACGCCACCACAACACTCAGAACTCTTCTCAAGGGAAAGAATCCCCTAGCTTAGCCTGGGTTGATACACACTAGAGCGAGGCACTAACAGGTGGACACTTAGGAGATAACTATCTGCCATTGCTATTTGGACCTAAGTTCCCAGCTCCCAAATCCATAGTAGAGTATGACTGCTGGTTGGGGAAAACCAGGGTCAAGGGTCTAATGATAGACTGGAGCCACTAAGAAGTGTTAATGAGATGGGTGGTAGCGTAGATTGCTGAGCAGGGCCCGAAACCTGCAAGGATAGCCACTTCTTCTAAGGCTATTGTGAAGGACTCTCTTAGTTTCCCTGCTAAATTTTGATGGGAAGTTGTGAGGTCACAGCTCTGGCCAATGCTTGCAAATAACACTTTGACACTGGATCGTGCTTATCTAGTTGTCAGCATCTTGGCTGGCTATGAGATAGATTGGGCCAACCTCATCGCGGATCAAATCCATGAGGTGGCCTTGAAGAGGTCTACCTCCACCCCCTTTCCTTGCTTGATCTACATACTTTGTTTAGAATCAAGGGTGGAGAGTCTACATCAACTAGACTTACTGATTGAGGTCCAGCGCACTCTAGATTCCAGCTTGATCAAGGTTGAGGACAACCTGGTGGAACTTCAATGAGCACCGCACTAACCATCTTATATACTAGAGATGTTTGCAGCTGAGTCACCGTTTGAGGTTCCACCCACCACCACTGCTGCTACTACTACTAAGAAAAGGTCCCCACAAACTGAGATAGATGTGGAGAGAGGGCCCACTACTACTACCCCTGCACCATAGGCTATTCCTACACATACAACACCCACCGGAATGGTTTATGTGTTAGCAGCATCCATTCAGGCCATGGCGCAGCAACTGGCCCACACTGAGTCCTAGTTGACTCAGTTACTTCAACAAATCAAGCACTGGGTCCGCCAGGAGATTACAGAGTCTAAGGGACACATGCAGACATTCACGATTGCCATAATTCAGGACCAACTTTCAGACGTGGATACTCACATTGATGCTTTTGAGTTGCGGATCTAGCAAAGCTTGAGTACAACATGGCTAACAAATATGATATCCCTACAGACGAAGATCCAGCAGCTCCGAGCCGATATGACAATAGCTTTGGCGGTACTAGTGGCATTCCCATAGACTGCACCTCTGATGTCGGTGGTGGATTTGCTTTCTCCTGAGGAGCCTTCACAGCTTTTCCACAGGAAGAGGCCCCACACAGATGATGATCCAGATGCAATGAGGTTGCATGCGAGGTTGATAGAGGAGAAAGAGCTAGAGATTGTCATTAGGAAGTAAAGGCAGGAGGAGGAGATGAGACAGGCTCGAGATCTTGAGAGAGTAAAAGGTGCTAGCCCCTCCGGTCATGGTTCAACCACTGAGGAGGCCACCAGGAAGGTTGATGGTGGCCAGATTCAGCTAGACATTGGCTTTAGGTGCCCAGGTATGTCTTTTTGACCCCTGTACTTTATTTTACATTTTTGGTGTGCATTCAGGACTGTACAACTCTTTTTTGATGGGATGTGGATAATTATAGACCTTAGTGAGGTCTGAGTAGCCTTGGCCTATAACTATCCTAAATTTTGGATCCTAGGGGTTTTCTTTCCTGTGTTTGTTTTCTCCATGAATATTTAATTTTTGTTGAACCGACATGTTTAGGATGTGTAGATAGTATTGGCAGGATATAGTACTATTGTTTATGGAATATATGTGTTTTTATGCTTTTGTGTGAAAAATGACACCCACAAAAAATTTATGTTACTTAGTCTAGACAGCTACTATGCATATTTAACTGTGTTGACAGTGCTTGTTCTAATAAATGAAGATAATCTTGAGAACAAAAGCATGATCTAATAGTCTATGTTTATAGTATAATCAGTGCCATGTGAGTGTGAACTTTCTTTGCTAAATTCATCTGTTATGTTTCAATTCAGAACTTGCCCTCTGACTTAGAATGTAGGTTAGTTGGTTAGAAAAGGATCTTAGGTCGTTGTTCATAATAGTCCACTTGGCCTAATATAACCAACCAAATGTCTGAGAATCCCTTGGTCCTAATGTTTGAGCTTACATGTACCTTTTTTTGTAAAAACCTAAATGACCTTGTCTTATTAGATGTAAAATCCTGAAATTGTCCCTGGTCCTTCCTTTAGCATTGTGTACCTTGAATGAGGCAAAAACCTTAAGTTGAGGGTGGCCACCTTTGGTTCCTAGGTTGGATATTGTGCACCTTAACTCAGGCCAAAAGCCTAAGTTGAGGGTGGCTGGTGTAAGGATAAACACAAAATGAAGGGGAAAGTGTGTGATACATGGAAAAGGAGAAAAACATGTAGTCTGGGTACAACAAAAATGAGTGATTCCATAGCAATTAACTAAAAAGAAAAATGATGTGAAAAGGCAAAAAGCTGAAAAATGAGAATAAAGCACCAAGAAAATCTTGAAATAGGAGAAAGGGAGATTGAGATGAAAAATAATTGTATTGGTAGGGCTAAAGTGTAGAAAACTGCAGTGTCAAGGAGGGTATTTAGTCGCTATATTCTATAAACATCATACCAAAGCCCCTTGAGCCTACGTTACAAGCAAGTAAAAGTCCTAAAGTGATCCTAGTCTAAGTAGTCAAAGGTCATTGTCATGAGTATAGGGGCAAGCATATAATATTGATCATGGTATTTGAATATCCTTTGTAAGAGTGTGTGATTTTTCATAGTCCCAAGATTATACTTAAAAATATCATTGTGAGTAAGATATGGGACTTCTTTCTGTGAGGGCACTTGCATTGCATTGTTGACATCAGACTAACTCAGTGATTGTGGCTTGTTGATAACCACCTCACTTGTCATAGTTGCATTGTCACATGAATTGCTCTGTTGTTGTTTGCTCACTATCTATCTGGCGCATTTTTAGAAAAGTCGTGTGGGTATCTTTGTTTGAGTTTTATGTGATGTATTCCATTAGATTGAGGTTTGAACGTTACTGTGCTGCCTATGTAGATAGAGTCTGTAACTTAAGGAAAAGAAATTTTTTTAAGTTGAGGGTGTTGATATGCTGTTAAAAGGACGCACTTTTGATGCTTAAAACTTTGAATTTTGTGTGTCCTCAATGTGATATTAGTAGATTTAATGTGTTTTTATTTTTATTTTGCAGAATTACAAGGTTGGCATAGTTTTTAGGCTAAGAGTGTAGTAGAGGTTCCACGAGACCCTTTATGGGCCGTAGATATTTTTACGGGCCGTAAAGATGGTTTCGTAGACAATTCAACTGATAGGGAAATTTGTGAAGTTAAGTCTACGAATATGCAGATGAGCCGTGAAAGACTTTATGAGCCATAGATTTGGTATCATGCCTTGAGGATAATGTGGGGAGTTACTGAAAAGTCATTAGAAGAAACCCCCTACGGACCGTAGAACTTTATACGGGCTGTAGAAGAGTGTTGTAGAAGTCAGCCCCATATTTGAAGAAGCAATCTACAAAAGCCCGACTACGAGCTGTAAAATGTTATACGACCAATAGAATTTGTTGTAGAGTCTACCATCCCAGTTATCCTATTCCATTTTGGTTTTTTATTTTAAACACTATAAACAGGTTTATTAGGTTATTTTTTATAAAAGAACAGTAGAGGGACGTGATAGAAGAATAGTGAGCTTGAGAAACACTTGTAAATCTTTATTTCATCTTTTGATTCCAATCTCGTGATTCTTATTAAAGAGTTCTGATTTCTTGTGTTTAATTCCCTTGTGAAAGTACTCAATTGTGTTATTAAAATTCATAAATCTTGCATTTACACTGATCATGAGTAGCTAAATCTACAACTAGGGTTTTGGGAACCATGAAGAACTAACAAGGTAAAACTGGATACTTCACAATTCTAGAAAAATGAGCATGCATGTATTAATTGATTCTCTTCATATTGAATGCTTTCTAATGATGGCCAATATTATAACTCGCTTAGTATTACTGACTGGATCAAGGTAGTAATGAATAAGAAAAGAGATTAATTAATAAGGTTCGAGTGATGTTTCTCATCTAATCAATTGAACTGGGCCAAAGGGAGGTTGTAATAGAATAATCGGTAGGGGTTAGTAATATCACTTTGCGGGAATATACCAAATCACGTAGTGAAATTCGCCTCTCGCTTGGGCCAAATGGTTTGGTGAACTTAACTTACTGTTCTGCATGCGACACCACTAGAAATTTTTTTTGATTATCTAGTAATACTGAGTTAGGGAATCATGGGGAACACAATACCCTAGTTACTCTTTATATTGGTTTAACACTTGTCTTAGTTTAGGATTACTTTTTATAGTTGTCACGAACCCTCCACCCTTTGGTGAGATAAGTTGGTTAATTAACCCCAGTTGCATTGGATTCTTCTAAGTCTATCATATTTCTTGTGGGATTTGACCCTAACCTTGGTTAGGTTATATATCTTGACAATGACCACTTTAGCCTAAAAACGGAGGTGTAGCTTGAGCGACATCAGACTTGGTGGAGATCTTCTATCGTGCCCTGGAGGAGAATAGCCAAGCTTGTGCTAATACCATCATGTGTGGCGTGTTTTTAGATCAACCATTTTCAAGGGTTTTTGAGAAGCTAGAAAGTATAGTCAAAACAAATCGTTCATAAGGTATGAGAGATAGGTGATATGTCCTCTATAAAGAGCTCATGTGCAGTTAGTACTAGTCCGGCGCAAGCTAAAATAAATGAGGAGATGATACAAGAGCTTGCTCGTATTAGTACAAACTTAGAGTTATTGATGAAACAGAATTAGGAACATGTTAATACAGACAGTCATAAGCCTTCAAAAGCACCCATGTATGAGGAGCCTTACTATGAGAAGGACACTTGCTTCATTGCTGATCAGACGGGGGGTTTCTGAACCAACACCCAAGGGTCCAATTAGGACTATTGGTGCCAAGGTCAAGGAAACCAAGGTCGTAACTAAAACAGAGATAGCACGTTCAGAGACAATAATCGTGAAGGTTACTATGACAGAAACAGGGGCCAAGATAGAGACACTGATTGGGGTGGCAGAGATGGTAATGGTCCTTATGTGCCACCACATAATCGCGACATAGGTGTTGGTAGTTTTAGAGTTGAGGAGATGTTTGATCATTTGTTGAAGAAGGCTGACACACGTGATGAGACATTGAGGGGGATAAAGTCTGATATCTGTAGCATTAATCAGAAGATTGAGTCTCATTCTGTTGCTATCAAACAGCTGGAGCAACAATTTGGTCAGATATCAACTCAACTGAACTAGCGACAAAAAGGTACATTACGCAGCAATGTAGTTCAAAATCCAAATGCTGAGAGGCAATGTATGGAGGTGATTACTCATGGTGGTAAAAATACCATTGATCCTTCTATGCTGGTTGATGATGATGATGTTTGTGAGGATACAGTTGAGGTCAATGATGCAGAGATTGGAGGTGATCGTGCCATGCATGGGATGAGTGATGCTAAAGAGGTGCCACAGAAGTTGAAGCCCAATCCTAGACCTCCTCATCTCTTCCCTCAAAGAATTAAAAAGAATTAGGAGGAAGGTAAATTAAGCATTTTCTCTCTATGCTGAAACAACTCTCCATCAACATTCCTATCATTGAGGCATTGAAAAAGATGCCAGGGTATGGGAAGTTCATGAAGGACGTGGTCACAAAGAAGTGGACTGTAAGCCAGGAGCTTTACCAAGAGCTTCAACATTGTAGTGCGATTGCTACACGGTCCTTGGTGCAGAAGTGACAATATCCTAGTGCATTCACCATACCCTACACTATTGGAGATGTGGAATTCGCGAGGGCATTTTGTGATCTTGGTGCCAACATAAATCTAATGCCCCTTGTGGTCTTCAAGAAGCTAGGATTGAGAGCCTCTACTTCCACGAACATGCGATTGATGATAGGTGACCGCACGGTGAAGAATTCTATGAGGATACTCGATGACGTCCTTGTCAAAGTACAAAAATTCATATTCTCTATAGACTGTAATCCTTGATTGCAAATTTGACTTCAAAATCCCAATCATTTTGGGTAGCCCCTTCCTATCCACTAGTCCAGCACTAGTGGATATAGGCTGGCTAACTCAAGTTTAGATTGAATGATGAAGAAGTTATCTTGAACATCTGTTAGTCAGTGAAGAGGCCAGATGACTTGAAGATGGATTTTTAGGCATTTGGTGAAGTCTGAGTAACCAAGTTGTCCAAGTCATGCCGCGATAATAAATCAAGCACTACTTGGGAGGCAACCCAAGACACTGGATGTAATAGTTGTAGTTATGTCTTGTTTTTAGCTTTTGGACTTGTAGGTGGTTTAATTTTTTGCATTTTGGTTGTATTGTTGGATATTGGACTTGTTGCATATAGGGTAACAGTGTGTTCTTTAAAGAATATGTAGGTACATGACTAAGTCAACCATTTTTGCCTGAAAAGGCATCAAGAAGTGTTTCTATGACTGGTTCGACGGGATCGTATATAAAACTATGACTCGTACACTATCTCATAGAACATTTCTAGTGAGCAAAATTTTGTGCACTGCAGTCCACGAGCCAACTTTACTACCCATAGATAAAACTATGGGCCGTGAATGGGGCTCATGAACCCCAGTTAAGAATTTTGTTTTTGACCAAGTGTTGGAGGGTTCTACGATCAACTCTATGAGTCATATTTAAGTCTACGACTCGTAGACTGGTTTGTGAAACCCATGCCCCAAAAATAGGGTTTGAGCAATCTGCAAAACCATGACCTATGGGCCGTAAAATCTTCTACGGCTCATTATCGGAGTTTCATAGAAGCTTGGGGCCATAAAATTTTGCCGACTTGGTCAACCTATAAATAGGTTATTTGACTCCCATTACTTCTCAAATTTACCTAAAATACCCAACCTTTTTGCCCAAGCATTTTCCGACCAACTACAATCGGCCATCACTCTTTTTTTCGGCAAGTTTCTTTGGCTTCCTCCGGCAAGACCTAGGGTTCCACCCTCCTCAGTTCCTTTTTCAATTTTATCTTCTTTTTTACCCAATTTGTTATGTTTTTGGCCCTAAAATTCTTTTGAATACCAATATTGATGTGATTAGGTTGAAATTACTTGATGGGTACAGTAATTCGATTAGAATGGGTACGAATCCATGTTTGCCATTGTTTGTTCTTAGATTTTAAACATGACTAATATGTTGTCAATGCTTAAATTATGTTAAAAGCCGAAAAAATATGTGTGTGGCCATGTTGTTGTGTTTGAATGATAGTATATGAGAAACTTGTGTCACTTGTTGTTTGAATTAAGTAACTTATATTGCCTGAAAATTGATGTGTTCAAATGGGGTCCGTATGCTTGAGAAATATGAAAAAGGGGATTCGAAGGGGGTAATATGTATACATTGCATGTGGGGTATTGGATATTTATTAAATTCATGTGGCGGTGCACATTGTGTTACTTCGATGCTGATTTAGATGTTAAAAATTTCATTTAGGATATGTTTTTATAGTCATAGAAAATCAAAACTTCTATGTTTTTCATTTATAAGGGTCTTCTATGGCATGTAGACCATTCCACGAGCCGTAGTTTCCCCTCGTATGAAATTCTAGAAACTTGAAGTTTCTTAGACTCTTTCAGATAAGACGTTCTATGAGCCGTTGACTTTTCTACGACTCATAGATAGGTCTCGTAGATCCCTACCTATAAAAAATTGATACTGATTACATCTACGATATAGTCTATGACTCGTAGATTATTTTACGGGTCATACGTGGTTTCGTAGATGCAATTCCAATAGCCAAAATTTATGCACTCTATTTCTATGAGGGCCTGCAATGGATCATAGATTTTACTATGGCCTGTAAAAGTGCCTTCGTAGACCCATCTATAACCATGTATGAAATACTTTTACTTTTTAATTCTTTGACTTGTGGGTCTAACAATGTTTGCTAAATGTGTATGTTTTGGGTACTATGGATACAAAACCCACAAAAGATGAGATCAGAGCCCTCAAGAGATCAGGGCACCTCCGAGGTTAGTAGTTCACTTGAGGAGCTCGATGTCTAGCCGAACCCGGACACTGAGCAACCACAGATATGGGCTGCCACCAGACTTGCCGAGTAGGCATAGACTCAGGCTATGATTGTCTGCTCTACCAGTTTGAAGAGGGAGGTGACAAAGATAGTAGTTTCGTCCAGATGATTCCTTCCAAAGAGGAGTCCAAGTAAGATTTTGGTGACGAGTTGGACACAGAGTCCTCTACCGTACCCCCGGCATCACAATCACCTCCGGATGCTCTATCTAACCGGTGATGAGTTGAGGGCATACAGAGGGTATGCAGAGGAATGAGTGGGGCTGACCAATTCATTATATATTTTAGGAGTCCTAGATCATTACTTCGGGACTGTACAATGTCCCAGGCTTGCAGGATATTATTAGCAGATATGGGCTCCAGTGGCTGGCTAGATCATTGGGGAAGTACTCCTCGACTATGGTTTGATAGTTCTATGCTTCCACAGTTCTCAACTATCTCCCTAACGGGAAGAAGCCCCTCGTTTAGCCCAGATTCACACATACTAGAGTGTGGGCTGGAAGGTGGACATTTCTGAGACTACCATCCGTCGTATGGTATTCAGGGTCGAGTTCCCAGCCCCTAGATCTACAACCAAGTATGACTAGAGATTGGGGTAGACGAGGTATAAGACCCTGATGAAAGGCCCGACCTGCAGGGCCAGCTTGATGAGATGGATCACTAACCAAATTGTAGAAACGTGCTCGGACCCTGAGTGGATAGCTACGTTGGCAGAGCCTACTGTGAAGGCCTCACTCAGTTTCATCGCCAAAGTTTAGTGGGCTATGGTGAGATCACGGATCTGACCCACACTTCCCAATAATATTCTTACGCTGGACCATGTTTTTTTAGTTGCCAACATCTTGGTTGGCTATGAGATTGATTGGGCCAGCCTCATTCTAGAGCAGATACACGAGGCGGCATGAAGAGGTCTACCTCTATCCCTTTCCCGTGCTTGATCTATAGTCTTTTTATAGAGTCGAGGGTAGAGATTTTACATTATTTGCACTCACTAATAGAGGTCCAAAGGACTTCAAATGCCAGCTTGATCAAGGCTAAGGATAATCCGATAGCCATTCAATGATAACCCCATCAGCAAGATTCGATGCCAGAGATGTTTGTGGCAGTGCTACCATCTGAGCCTCCATCAACCACCACTACTGCTGCTACCACTGATGAGAGGCCCTCACAGGCTGAGGCTAATATGGAGAGAGGGCCTCACTACTACTACTGTTGCCCAAAAGGTCGTGCCCACACCAACAACACCCACTAGCATGCTCTATTTGTCAACAATGTCCATTTACGCCGCGGTGCAGAGACTAGCCCACACTGTGTGACGGTTGACTTTGTTACCACAGTAGATTAGACCTTGGGTCAGCCAGGCCATTTAAGAGTCTAAGGCTCGTATGCAAGTGTTCACGCTAGCCTCCTTCCAGGAAAGACTAACATCTATGGACAATTGCATAGATGCTTTTGAGAGGCAGGTCAAGCGGAGCCTTAGCACATCACAACTAGTAGATTTGATGGCCCTTCAGAAAGAGATCCAGCAACTCTGAGCTGACATGTTACCTGCATTGGTAGCTTAGTTGTATTTCCAGCGATTGAGTCCTCGGCATCGATGTTTAATTTGTTTGCTCCAGAGAATCAATCTCATACTTCCTTCAGGTAGATGCCCCATTTTGATGATCCAAAAATAGTGAGATGGCAGACGGGGATGACAGAGGAGCAGGGGTTAGAGCTTGCCAGGATACGTTTGAGGCAGGATAAGAAGTTGAGGCATGCTCGTGAGCTTGAGAGGGTGAGGGATGCTAGCCCATCCGGACATTCACCTACTACTGAGGAGGCCACCAGGTAGGTTGAGGGCGGTTAGACTCAGCTAGATACTGGCTCTTAGGCACCCAGGTATGTCACTTTTTAACCTCTGTGCTTTATTAGTTTAATTTGCGCATTGAAGACAATGCAACTCTTTTTCGATGTAGTGTGGCTAGTTATAGGCCTCAGTGAAGTCTAAGTAACCTTGGCCTATAACTATCCCAAATTTTAAATCCTAGAGGCTTTCTTGCCCGTGTTTTTTTTCTCCAATTATATTTAATTTTTGTTGAACCAGCATGTTTAGGATGTGTAGGTAGTATTAGTAGCATGTAGTATCGATATCTATGGGATATGTTTGTTTTTGTGTGAAAAATGATACCCACCAAATTTCGTTAGTTAGTCTTGATAGGAACCATGCATGTTTGGTTGTTTGATGGTGCATTTTTTGATAAGTGAGGATAATTGTGATGAAATGCATGATCTGAAAGTCTTTATTAATAGTATAAGCAATGTTAAGTGTGTGTGAGCTTTCTTTGCTAAATTCATATGCTACGTCTCAATTCAGAACTTGCCTTGTTACTGTGACTTAGACTGTAGGTTAGGAAAGGATCTTAGGTCATTGTTCATATTAGTCCACTTAGCCTGAATAACCAACCAAATGTGTAATGTATCCCCTGATACTAATGTTTGAGCCTTGCATGTACTGTTTCTTTGTAAAAACCTAAGTTGCCTAGCCTTGTTAGATGTAAAATCTTGAAATTGTCCCTTGGCATTCCTTGAACATTGTGCACCTTGACTAAGGCAAAAAGCTTAAGTTGAGGGTGGCTACTAACAGTGGTCCTGGTTCCTGGGTTGGATATTGTGCACCTCGACTGAGGCCGAAAGCCTATGTTGAGGGTGGCTTGTGTAAGGGTAAATACACATAATAAGGTGGAAGCCAGTGATATATGAAAAATGAAGTAAATATATGTTTTGGGTGCAAGAAAAGTGATTATATGCCTCATCAATGAGCCAAAAAGTAATAATGTGAAAACAAAAAGGCAAAAAGCTGGAAAAATGATAATAAGGCACCCACAAAAACGTGAAAAAGGAGAAAGGGAGAATGAAGTGAAAAATGATAGAGTTGGTAGGGAAAAAGTGTAGAAAAATGCAGTATTAAGGAGGGTCTTTAGTCACTATGTACCCAAAACATCGCACCAAAGCCCCTTGAGCCTACGTTACAAGCCAATATAGTCCTAAAGTCATCCTAATCCAAGTAGTCAAAGGTCATAGTCATGAGTATAGGTGCAAACATATGGTATTGAGCATGGTATTTGAATGTCTTTTCTGAGAGTGAGTGATTTTGCATAGTCCCAAGCATCGAATCCGCAAATATCATCATGAGTGGGATATAGGACTTATTTTTGTGTGGGCATTTGCATTGCATTTTTTATATCGGACTAACTCAGTGAGTGTTGCTTATTAATAATTTCCTTGCTTGTCATAGTTGCACTATCACATATGTTGATCTGTATTAGTTTGCTTGATAGCTATCTTATGTGCTTTCAAAAGTAGTGTGGGTATCTGTGCTTAAGTTTGATATGATATATGCCATTAGATTGAGGTATGTCTGTTACTGTACTGCCTATGTAGATTAAGTCCATCGCTTGAGGACAAACAATAATTTTAAGTTGAGGGTGTTGCTTTTCTGTCAATATACAACACTTTTGGTGCTTAAAACATAGAATTTGGTGTGTTCTTATAGTGATATTAGTAGATTTGATGTGTTTTTATTTTTTTTTTTGCAGGATTACAGGGTTGGCATGATTTTTAGGCTAAGTGTCTAGAGATTGCAATATTTGAGGATCTACGATACCATTTACGGGCTATGGAAAATTCCATGGGCCATAAAGTTGGTTTCATACCAAAATCCAGTGAAGGGTGATTTTCTGAAGTTGAGTCTATAAACATGCAGACGAGCCGTAAAACTTTCTGTGAGTCGTTGACCATGTGTCATACCATGAGGATAACAAAATGGGGCGTTGCTGAAACTTCATCAGATGAAACTCTCCATGGGCCGTAAGACTTTATATAGCCCATAGATTGGACTCGCAGAAGTTGTCCCCAGAATTGCTAAAGGAATCCACGAAGCCCCGACTATGGGTTGTAAAACTTCATACGACCTATAGAAGTATTTGTAGAGCCTACTGACCAAATTCTCCTATTTTACTTTGGTTTTGTATTTTAAATACTATAAATAGATTTTTAGGTTCTTTTTTGTACTAAACATAGAGAGTAATACAGAACCTGAGAGAGATTGTGAGACACTTGTGAAACATTATTTTGTGTTCTTTAAGTCTATCTTGTGATTCTTGGTAAAGAGCTTGGATTTCTTGTTCTTAATTCTATTGTGTAAGTGCTCGATTATGTTATTCGAGATCATGATTCTTTCATCTACACTACTAATGAGTAGCTAAATCCACAACTAAGGTTGTGGGAACCATGAAGAACTTACAAGGTAAAACCGAATAATTCGTAATTGTTGGAAAGTGTGCATGGATGTATTAATTAATTCTCTTTATTTTGATTGCTTTATAATGGTGGCCAAGGTTAGAACTCGCCTAGTGTTACTAACTCGATCAAGGTAGCAATATTTAGGAAAAGAGAATAATTAATAGGATTCGATTGATATTTCTCGTCTAACCAACCAAACTAGATCAAGGGAGGTTGTACTAGAACAATAGGTAAGGGTAAATAATGTCACGCTACGGGGATGGACCAAATCATGTAGTGAGATTTGCCTCTCACCTGGATCAAAGAGTTTGATAAACTCAACTTACCTTTTCTACATGCTACACACTAGAAAAGAATTCGATTATCTAACAATACCAAGTTGTGAAATCATGGGGAACACAATACCTTAGTTACTCTTCATAATGATTCTCACACTTGTCTTAGTCTAGGATTACTTTTCATTATATTTACAACCCCCCGCTTTAGGGAGATAAGTAGGTTAATCCACCCGAACTGGTTGAGATTTGTCTAAGGCTGCCCTATTCCCTATGTGATCGACCCAACCTCGGTTAGGCTATATATCTTGAAAACAACCGTTTTAACCTTCCAAAAGGAAGTGTAGCTTGGGAGATATCAATACATGATAGCCCTTAACATTCATAGTACTCATGAGCTTGCATTTCCTAAGATAAAACCTTTTCACCAATTCTAACATGTAACTTTAGCTCAAACAAGGTGGGTTCATGCATGAAGACTTGAAATCATGAAATTGAAGAGTAACACACGTAAATAACATAGATGGGTTACTAGGGATAGTGTAGGGTAGGTTTTGCTCAACCTGCAATTCTTTTAAACCGCCTCACCCCGCCCCACATAGACCCACCCTACATAAACCTGTCCTGCTTAAATTTTTAAGTTCTTTTATTTTTAATTGAATTTAATATGAATTTTTTTTATTTTTTAATAATTAACTATTTTTAGTTGACATTTCAACAATTATTTCCTCACAGTAATTAAAAGTTTCTAATTAATATTTTAACAACTAATAATTTACCAGACATGTCTAATTTAAATTTTAGAAAAAAATAAAATTAAAGTTAATATTTGTATAAAAAGTTTATATATTTGATTTTTACTAATTGCACATATCTAATTTTTGGTTTTTCAAACCCGCAACCCACCCCGCCCCGTATTACTTTTAAAAATAGCTACTTCAACCCGTCCCGCCCCGCCATACATAGCTCTAAACCCGCCCCGCACTCACCCCATTGCCATCCCTAATGGTGACCATTTAAAATAATTATAAACAACCCATCATATACATGAGTGAAGACCCTAGATAGGGTATCATGAAACCATCTCTTAAGTCATCCATTTTCAAGATCTTTCAAAGTATTATAACATACCTAGTCCTAAATGCATAAGATATTACATAATAATACCATTTAAAATAAGCTCATGTAATATCATGGAATCTACATAACTTGAAAATCAAAAAGGGAAAGGTAAATGCTTGAGGTTTGTGGAGGGAAGGTCCCGACAAATCAACCCGCATATCATGGTGTGATTTAGTTGAAGAAATCAGGTTTGGGAGTGAAGGAATCCAAAATCCTAGCTTGCACTCTTCACTTGGATATTAGAGGAACTTGAGAGTGTTTTGTGATGTCCTCTACTTAGGTTATTTTAGGAATGAGTTGATATGAAATGTGTTAGGGTAGTATAAGGCTTGAAATGGCTAATTTTAGGGCCTAAACAATGTACCATTGGCATAGAATACTAGGAATGGTCGAAAATACCCCTTATAAGAATTTGTCGGACCAGACCTCAAAAGCCCAAATTATGGGTCGTAGTCTAGTCCAGGGGCCATAGAAAGGGGATCTCATCCTATTGGGTTTTTATCCCTCTGAAACCTTCTCTGAAAATCCATCCACGAGCTCATCCATGAGTCATAAAAGTCTATGCACCGTCCTGTTATTCGTACTTCAAACTTTAGAAAACTTGTTTCCCATCAAGTTAAGCCATCATTTTAGGAGCACAATTTATGGCTCATAATATCAACTATGGATCATGAAATACCCTCGTGCATTAAGCGTCCCAAAACTTAGGCTACTGGAATTTGCACCCTTGGACCATGAACTCTTAGTACAGTGTGTAGTCAATTTCACAAATCATAAAACATTATTATAAAACACACTTACACTTGGTAAAATTTCCTACCTTGCACCTTAATCTATGAGCCTGGTTCATGAATCGTGAAACGAACCACTAGCCATAAACTTGGGTCGTATATGGCCTTTGAAATTTTCAGACTCTATTAAACTTGCACTTTTCATATCTTCTAACATGTGGGGCTTTTCAATATCCCCCCCCTTTGGAATATTCATCCCTGAATATGCTAAGCGTGAGCTCTAAAGAGTAAGCAGAAATTTACAACCTATCATGCATGTAAAAATGCAACTTAAATGCTTTCTAATGAAAATTTTTAAACATGTGCTTCAACTACCATTGCAACCTCATAAACATGTAATTATACATGGATGACATGAAAATGAAAATGAAATGAAAGGGAAATAGAAGTTTTAAAGTAGGAAAATTTTGTACTTAAGCTTGATTAGAGTGGAAGAAATAGGGGTATCATTTCTTCATGTTTGCTTTCGCTTCCCGTTGGCGCATTCAACTAATTGATTCCTCCAAAGACTTTACCAGATACCACATCTTTGTTCCTCAATCAGGGATCTACATCACCTCCCATAAAAAGCCTTAAATGGTGTCATCCCCATGCTAGAGTGGTAACTATTGTTGTAAGAGAACTCAATGAGTGGAAGATGCTCATCCCCACTACCTTTGAACTCCAACATATAAGACCTAAGCATATCTACAAGGATTTGAATAGTCCTCTTGGCTTGACCATCCATTTGTGGGTGAAATGTTATGCTAAGCTTTACTTCAGTACCAAGGCTCTTTAGAAGGATCTCAAAAAATGAGATGTGAATTGGGCACCACGATCATAGCTGACAGGTAATAGGATCCTATGTAATTCAACCAATTCATGAATGTAAAATTTTGCATAGTATTAGGCACCATAGGTGGTCTTGACCAGCAAGAAAGGCACTAGTTGGTCATTGTGTCAACTGACCTAAATAGAGTCAAAGTGTTGCTTAGTCTTAGGCAATCAATCACGAAGTCCATATGGATTTTCCCCCACTTCCAAGCGGGGCTTTGAAGTTTAGGTTTGACTTGTTGGCAATCGTGATATTGGCTATGAACTTTGCAATGTCCCTTCATACCACCCCACCAATATACTTCTCTCAAGTCCCTATACATTTTTTAGAGACAGGGTGAATGGAATAGGATAAGTTATGGGCTTTCTTTAATATCAAGTCCCTCAACCCATCAATATTTGACACACATAACTTACCTTGGTGCCTGAGAACACCATCTCTCCCTTGGGAGAAAACCTCTACTTTTCCCTCTTTCACCAAGGTCTTCAACGAAACCAAGACGGAGTCAAGATCCTGCTTGGATTTAACCTCTTCAATCAAGGAAGATTTAGAACCATCTAGGTCTATCATACCCCTATTTTCAGCTTCTTCCAACCTAACTCCCAACCTAGCCGATCGATGAACTTCCTTTGCTAAATCCTTCTTTCCATCATCAAAATGGGCTACAATCTTCATGTATACACTAATTAAGGTGTCTTCCTCAATATTTTCTTTGCGCGGGCAATAATGCACACTCATTTCAGAATCTTTAAGGAGTTCTAATTACATTTTTGGCCTCAAATTGAGATCTCTTAGGGTGCGGACATATTGAAAACTCTCATGGTCGGTGAAAACATATACATGAAACCCATACAAATAATGATACCATATATTCAAGGGAAATACCACGGCTTCAAGCTCAAGTCATATGTAGGATAATTATGCTCATGTACCTTTAGTTTCCTAGAAGAATAGGCAATAACATTGCCACATTGTATCGATACACAACCTAATCCAATTCTCGAAGCACCACAATATAGAAAAAACCCCTCTAACCCTTCTAGTAAAGTAAAAATAGGAGCGGATGTATGATTGTCCTTACAGTTTTGAATGCTCTTTTAACATTCATTGGTCCAAAGGAATTTTTCCTTCTTTTGTGTCAACTTTGTCAAAGGGGATGCAATTAAAGAAAATCCATAGAAAACCTCTAGTTGTATCTCCCCAAGCCAAGAATCTCTTAATATCTATTGAGTTAAGGGCCTTGTCCAATTTCTCACCACTTTCATCTTCTTAGGGTCCACTTTGATTCCTTCACCCAACACCACATTCCTAAGGAACACGTGCTCCTTCAACAAAAATTCACATTTGTCAAATTTCACAAACAACCATTCATCCCTTAATTTTTGAAACATCACCCTTAAATGCCTCATGCTTTTTCATTCTAAGAATAGATTAAAATATGATCAATGAATACCATAAAAATCATATCAAGATAGGGTTTAAAGACCCTATTCATGAGATCCATAAATATTGTCAGAGCATTGGTTAGGCTAAAATAAATCACTATAAATTCAAAATGCCCATACCTTTTCTACAAAACTATCTTAGGAATGTGACACTCCCTCACCCTCAATTTATGGCATCCAGACAGGAGGTCAATTTTTGAGAAGTGACTAGCCTCTTCTAATTGATCAAATAAGTCATGTATCCTCAATAATTGGTATTTATTCTATATGGAGAGTTTGTTGAGTTTCCAGTAATTGATACACATTTTAAGAAAGCCATCCTTCTTCCTCACAAATAACACTGATGCGACCCAAGGTTACTTGCTAGGTCTAATAAAGCTTTTCTCCGATTAATCTTTCAATTGGCCTTTTAATTCTTTTAACTCTACTAGGGACATGTGTTAGGGAGAAATAGAGATAGGTTGAGTATCGGGGAGGAGGTCTATACTAAAATCCATTTCCCTTTCAGGAGGAACACCGAGAAGTTCATCAGAAATTCATAGACCATTGAAACCGACTCAAAAGAAGGAAATTTGGACTCATCATCCCTAACCTTCACAAGATGATAAATGCAACCCTTAGAAATCAATTCTCGAGCCTCAAGACAAGGAGTAAACCTACCCTTAACCACTGAATCACAACCTTCCCACTCAAGGATGGGTTCATTAGGGAATTAGAACTTAACTTTTTAAGTTTTACAATCAATGAAACAATAATATGCATGTAACCAATCCATCCTAAGAATAATGTCAAAATCCATAATATCAAGTTCAACAAAATTACAAGGCAAGACCTTATATAAAATAGACATCGGTTAGCCTCGATAGACTCTCCTAAATACAATAGACTCACCAATGGTGGTAGATATGACAAAGGATTCACAAAAAATTTCGAGGATCGTGTCAAATTTACTAGCAATGAATGGGGAAATTAAGGACAAAGTGGCACCCGGATCTTATATAGTACGCACATCACAATCATAAACCTTAAACTTACCAATGACGACAGCGGGCGCCTCATCAACCCCTTGTCTCCCTTGTAGAGTATAAAACTTTTTGTAATGGAGAGAACCTCCATGTTGGACTCCTTGTGCCCCTTGACCTCTATGGACGCCGTGTCCTTGAGTACGACCATCCCTACCTTTGTTTGGAGCATTTGGACAATCGCAAGTTTGTGGCCTAGCTTGCCACACCTGAAGCATGCACTTGAGTCTCTCTAACATTGACCACTATAATTGTTCCCACACTTTAGCCACCTAGGAAGTGTTGGTCCACCATTACCACCTTGTACTTTAGGGTTTTGCACCCTATCATTGATGAACCTTTATTTTGGAGCATTTGACAACCCTTGACCTTGGAATTTATGATTTTGTTGAACACAACCACCTTTAGCACCTAGGAAACCTCCCTCAAAATGATCTCTCTTCGACTCTCCCATCCTCCTCTTCCTAGACTTTAATCCCCAAGTTGTTCCGTATATATCATGAGCCAAATATATCTATATCCCTTACGAGCATGGCAGTATAGAACTCTTCATTGATCAAGTTGACATACTTGACAAGAACTTGTGCATTCTTAATCGATAGTGAAAAATCAAGTGAGGAGCATACTTGGAGACGCAGTTGAATTTGTAATGATCTTGTAGGTCATTTTTCAGTTAATTTGTGAAAATTCTGTATTATCCTTTCATAAGCTTCTTTGGACAAATTTTAGACCAGCTACATTGTTGGAACTGAAATCTTAAGTTTTAAAAGTTGAGAATATAAGCTTTTGCATTTTTTGGAAGCTTAAGTTTTGGAAAAAGTGAGTATTTGTACCATTCTGAGTTTTGGAGGTCAGATTGGAGATTCATCGATTCCATTAGCTTTGAAATATCAAAGTTGGTCTAGGAGAAGTTACAGATTGAATTTGGAGTTAAAATAAAGTTTTTAGACCCAAAGCTTCATTTTTAGTTATTTTCGTAGCGAAAATTTGACTTTGGTCAACATTCAAGTTCGGAAGCTCGGGTCGAAATTCTGGCAGGTTTCAGTAGTCTTGGATGGTAAAACTAATGCTAGAAATGATCTCATCATAATTTTTGGAGATTTCGAGGGAAGTTCTGATATTGAGTTTTAAACTGATTTATTTGAGTTGTATTGGTAATTGTGGAAAAGAGGCCTTGAAATTGAATTATGATTATTCTATTGAGTACAAATCACTGTTTCTTGTATGAATAGATATTTGGTTTGTGTAATTTTCATTCCAGATGAATTTTGAGGGCTCATTTCAACTTTTGGTGGTAGTTGTATATAGCTGGTGCAAGTTTTCTTGTGCAGCCTTCATTTGTTCTCTGCATACACGCCCAAGGATCCATGTTCGTAGAAGTATACTTGGTTTTGATTCGCATTTGCAGTCAAGGCTTCGGCATTCACGGAGGTCAGTGATGCTAACCCTCCGCGCGATCCTTGTTCCATGTTCGTAGAGCATTGCTATTGCCCAACCCTCCGCTTTTGCGAAGCATTGTTGTTCCCCAACCCTCTGCATTCCTCACCTCATGTTCACGAAGTGTATTTTTGGCCTAAATAGTGTCAAAATTGAAAAACACCATTTTTACACTATTTTCAAGCATTTCAAGCTTTTGGAGCGATTTTTGACAAAAGTTTTTGAAGAAATCTCTTGGGTATGTATTTCTAACATCTTTTTAAGTAATTTCCATAATTATCATCTTGATTTTGTCTTGAATTTCATGATTTTGAACATCCAAATTGGGGATTTTAGTCACTAATTTCAAAAATTTAAATGGTGATTTCTCCTTCCATTTGAACTCAATTTCAGTGAAATATTTGCTCATGAATTCCATTTTTTGTGTAGAACCTGATTTATAGTCAATTTTTGCATTTGGAAACTTTGAATTTTAGTCCTTTTTTTGATGATTTTTCCCCTAAGCCTAATTTGTGCCAATATGGTTATCTAAATTCATCTCTTGATGCATGGTATTTGTTTTTTTATAGTGATTGATTGATTCAGTGATCATTTAGAAGTCTTAGTTGATTGAAAGTTTGTTCAAGTGCGGTTTCGCATTGAGGTAGGTTCAGCTAACCTTTTTGGGGTTGGATTTGAGTTATTGGCTATGTTTATGTGATAATTGTAAGAGCTAGATTGATTCATGAGTAAATTAGCTGATATGATAGAATTTTGTTGGAAATGTGATACTAGTTATGCCAAAATATGGGTAAAATATGATCCTATTGATAAATTAAGATGAAATCTTGAGAATTGGAATATTTTGGATTCTATTACAATAATATGAGACTCATGATACTATTTGGGTAATCTTATGGAAATTTGATGGCTTATGAGATACTTTTGAGGATCATGTGTATATTTTGGGACGAGTGAGGTGCGATTTTATTAGTACACTTAACTATTGATATAATTATGATGATATGAGATATGATGACGGTCGTGGCTACCATTTGTGGCACTACACATTATTCTCCCTAATTATATGAGGATTATGTATAAGCATTCTTATCACGATTCCATTGCATATATCTTGATTACATTATTGCCATGCATGTATTCCATAATGTATTATTACACCCCTTGACCTAGGGTAGGAGGCAAGGGTGAGATGTTCCACTTTTTAAATCCCTTGACCATGGGCAAGTGGCAAGGTTGATAGATATTGTGATAATCCTTGACCACGGGCAGGTGGCAAGGTTGTGATATTGTGACACTCCTGGACAATAGGTAGGTAGCATGGTTGAGATAGTTGGTATATGTCCTGACAAGACCCCTATACATGCATCTTTGGCTATATTAACTATCTTTAGTGGTTCTTATTTATTTATATTTATATTGTGTACTAATCTTGTGATGGAGGTTGTATAGATGCTTAGAGATTAGATACTTGTTCGATTTTGCTTACCCAATTGGTTGAACCTACTGGGTACATTTCGGTGTACTCAACCCTACTTTGTTTCCTCCCTACAGATAGAGCACAGAGACCCATCTAAGGTAGTTGATTCATTCTAGCAGAGTTATTCTCCATCTCTCTTGATCTTAGTAGTGAGGCTCAAAATTTAAGTCATCGTGCATCTTTGAGATTTCCTTTATTTTTTCCCCTTTTCAGACATTGTATTAGACATTATCAGAGTTATATTTTCATTTAAGATAGATGTATTTACTCTTTGATACTACTTTAGATGCTCTTGTACTTATGATCCCAGGTTTTTGGATTTTGTATTATATGTTGTGGTTGTTTTTGCTTTACTTTGTTCTCTTTAGTCGTGATTCAATTTTGGGTCATGACAGTTTTGTATTAGATCTCTAGATTCATTGGGCTCATGAGTCAAGAGCAGGGTGTCTAGTAGAGTCTCATATATTGGTATGTAGACGTCCATACACATCTTCGAGAGACTTGGGTTACTTGATGGGAAAAACTTTCACATCTTGCTTCTATTCGTGCGTTTCTCTATATCACATGTTTTGAAAATGTCTAATCTACACCTTCAACTTTGATGTCGATTATTAGATCCTTGAGTTAGATGATGTGGCTCCCACTCAAGGTCTAGCTAAGAATCATGATAGGTCCACGGTTGATGACATGTTTGGAAGGGTAGTTTCACCGAGAGGATAGACTAGATCGGCTTCTCCAGAGCCTGATTATGAGCAAAGGGATCGATAGACCATATTCCACCACGATCAGCCCTAGATTCAACACCCTCAGCTCGGAGTTACTATTGTGGTATTGACTAGATTGGAGGGAGCTCCTCTAGCCCCAGTTGTTATTGATGTACCAGATTAGAGGGAGCTCCTCTGGCCCCAGTTGTTATTGATGCACCAGCTTCTACAGTGTTGGTTTGCCTTCTATAGCTCTAACTGAGCCAACCATGAATCATGTGGGTCCTTCCACAGTTCCAGTGGATCTTCCTATGACTTCTATGGTTCCGCCTTAAACATCTCATCCAAGTGCTGGTTCGCAGCTTATGGGGTTGGCTATTGCTCCATCTATTACACTCCCTAGATTTTTTTGCCCCCATCTTCTGCTTGTCCTACTATGTCTACAGCTGAGCAAAAGAACTTTGAGCAATTTGTATAATTGGTCCCTCGAGATTTCATTGCACTCTTGGAGATAAAGCTAATGATTTCTTATTTGGGAGTTAGGACCGACAATGTAATTTGTCCATCCTTGAGTCACATGGAGTTTCTTATACTTTTTACCAGTTCACGGGCCTAGCTAAGAAGTGGTGGAGGTCAGTTTTGGCTCACCGACCTATTGGATATTCAGCTATGACATGAGATAGTTCGTAGTGGTATTCTTCGAGAGGTTCATACCATATAGCCTTTGGGACAGTCATAAGGATGAGTTCGATAGACTTTAGCAGGGTTTTATGTCAGTTTTTTACTATGAGAACAGATTCCATACATTGTCTAGACATGCCTTGTCCAATATCCCTATAGATTTCAAGAGGATTCAATGATTCGCTAAGGGATTAGCGAGGTATCTTTAGAAGGCACATTTCAGAGTGTAGTGGATCATGCTCGTATGACAGATCACATAAGAAATGATGGGCAGGGTGTCGGGAAGAGGTTTTGTCAGCACGACCAGTTTAGTTGACTCTCTTCACATGATAGGGAGTTTCAGAGATAGGGCCATTAGGGCCAGGCAGTGTACGCAGCTATCCCAGCATTTTAAAGTATTGATAGGTCCAAGCCTACTCAGACAGGCTGGAATAACTCTCTTAGTTCGATCAGACATGGTGGCTCTTCGACACAGTCTTCTCAAAGATGGGATCCCCGAGCTTGCTATGTTTGTGATGAGGTTGGGCAGTTTTGCCAACCGTTGTCTACATTGTGCATTTCTCGTCCAGGCTTTTGGGTCTTAGCTTGCCCGTCTAGCCCCAGTACGAGCACCCAAAGACACCTCTCAGAGCATGAGAGGTGGTACCAGGGGAGATCATAGAAGAGCGAGAGATGGAGCCCATGGAGTCCCACAAGCTAGTGGCGGGCATAGAGTCAGGTATGTTGTCCCAGATAGAGCTGAGGCAGAGGCCTCTGATGCGGTTATCACATATATGGTTCCTGTGTATTATTGTTCAGCTTCAGTTTTATTTGATCTAGGCTTTGCTTCTTCCTCTGTATTAGCCTATATTGCTTCTGATATTGATATTATGTGTGAGCCGCTTTTCAAGCCTATTTGTGTTTCCACCTTGGTAGGTGAATCATTAGTGGTGAATCGGGTATATCGGGGTTGTGTTGTGACTTTTATGAGGAGAGACACTATCACTGACTTGATATTGTTGGATATGGTTAACTACAATGTGATATTGGGCATGGATTGGTTATCGCCTTATCATGTGATTCTTGACTTCCATGCAAAGACTGTGACTTTGTCTTGCCCCGACTTGCCTCATTTGGTGTGGACTGAAGCACCTAACTCCTATCCCTAAGGGTGTTCTTTCTTATACACATGCCTGTTGGTTGACGGATAAAGGATGCTTGGCATATTTGGCTCATGTTCAAGCTTTATATATATATATATATATATATATATATTTCTCAGGAGCCACCATCATTGGAGACTACTAGGGTTGCTAGAGACATCATGGAACTGTTCCCAACTAACTTACCTGGTGTCCCTCTAGATCGTGATACTGACTTTTTTATGTGGAATTAGGAACTAAGCCCATTTCTATTGCCCATTATCAGATGGCTCTGGTTAAACTAAAGGAGTTAAAGAAGCAATTGGAGAATTTATTGAAGAAGGAATTCATTTGACCAAGTGTATCTCCCCGGGGTCCTCCTGTTTTATTTGTAAAGTAGAAGGATGGAATTGTGCGTATGTATATTGACTATCACCAGCTGAACAAAGTGACCATCAAGAATAAGTATCCTTTGCCTGATATGATGTTCTTTTTTACTAGTTGCAAGGTGCCTCAATATTACCTACGATTGATTTGAGATCCAGTTTTCATGAGTTGAGGGTTCAGGAGTCTGATATCCTGAAGACAATTTTTAGGACCCTTATGGTCACTATGAGTTCGTGGTTATGTCTTTTGAGCTGGCGAATGCCTTGACTTCTTTCATGGAGTTGATGAACCAAATGTTGAAGCCCTATTTGGATTTATTTGCAATCATAGTTATTGATCATACCTTGGTGTATTCCAAGAGTGAGGCCGATAATGTTCAGCACTTGTAGACTATACTTCAGAGATTGAGGGAAGAGAAGTTGTATGCAAACTTCTCAAAGTGTGAGTTTTGGCTCGAGCCTATGGCTTTCCTCGGGCATATAGTGACAAAGGATGATATTATGGTATATCAAACCAAGGTAGAAGCCGTTCATGAGTAGGCTAGGGCTACTTTTGTGATTGAGATTCAGATTTACATTGTTTGAGTTGGGTATTATCTATAGAACCCTTGTTGGCTAGACTTACTCAGAAGGATGTGGCATTTTAGTGGTCGGGGGAGTGTGAAGTAAGGTTTCAAAAGATCAAGGATTTGTTGACATCAGCAGCTATTCTTGCTCTACCCGAGGAGGGAGTGACATTTATGGTGTGATGCTTTTAGGGTAGGTTTGGGTGCTATATGATACAAACGGGAAAGGTGATAGTGTATGCTTCTATACAGCTGAAGGTGCATGAAAGAAACTCCCCTACCCACGATTTAGAGCTGGTTGTGATTGTGTTTGTGTTGAAGTTGTGGAAGCATTATCTTTATCAGGTGCATTGTGAGATCTTTATCGATCACTAGAGTCTCAAATACGTCTTTCTCGGGCTAATTTAAATATGAGACAATGTAGGTGGTTCGAGTTACTAAAGGACTATGATATCTCTATTTTATACCATCTGGAGAAGGCAAACACTGAGGCAGATACTTTGAGCCAGAAGGCTACTAGTATGGGGATCTTGGAATTCTTGAGGGCAGAGAAAAGGCCCTTAGCTTTAGAGGTTCAGTTTCTTGCTAGACAGATGGTTTGGTCAGATATTTCTTCTCCTCAGAGTATTTTGGCCTTTGTTGAACCTAGATCTTCCTTGCTTTATCAGATTTGTGCTCATCAATTTAAGGATGCTAGACTATGTTTGATTCATGACAAAGTGTTGAGGGGTGAAGCCAAGGCAGCTAGTATTGATTCTGAAGGGACATTGAGGATTAATGGTAGAGTTTGTGTGCCTAAGGTGGGATGTTTTGTTAGATTGAGATTGGATGAGATTGATACTAGAGAAGGTCCATTGTGCTAGATATTCCATCCATCCGATGTAGCAAAGATGTACCATGATCTAAAATTGCACTATTGGTTATTTGGGATGAGAAGAGATATAGCTGAGTTTGTGGTAAAAATTATGATCATCAAAGCCTAGTGGATCGATGCAGAGGATGTCTATTCCCGAGTGGAAATGGGAGCGGCTGACTATGGATTTTGGTGCAGGTTTTCCCATGGCCTTGGGCAAGTTTGATTCTGTTTGAGTGGTTGTTGATCGTTTGACAAGTTGGCTCATTTTCTACTGGTGAAGGCTAGGTACATTTGGGAGCAGTTGGCTAGGTTTTATATCTGGGACATTGTCAAATTTCATGGAATGCCAGTTTCTATAGTATCAGATAGAGGATCTGTGTTCACCTCTCATTTTTGGCAGGCTTACAGCGTGGTTTAGGTACTCGATTGGAATTAACTTTAGCTTTTCACTCCTAGATTAACAGCCAGTCCGAGCGCACCTTCAGGTGTTGGAGGAAATGCTTCGGGCCTTTGTGATTGATTTTGGGCCCGATGGGACTAGCACTTACCATTGGAGAGTTTGCATATAATGAAAGTTATAATTCCAGCAATTAGATATCACTGTTTTAGGCTTTGTACGGCCAGAGGTGTAGATCGCCAACCAAATAGTTCGATCTAGGACCAGCAGATGTGTTGGGTGTTGATTTTCTTTGAGATACCATGAACCGGTTTGACTGATTCACAGTAGACTTTTAAAAGTTTAGAGCCGCCAGAAGAGTTATGCCGACTAGAGGGTCGGGCTTCTTGAGTTCTCTGTTGGTGATAGTGTTTAGCTGAAAGTTTCACCCATGAAGGGTGTGATGAGATTCAGGAAGAGGGAAAAGCTTAGTCCTAGATTCATTGGTCCATTTGAGATTTTGAGTAGAGTCAGTGAGATGGCCTATGCGTTGGCCTTACCACTGAGATTATCAGCAGTTCATCATGTTTTTCATATTTCCATGCTCTACCAATACATTCTAGATGAGTCTTATATGATTTTGTATGATTTAGTTACGTTGGGTTCAGACTTGACTTATGAGGAGGAGCCAGTAGCTATATTAGATAGGCAGGTCTAGAGATCGAGGTCCAAGGATATACCTTCAGTGAAGGTTCAGTTGCGACACCGTTCTGTTGATGAGGCTAATTGGGAGTTGGAGTCAGATATGCGGCCAAATATTGAGGCATCAGGTACTTCTTTTTCCTTTATGTTCGAGGACAGGCAATTTTTTTAGTGATGAATGATGTAATGACCTTGTAAGTCATTTTTGAGGTTATCCATGAAAATTATTGTTTTTCCCTTTCATAAGTTTCTTTGAACCTATCTTGAATTATTTGTATTGTTGTAACTGAAATCCTAAATTTTAAAAGTTGAAAATATGAGTTTTGGCATTTTTGGAAACTTAAGTTGTTGAAAAAGTGAGTTTTTGTATCATTCTAAGCTTCATTTGTTGGATCAGAGATCTGTCGATTCCATTAGTTCCGGAATATTGAAATTGGTAGAGAAGTTAAAGGACTGAATTCAGAGTTAAAATGAAGTTTTTAAACCCAAATTTGCATTTTTAGTTGTTTTTAAATATAAAGTTTGATGTTAGTCAACATTCGGAGTTCAGAAGCTCGAATCAAAATTTTGACTGTTCCAGTAGTTTCAGATGGTGAAACTAACGCTATAAATAATCTTGTCATAATATTTGTAGTTTTCGAGGATAGTTTTAGTATCTTTTGTATTAAACTAGTTTATCGAGTTGCATTGGTAATTGTGGCAAGAGGCCCCGAAATTGAATTCTGATTATTCTATTGAGTCCAAATTAATGTTTTTGGTATGGATATATGTTTGGTTTGTGTAATTATGATTCCGAATGAGTTCTGATGCCCTATTTGAATTTTGGTAGTATCTGTGTATTGCTGGTGCAAGTTTTCTAGTGCAACCTTAGTTTGTTCTCTGAACACACGCCCAGGGATTTGAATTCGCTGAGGTCAGTGATGCTAACCCTCCACGTTCTCAGGCCTTGTAACATGTTTGTGGGGTATTGTTGTTCCCCAACCGTCCGCGTTCACGGGCCCCACCCCACATTTCCGGAGTGTATTTTTGGCCCGAATAGTGTTAAAATTGAGAAAAACCCATTTTTACTCCATTTTCGAAAGTCTCAAGCTTTTTTACGAAGGTTTTTGAAGAATTCTCTCGGGTAAGTGTTTCTCACATTTTTTTAAATAATTTTCATAATTATTATCTTCATTTTGTCTTGAATTCCATGATTTTGAATGCCCATAATTGGAGATCTTAGTCTATGCTTTTAAAACTTTAAATGGTGATTTCTCCTTCGATTTGAATTCAATTTTAATGGGATTTTCATCCGCGAACTCCATTTTTCACCTAGAGCTTGATTTTTAAGTTAATTTTTAAATTTGGAAACTTTGAATTTTATCCCTAATATTTACCATTTTTTTCTAAGCCTAATTCGTGCCAATATAAGTATCAAGATTCATCTCTTGACGCATAGTATCTATTTTTATAGCGATTAATCGATTCGATGACCGCTTGAAAGTTTGAGTTGATTGAAAGCTTATCCGAGTGCGGTTTCGGTGTCAAGGTAGGTTCAACTAACTTTTTTGGGACTATATTTGAGTTATTGGATATGTTCATGTGACAATTGTAAGAGCTAGATTGATTCTTGAGTAAATGAGCTGATATGGTAGAATTTTGTTGGAAATGTGATACTAATTATGCCGAAAATTGGGTAAAATGTGATTCTATTAATAAATTGAGATGAAATCTTGAGAATTGGAATATCTTGGGTTACTATTGTGTTAATATGAGACTCGTGATACTATTTGGGTAATTTTGCGGAAATTTGATGGCTTACAAGATATTTTTTAGGATCATGTGTATATTTTTGGATGAGTGAGGTCCAGTTTTGTTGGCACACTTGAGTATTGATAGATTTATGATGATTTGAGATGTGATGATGGTTGTGGCACCATTTGTGGTACTTGATATTATTCTCTTTGATTATATGAGGGTTACGTATTAGTATTTTTATCATGATGCTATTACATATTTTTTTTATTGCATTATTGCCATGCATGTATTCCAGATTGCAGTGTTACCCCCCTTGACTAGGGCAGGAGGCAAGGGTAAGATGCTCCACTTTTGAGTTGTACCACTTTTATACACCCTTTGACCTGGGCAGGGGTAAATATGTTCCACTTTTCAAACTCCTTGACCACGGGCAGGAGGTAGGGGTGATATGTTCCACTTTTCGAACTCCTTGACCACGGGCAGGTACAAAGGTCAAGAGATATCGTGATACTCCTTAGCCACGAGTAGGTGGCATGGTTGAGCTATTGTGACACTCCTTGACCATGGGCAGGTAGCAAGGTTGAGAGATACTTGGTACATGGTTTGATAAGAACGCTATGCATATCATGAATGACTATATTAACTATCTTTATCGGTTCTCATATATATATATGTATGTATGTATGTATGTCTATATAAGAACCATAGGCAGGTGGCAAGGTTAAGAGATACTTGGTAAATGGTCTGACAAGACCCCTATGATGCACATATATATAAGAATAATGGACGGGTGGCAAGGTTGAGCTATTATGGCACTCCTTGACCACGGGCAAGTGGCAAGATTGAGAGATACTTGGTACATGGTCTGACAAGATCCCTATGCATTGCAGCATTGGCTACATTTACTATCTTTATTGGTTCTTTATATATATATATATATATATATATATATATATATATATTGTGTGTGCTAACTTTGTGATGCAGGTGGTATAGACTCTTAGATATTACATACTTGTTCAACTTTGTGTGTACATTTCACCACTACTTTGTTTCCTCCCCGCAGATTGAGCATACAGACCCATACAAGGTGATGGATTCATTTTAGTGGAATTATTCTCTATATATTCATATCTTAACGGTGAGGCTCAAATTTTGAGTTGTCGTTGATCTTTGAGATTTCCTTTATTGTTTCCCCTTTTTCAGACATTATATTAGACATTATCAGAGTTGTATTTTCATTTGAGATAGATTTATTTACTTTTTTGTGCTACTTTAGATCCTCTAGTATTCATGACTCCAGAGTTTTGAATTTTTTTACTATACATTGTGGTTGTTTTCACTTTACTTTGTTCTTCTTAGTCGCAATCCAATTTCGGGTCTTGACAGAATTTGAGGGAATACTCCCTCACACTCATGGAGCCTTGCTTGAGGTTCATAAATTTTTCCATCTTCGCATTCCTTACCTCAATGGAGAAGAAGTGATAAGGGAAGGCGACTTTTAATTCCTCCCAAGGAATGAGCTCATCATCTACCCTCACCATATTCCATTGGTTATACCATATTTGGGCAAGGACTTTGAGTTGGTCGACCGCCAATTCCGCCTTCTTCTCCAAGCTCACCTCCATGATAGCTAAGACCTTGTACACTTCATCGATGATTTCTCAAGGGTCATCCTCCACTTAAGAGCCATAGAACTCCGAATGATACATCCTCATGAAATCCTTAATTCTTGAGACCAGAGTAGGAGCATGAGGATCTTGAGCTCCTTGATTCACTTGGTTGGCCATAGATTGTGCCAACAATGCAATGACATTCTGGTATTCGGTATGTGTGTCCTCCTCTTCTTGGAGAACTTGAGGGCTCAGAGGGGCTGGATTATCATCCAGAATAGGGTCCTTTGGTGGCATTCTCTATGGCGGCACTATCTAGAAACATAAAGAACAAATCATTAGGAAATGGAAATCTTAGTATTAGTGTTAAGGCATGACATAGAATATGAGAGAGTGTTAAGGCATGACATAGAATATGAGAGAAGTGGATTGTTTCCTAAACACCTTATAACCTCCTTTTAATAGTGGTGGCACGCTTCACATCCATGAGCAATACTTTATTTGACATGGTGTATTGGATTTCCAAGGACCATTTATAAACCTAGTGCTTTGATGTCAAGGTTGTCACGACCCAAGCCTAATGCCTAGGTGCGACATGGTGAATGGGAAACTCGAAGGTACCCAAACTAGCCTCATAGCCTCCATGTGCACATCCTTCGTTAAGAAGTGTGAACCATTCATCAAAAAGTAGTTCTAAGGATATTAGGGGCTTAGGACACACTCTATGAGGCAAGGGATAAGAAATTTCCATCATACAACCACAACATATAAATCTAAGTGAAGGGGACATGGAATGCATTCAATGGGAAGTAGGGGCTTAGGAATTTTTCCGTCTTACAAATATAATCACAAACAACAACCAAAAATGGGATAAGGATTAGGGGAAGTCTCCATAGATACAAAAATATTGCATCATACATACATGGCATGATATCCAACAATACCTCTAATCATAGATGTGTGAGGGACCAAGACATGTCCCTAGCTCACCCTCAAAAGTAAGTAGCAAAAATAATAACGTCTTAATCATAAACAAGCTAGATAGAAAATGGATTTTTCCCTCGAAGTAGAGGACTCACCGAATGCATGATCTTCATAAAATGGACTAGCCATGTGTAAGACATTGGGGAGGAGCTTCGATTCCTGCATGCTTAGACCGTGTAGGCAAAATTATGTGTTAGAACTTTGAATGCACTAGGTATGCAGAATGCAAGGTAACAAGGAAATCATAAGCCATGTTAGACAAGATGCAGAATCATAAACTATGACAATTAGCTCAATATGTCATGAAAGGCAAATGCCTTATTCAAAACATGCATGGAGGGAAAGCATAATATCATAGTCATAGCACATACGTATGTGGGAAGAGACCTTAACCAACATGTAAGACGACCTAAGCTACTACATGGAATCTCGATGTTGCATACACATCAAAAATAGATTATTATATTTGCCAGGGTAAACTATACCTCACCTTACATGATCCTACCCATTTCGGAGAGTATTGTACATGAACCTTACAGGACATATCCATTTCATTGATTAATAATAAACGTGGAACTATATGTAGATCCACTAGCCAATACATAAATTCTATAGTGGCACGTAGTTAAGGGATAATTGAACTCTACTAATGTCCTCTTTGGTGCTAAGTCTAGTCCCACGGGATACATGAACATAGCATAGTTCTAACATGCATATGCTCATAAATTATATTACCATGAAAAAAGTAGCTCTTTAAAGACCATAATCATCATAAGAATGGATACATGATCATGCATATTGTTTATAACATTTCAATGGAATCGTAACATACTTGATAGCACTCAACATTGATAATACTCATGAGCTTGTATTTTATAAGATAATGCCTTTTCACCAATTCTAACATCTAACTTTAGCTCAAACAAGGTGGATTCATGCATGAAGACTTGAAATCATGAAACTGAAGAGTAACAGGCTTAAATAAGATAGATGGTGACCATTTAAATAGTTCAGAACAACCTGCAATAGACATGGGAAAAGACCCTAGTTAGGATTTATGAAACTATCTCTTAAATCATCCACTTTCATGGTCTTTCATAGTATTATAGAACGCATATTCCTAAAAGCATAAGATATTACGTAATAATATCATTTAAAAGAATCTCATGCAATATCATTGATTCTGCATAACTTGAAAACCAAAGAGGGAAAGGGAAAAGCTTGAGCTTTGTAGAGGGAAGGTTCCCACAAATCAACCCACATACCTTGATGTATTTAGTTGAAGAAATTATGTTTGGGGGTGAAGGAATCCGAAACCCTAGTGCAACACCTCCGAAGCGATTTGGAATTCGCTTTATGATAGATTCCTTGAATATTGTAATTTTTGTACTTTTTTGCAAATCTGATTTTGTATTCTTTTTCAAGAGGCAAAATTATGTAGTAGAAAGATCTCCCTTGATTTTTAAGTCAACTGTATCAAAAAATAATTTTCCCCATGATTCTGCACAAACTAGAAAAGTATGTAACCTCTTCGCGCATTGTGGAAAGAGATCAAGATAGTATAGAAGTAGCATAAACCCATTCCTAGGCCAAAACAGGGAAAAACTGAACTACGAAAATGTACTATGCTGGAACCAAGCCGCGATGCACCTGTGCTCCCTCTAAGAACAATTTTTTTGAAAATTTTCATATTTAAGTAAAGGTAATTGGGACAAATCACAACACCCATATAGACAAGAATCCTTTAGAATCAGCCTTTATAGCCTTAATCCTCTCATAAACTCTCCGAAATTCCTCCCAAAATCTCATCAAAATCCCTTATTCAAACTTCAATGTAAGATTTATGTTGGAAACTATTATTTATCGGATTAAATGTGCATGAAAACTTATAACGGATGTATATTATGATTTGTTTTATGATGTTAAAGCTATATATATTATGATGCCATGAAAGGATATGAAAAGTTATGGATTTTGAAATGAGTTTCATGATACCCAAATTAGAGGTTTTACTATGATGGTAGGTTGTTTGAATGGTTTCTAAATGATCATGTGTTTCTTCATTCATGTCTTATACTCTTGAATTCCCATGATTTTAAGCTCTCATGCATAAAATCACCTTGTTTTGACTATGTTTACATGATAAAGCTTCTTATGTTGATGAAAGGTTTATTTCAAGATATGCAAGACAAGTATGTTATGATGATTTATAGGCTTCCAAGTATGTAATGAACATATGAAAATTCTATGACTATCAAGAAAACTTATGATCCCTTTTATGCTATGTTATACCTTCTTGTGAAAGGAAAATGCTCACTTGAGGGGGTCAAGAATGTGAATGAGCTACGCTTGCTATGTAAATATGTTTTAAAAGTAATTCAAGTCATGATTATACTTATGCTTATGTTATATATTTTGTGGGACTAGACTTAGTAGTGAATGGGATTTAGAGTGCGGGACTATTCCCAAGGGTCCTTATATAAAGGTTTACTTCCCATAACCATGTGCCACCATAAGTTTGTATTATTTTCCCTAAACGGGCTTGTACTAGTAGGTCGAACTAGGTCATATTATCCACAATGTGAGGTATGGTTTACTTTGGCAAGTAGACGTCTCCTTTTATAGCGTGGAGGCAACATGGGAATTCCATGTAGTATCTCGCATGGTCTTAATGTCAGTTACTATCTACTCCCACAAATGTATGCTATTTTATGAAATTTTATTACCTTCCATGCATGCTTTGACTGAGGCACTGGTCATTCATGTCATATTGAGCTTATTATATTTTTAGATGATTATGCATCTTGATTAATATGGCTTATGATATCTTATTGCATTGCACCCCGCATACTTAGTACATTCCAAGTACCAATGCATAATGTTTGCCTACATGATCTAACCATGTAGTATCCTAATCTTATATCCATCTATTTCCTCGTGGCTAGTACATTTCTTGAAGGCTTTCTTGTGGTGAGTCCTCCATCCGGGGGACCACAATCATTTCCTATCATGCTTATGTTAACACTTTATCACTTATGTTATCTGCTTTTGAGGGTGAGCTTGGGACATTTCTTGGCCTCAGTAACGCTCAAGTTTAGAGGTATTGTTGGATGATGTGTTGTGTATAACTCAAGCAATACTTATGTATCTATGATGATCTCACTTTAATCCTATCCCTTCTTTGTTGTTGTTGATGTTTATGGCAGCCGGTTTCGTTCCTGAATCCCTATTTCTTATAGAGTGTGTCTTATGATCCCTTTCCTTAGTTTATTTGTTTTGGTTGAATGATTGTGATTCCTTATCCTCTTTCCCATAGCTTGCATCCTAAGTCTCGAATTCCCTTAGCTTGATTGAATAATGTTTGAACTACATTTTCACAACCAAAGATGTGCTTATGTTTGTTGTAAAGTTTGGTTGGGTGCCTTAGGTTCCCATTCACCATGTAGCACCTAGGTTATAGGTTTGGGTCATGAAAAGCTTGGTATCAGAGCACTAGGTTTATAAATGGTACTCATAAATCAAACATGCCATGTTAGTAGAGTCTTGTTCATGGTTGTGAAGCACAATACAACTATGAATAGGAGGCTATGAGGCATTTAGGAAATGACTCACTTCTTCATGACCTATTTCATTTAATATAGCTAAATCCTCTAAGGTTTATTTCTAATTTCCATTCTTTATGTTTCAGAATATGTCTCTGGCCCATCAAAATGGTAGAAAAGATGGTGACCACACCTTGCTTGATGATCAAGCCTCCAACATCGACATATCTAATGCAGAGATTCGAAATGCTCTATGGCTATTAGCTAAAGTTATAACTGCTCAACTCAACCAACAGGCGGATACCCTTAGGACTACTAATGATAAGAAGGGGGAGAGGGAGGCGAAGAAAGCCCGAGTTGATGGTGCTTCATCTTCCATTGGTGTTTTGATGCTCAAATTCAACAAGGAAAGACACCTTTTTGCCATTTGTTAAGGGTGTGGTAAGAAGCATCAAGCAAAGTGTTTGGCTAGCAATAAATTGTTTCAAGTGTGGTGGTATTGTACATAAGATGAGGGCCTATCTAGTGGCTTCCATGGGAGGGAGAAAAGGGGCTCAATTTGAAGGTAGACTTCTAAGTACTATGATTGGAGGTAGGGGCCATTTCCAATAAGGCCAAAAACCATATCAAGTTGTTCCCTAAAGATTTGTTAAAGGTAGAGTGACCACCCATAACTCTCAATTTGGTGAAGATAAGGGTGGTGGTGCTATTATTCCTAAGTGTCAAAGGTGTGGGAGGAACTATGGAGGTGATTGCTAAAGACGATCAGGTGCTTGGTTTGTTTATGAAAGAATAGTGCACAAAGTTTTCGAGTGTCCTAATGTTGTAAAAAAGATAAGGAAGGGTATCCTCATGGTCAAATGGTTCCAAGAGTGAAAGTCTAAGCAGGTGCCCAAATTCATGGAGGTGGTCCACATGGTAATCAGTTCTAGGCTTTTCAAGTGAGGTAAAGTGTAGAGGAGGCACCCGATGTTGTCCGCGATATGTTAAGGTTTATGATTATGATGTGCATATTTTTCCTGATTTGGGTGCCACTCTATATTTCATTACCTATTTGTTTCTAATAGGCTTGATGTGTGTCCTGAATTGCTATGTGAACCCTTCGAGGTTTCTACCCTCATTGGTGAATCTATTGTTGTTAAACGAGTCTATAGGGGTTGTCCCGTATCCATAATGCATAAAGTCTTGCCTTATGATTTTTTTTTACTTGACATGGTAGATTTTGATATTATTCTTGGGATGGATTGGTTATATATATCATGCTTCCATTGATTCTGGACCTCATAAAGTTAGGTTCCAATTTTAAAATGAACCCATTGTTGAGTGGGAAGGTTATGATTTAGTGGTTAAGGTAGGCTCCTCTCTTTTCTGATAAACTCCTCAGTGTCTCTCCCAAAAAAGAAACAAATTTTGGTATAGAACTCCTCCCCGATACTCATCCCATTTTTATTTCTCTCTACCATATGGCCTCAGCTGAACTAAAAGAGTTAAAGGATCAATTGAAAGACTTATTGGAGAAAGGTTTTATTAGAACTTTCAAGTCACCTTGGGATGCACTGGTATTATTTGTAAGGAAGAAGTATGGCTCACTTAGAATGTGCATCGACTACCGATAACTCAACAATGTCACCATAAAGAACAAGTATCCCCTACCAACAAGTATCCCCTACCAAGGATAGATGACCTATTTTACCAATTGCAAGGGGCTAGTCATTTTTCTAGGAATGATCTTCGGTCTGCATACCCTCAATTGAGGGTGAGGGAATGTGATATCCCTAAAATGAATTTTTGGATTAGGTATGAGCATTTTGAATTCGTGGTGATGTCTTTTGGCCTAACTAATACACCAACAATATTTATGGATCTCATGATTAGGGTCTTTGACCCTATGTTGGTATGTTTGTTGTAGTATTCATTCATGACATCTTGATTCATTCTCGAATGAGGAAGAGAATGAATAATTTGAGGGTAGTGTTGCGAATTTTGAGGGAAGAAAAGTTTTTTCCAAGTTTTATAAATGTGTGTTTTGGTTGAAAGTGGTTTTATTTCTAAGGCATGTGGTGTCGGGTAATGGAATCAAAGTGGATCCTAAGAGGGTGAAAGCAGTGAAAAATTGGCCTAGGCCCTTGACTCCAACAGATACTAGAAGTTTTTTGGGTTTGGTGGGGTACTAACGATGATTTGTTGAGGGTTTCTCTTTAATTTTTTCCCCTTTGACAATGTTGACACAAAATAAGGTGAAATTCATTTGGATCTCCGAATGTGAAAAGTGATTTCAAACATTAAAGGACAAGATTACATCCACTCTTATTTTGGTTTTACCAGAAGGGTTTTTTATCTATTGTGATGCTTCAAAAATTGGTTTAGGGTACATATTGATTCAAGGTGGGAAAGTTATTGCCTATGCTTCTAGGCAACTAAAAGTGTATGAGCATAATTATCCTACCTATGACCTCTAGTTAGCGGCCATGATATTTGCTTTGAAAATATGGCGTCATTATTTGTATTGGTTTCATGTGGATGTAGTCACCGACCACAAGAATCTTCAATATGTGTTCACCCAAAGAGATCTCAATTTAAAACAAAGAAGGTGGTTGGAATTCCTTAAAAATTATGACATTAGTGTGCATTATCACCCGAGAAAAGTTAATGTTTTAGCCGATTCCCTAAGTAGGGTATCCATGGAGAGTATAGCCCACTTTGATGATAGAAAGAAGGGGTTAGCCAAAGATGCTCACAGATTGGCTAGATTGGGGTTAGGTTGGATGATGCGAATAGAGGAGGTATGGCGGTTATAGATGGTTCCAAGTGTTCTTTGATTGAAGAGGTCAAATCCAAACAAGACCTTGACCCGACTTTGTTGGAATTAAAGGAATTGGTACGAAAGGGCAAGGTACAGGTTTTTTCTGAAAGGGGAGATAATGCCCTTAGGCATCAAGGTAGGTTGTGTGTACAAAATGTTGATGGGTTGAGAGATTTGATTTTGAGGGAGGCATATAATTCATCTATTCCATTCACCTTGGTTCTACAAAGATGTATAGGGATTTGGAGAAGTATTTTGGTGGGGTGGTATGAAAAGAGACATTACAAAATTTGTAGTCGGATATCAAAATTGCCAACAAGTCAAATCCAAACATCAAAGTCCAGGTAGCCTAGCCCAAGATATGGAGATTCATATTTGAAGTGGGAGAAATGGCTTTGTTAGGTCTAGATTAGATTATGGAGGCTTTTGAGAAGGTGAGGTTGATAAGAGAGTCATGAAAGATGGCTCAAAGTAGAAAAAAGTCTTATTCCGACATTAGGAGAAGAGATCTTGAGTTCAAGGTGGGTGATTGGGTGTATTTGAAAGTCTCACCCATGAAGGGTGTAGTTCAGTTTGGCAAGAAGGGAAAAATTTTCCCAGGTATGTAGGGTCTTATAGAATCTTGAGACGAATTGGTAAAGTTGCTTATGAGTTGGAGTTTCCTATGGAGATGAGAATGGTTCATTCGGTCTTTCATGTATCCATGTTGAGGAAGTGTGTAGGTGACCAAAACTCTATTGCACCTTTAGAGGTGGTAGGTGTTGAGGAAAACTTGACGCATGAAGCAGTCCCATTTGAGATATTGGATAGGCAGTGAAGAGATTGAGTAACAAGGATGTAGCATTTGTTATAGTCCTTTGGAGGAATTAACAAGTTAAAAGTGCTACTTGGAAAGCTGAAGCGGACATGAAGAAGCGATATCTTTATTTTTTCCACTCTATTCAAGCCAAAGGTAATAACTTAATCTGATCTATGGTGTCAAGCCATATAATTCAATTCTTTTATGTCATGTTGCATGCATACATGCTCATGTGAATATATTTTGGTGGTATTTGATGCATAAGTATGAGATTTCATGAAAATGATATTTAAGTTGCATTAATGCATTCATGCTAGGCTAAAAATTTGCTTAATCAATCTTCTCAAGCATATTTTCATCACATTCAGGGACAAATATTCCCAAGGGGAGAGATATTGTTACACCTCCCAAGTCATTCAAAATTCCCTAACGATACATTCCTTGAATATCATAATTTTTGTACATTTGTCTTTATCAAATCTGAGTTTGTATTCTTTTTCAAGAGGCAAAATTGTATAGGACAAAAGGTCTTCATTGATTATTTAAGTCAACTATATTGAAAATTTATTTTTTGTTTAATTTTTTACTAACCAACAAAGTATGCGACCTCTCCACTTCGCAAAGAGGGTTCAAGATAGTACAAAAGTGGCCTAAACCTATTCAAAGGTCAAAACAACGGAAAATATAACTTTGCGCAAAAATGTACTATGCTAGAATGAAATCATGACACACTTGTGCTCCCTCTAAGAACACATTTTTCAAAAACTTCTAGATTCAAGTAAGGGCGATTAGGAAATATCCCAACATCCATATACATGGGAATTCTCAAAAATTCAGCCATTGTTAGCCCTAATCCTCTCATAAACTCTCCCAAATTCCTTCCAAAACCTCCCTAAAATCCCTTATTTAAACTCATTATATTCTTAAAGTTTTAAGTTCCTCCATTGAAGCTCAAGACTCAAGGTGTTTACCCAAGTCCCCTCAAGTCTTCTTCATTAATTTCAAGACCTTAAGGTATGTGAGTTCTTCATCAAAAGGTTCTTCCACCCATAGAGCCCAAAACCCTATTTTTAATAAATTTCATGATTTAAAGGCTAATACCCTTATGGGTACTTCCTATTATTACTTCAATACATGATTTATGTTAGAAACTATTATTTATTGGTTTAAATGTGCATGAAAACTTATCATGGATTTACATTATGATTTTTTTTATGATATTTAAGCTACAAGTTCGATATTGTGTTTATAATCTTTTTACAGAGTTAATTTAAAAACTTTCTATTCTTGACTAGCTCTTCTCGATAATGCTTAGTATAAATTTCTCGTAAATTTGGATCGTATTTTCTTAGTGTTCCATTTTATTCATTCTATCCTATTTTCATGATCTCTAACCAAGGCTTAGACTAGTATCTTCCTCTAGAAACCTTAGTTTAGGCTTGAAGTTGCTTATATCATGACTTGGAGGAGAGTCCCCTATTTAGCAGATATGTGGCGGCCTTAGGCTAGGTTTTTTCCTTAGTTGCTTCGCTATGAGTTTTATTACTATTATAGTTAGTTGTAGCTCCCGGTAATGCTTATTTATGGTAGTGTACCTTGTGTTAGTTTATGAGCTTTGAGAGGCTTTTTGAAGTTTTAGGTATGATTTAGCCTGTTCAATTGTTGACTTGAGATCATTGATTTGGCATAGGTAATGACTCTAGAGATACTTTTCTCCCTTTTGCTTGATTTTAGCCGCTTGGAACTTGTTTGTTGTATCCTTAGCTTCTTGATGGTGATATTCATTGGATTATATTTTAAATTATCTCTATTCTATATTATTAGGCTCGAAGCCTTGTTCGAGGAGAAGATGGATCCCAACATCGTTTTCTCAACTTTTGTTTCTATAAAGGTTATTCCTTGACTTCCTAGATTGTGTCTTGTTTGGATACTAGAATGACATGTATTGCATTATTTGCTCATTCATACTAGATTTTTGTTACGAGCCTAGTTCATACATTGACTTATCATTCATGCATAGAGAGTGAGAGAGGATGATTTTCGTACTACTGATGTAAAATTAGTTTTTATGTTGTTGATATTAAACTAGGTTAAAGCTGACTTTTTAATAGGATTTGTACCACCTAGATCACATTTATTTTGGATTTTGATACTTTCGAGGCATCGAGGACATACTCTTTTCTACTTGAGACTATCAAGGCATATGGAATGACCTCATATTTTAAGATTTGACTAAATAGTAAGTCAATGCTCTATTCAGCATTATGGAAACTATTATTCCTCTAATATTACTAACAAAGATGATGGTCATAATAAGTCTTCACTACAAGAAAATTACTCTCTAAGAAAGAGAAATCTGGTCCCTAAAAGTGTCACGACCCGAGGCTATGGCCTAGAAGTGACACAGCAAATGGGAACCCGAGAGTACCCAAACGAGCCTCAAAGTTTCCAAAACCACATCATCGGTTTGGAAGCACATTCAAAAGTAAACACATAGTTCTAAGGGATGGAAAAATAGTACTCACATTATGGGGATACCGAAGGAAAAAGAATTTACATGGATTCACATAGATCATAGCATATAAGAACTAAGGGGCGGGTAAGTATGACTCACTTTATAGGGCAATACAGGGCTTAGGATTTTCCACATTTCCATATAAAACATACATACATATCATAATTCCCATGAACAATCCATAATAGTCATATCCAATAGATAACCAAAATCATAAGCTCCAAATACAACACATAGCATGTAGAATCTGCGAGAGTCTACAAGATGTCCAACAATACCTCTAATCATAAGATGGAATGGGGGCCAACACATGTCCCGGGCTCACCCTCAAGTAAGAAAGTAAACATAGGTAGAAGGAAGGTGGCTTGTCCTTAGAAGATAGGACTCACCACAAGTTCAACTTTCGGATTTGAGCTACTCGTCAAACGGTGGATAGTTGTGGCGCTCAGCCCCTACATGGTAAAATTATGTAGGCATAAAGTATGTGTTAGTACGTTTGAATGTACTAAGTATGCAATGTATATGACTTATTAAACCTGCGTTTGAATATTAGATGACAACGACACATAATATAGAAAGAATTATATATCCAAAGGAGAATAATATACAATAAGCCATGAATGTCATGATGCATGAAATGCAATAATGCTCATATATATCGGGGATGTGACCTCAACTGACAATCTTAAGACCAAGTGAACTATTATTTGGAATCCCAATGAAATACCCTCACCGGTACAGAGGTGGTTTACTTGCCAAAGGTAAACCATATACACCTTACGGGAACATCACCTATTTCGTATGAAGTAACCCCCTTATGGGAACATCACCCATTTCGGATAGGATTTTCACATCATATATCATAATACTTCATCTTACGGGAACATCACCCATTTCGTATGAAGCAACCTTCCTTACAGGAATGTCACCTATTTCAGATACGATTCTCATAACATATTTAGGCATATAGTTAGAGAAAAGAGAGAGGATCCTTGGGGATATAGCCCTAACGCCCCAATCCATTGGGTGCTAAGTCGGCATCCCAAGAGAATACTTATACATATACGTTCTTTCAAAAGATACAATATTCATCTCAAAACTGTTCAATGCACATTTTGTCTCCAATGCCAAACCGTAAATCATGCTCATAATACTCATGCAAGGAATAGCTCATTTACATATACGAGATGGTGCAAGCACCCCAAATGCTCAAAAAACCCTAATCATAAGACATGTATGTGATCACATTCTTGTCATAACCAATATCTTATCAAAATCATATCATCGAACATAATTGGGCTTGACCCACTTCATAATTTCCATAAAATCCAATGTCCATAGATGCATATGCCATGAGTGATGTGGGAATAACATGGGTAATTGAGTTTTAATCTAAAATCAATAATATAATATGAAATTGAAGTGAATCCAAAGTTAAATCCACATTAAAATGATATTATAAATCACCCATGCATAAATCAAGCTTTAAAGGGGACATGCATATTCATAACTTCAGTGTAAATCATCATAATAAGGCTTAAAGTAACTTAAAATCATAAATAAAGTACAACCCATACCTCAATTGAATTTAATAAATCATATAATAAAAACCCACATTTTAAGTAAGCTTAATTTCATGAAAATCAGTTTAAAAGAGTTTGGGTATTCTTGGTTGAAAGGGACCAAGAATCCAACTCACATACCTTGATTGAGAAGCTGAAGAAGAATTTAGCTTGAAGTTGAAACCCCAATTGAACCCTTGCTTGAATCTTGAGAGAAGAACTTAGAGAGGACTTTTATGAATGATTTTAGAGTTAGAGTGTTTCCAATGATAATGAATTAAAATGAAAGGATATCAATAGATTTAGGGGTCTAGGATTGGTAAAAAGGTCATAAAACACATTTAAAATAAATCATATTTACATAAAAGCCATTAATGAAACGGATGAATATTGGATCGTCGTGGCTTCACTAGCACTGACACGGTCCATGAGGCATTTCACGAGCCATGAATAGTGCCCGTGAAATGATACTTGGACAATTTTTTGCAACGTTCAACACTGTTGGAGCAGTAAAGTTTTGATGGCTGACAAAAGATAATGAAACAGGTTGGACTACCCGGTTCTTTCAGCGTACTGTTTTCGTGGCAAAACTGCAGGCGCATCACACAATAAAAATGGAATAATTGGTGCTGGAAATAAGGAGGATAACAAGGAATATTATTCCAAGTTGAACTCCTAGAAGAAGAAGGTTCCAAAGAAGGAAATATTTTTCAAGAAGCATGAAATAAGGAGAATAACAAGGAATATTATTCCAAGTTGAACTCCTAGAAGAAAAAGGTTCCAAAGAAGGAAATATTTTTCAAGAAGCATGAAAAAAGGGGAAACGCTGATTAGAAAAGGAATTCGAAAAGAAGTTGGAGAAAGACTTATCTGCAGCTATAAAACCAGAAAGAATTCACAGAAGCAAGAAGGCGTAGAAAAAAAGAAAGAAGGGCGCAGAAAAAAGAGAGATTCAGAGAGAAAAAAAAAGAGATTCGCAGATGAAGAAGAAAAGGAAAAAAACAGAGGCGCTATAAAATTACAACAAGAAGAATTGTTAGAGCTAACAAGTTTCTTTTTGCAGCATAGTTTTTTACTTTCGTTCTTGATAGTTGAACACTGTAATCTCTTAGTACTTATAAACTGGGAACATAATCCTTGGGAGGTTTATGTGTAGCAAATAGGCTAGAAAAGTTGAGTTGAAGTTTGAATTGTTGGATCTTAGAGCTAACTAGCTAAAGATCTAACTGAGGTTGTAATCGTTTGTTGAAGGCTCTTTTGAAGTAGTAAAGTTGAAGTTAAATCCTGTAGAGTACAGGTCGTGGTTTTTCACCCTTCTTGAGCCGGGGGTTTTCCACGTAAAACTGTTGCATCCAGCTTATTTCTGCATCATTGAAACACGTCGGTTAACCTGTTCCAACGATTAGGCAAATCCGTAGGGGTGCAAAACCTAACAAGTGGTATCAGAGCGGGTTTTCTTATTAAAGGCTAGTACCTAAGAATTGATCCAGATGAATACTGCACCACCTCTTAGACATGGAGAAGGACAGGATGTCTATGAAAAGTTGGATCAGAGGAACAAGTCAGGCTATCTGGTCTATCCACTGGACAAGCAAAGGGCATATAGCCAGGGGGAACTATGGAAAGCTGAAAATAAATCAGAAAAGATGAATAGACCTGACACTCAGAAAGTTTGTCATCATCAAAAAGGGGGAATTTGTTGGAGCAGTAAAGTTTTGATGGCTGACAAAAGATAATGAAACAGGTTGGACTACCCGGTTCTTTCAGCGTACTGTTTTCGTGGCAAAACTGCACACGCATCACACAATAAAAATGGAATAATTGGTGCTGGAAATAAGGAGGATAACAAGGAATATTATTCCAAGTTGAACTCCTAGAAGAAGAAGGTTCCAAAGAAGGAAATATTTTTCAAGAAGCATGAAATAAGGAGGATAACAAGGAATATTATTCCAAGTTGAACTCCTAGAAGAAAAAGGTTCCAAAGAAGGAAATATTTTTCAAGAAGCATGAAAAAAGGGGAAACGCTGATTAGAAAAGGAATTCGAAAAGAAGTTGGAGAAAGACTTATCTGCAGCTGTAAAACCAGAAAGAATTCACAGAAGCAAGAAGGCGCAGAAAAAAAGAAAGAAGGGCGCAGAAAAAAGAGAGATTCAGAGAGAAAAAAAAAGAGATTCGCAGATGAAGAAGAAAAGGAAAAAAACAGAGGCGCTATAGAAATTACAACAAGAAGAATTGTTAGAGCTAACAAGTTTCTTTCTGCAGCATAGTTTTTTACTTTCGTTCTTGATAGTTGAACACTGTAATCTCTTAGTACTTATAAACTGGGAACATAATCCTTGGGAGGTTTATGTGTAGCAAATATGCTAGAAAAGTTGAGTTGAAGTTTGAATTGTTGGATCTTAGGGCTAACTAGCTAAAGATCTAACTGAGGTTGTAATCGTTTGTTGAAGGCTCTTTTGAAGTAGTAAAGTTGAAGTTAAATCCTGTAGAGTACAGGTCGTGGTTTTTCACCCTTCTTGAGCCGGGGGTTTTCCACGTAAAACTGCTGCGTCCAGTTTATTTCTGCATCATTGAAACACATCGGTTAACCTGTTCCAACGATTAGGCAAATCCGTAGGGGTGCAAAACCTAACAAACACTTAGAAAATTTCAATGCGAAGGGGCTTCACACGGACGGCCACACGGCTCGTGTGACACTACACAGATCGTGTCAACGATCGTGACATGATACTTAAAAAAGTTCTTGCATGCAAGGTATGAGACGATGATTTCGTACTTATAAAAATTTCACGTCGAAAGTCACACGAAGGGCCACATGACCCGTGACATACCACACGAATCGTGTGGGTGGCCGTGTGCCTATACTTATCCTGTTTCTTGATCCTCCAGGTGCAAGGCCATCACATGGCAAACTACACGGTCCGTGAAACACCACATGGCCCATGTGGGGTTCTCCTGTGACCTACCTTGGCCCAAAACTCCCTATCAATTCCCTGTAATAGAAATTGTGGCCAAGTAACCCTTCACTGGAGGCCACACAGTCCGTGTGACCTCACACTAGCTGTGTGGGCCTCCCAAGAAGTGACACTTGGTTGAATTTCTCACGGAGCGACATCATGAGGTCCGATAAAGTCATTCGAAAATTTGGATCTTTACATCATCTCCCCCTAGGGAACATTCATCCCCGAATATGCAACGACAAGGCTTGAAAGCTTGACTTAGGACATGAAGTATCTGAACAGAAGGTATAATGCATGGTTCATCATTTGAAGATCATAAAGTCTTTAAAACCCAAATCAAAATGTATTCAAATCATTCAAAACATCATAAAAAATCATTTTCGTGCACATGTATGCATGTCATGTGATGAGACTTAAAAGTGAAAGAATTGACTATTTAGAAGGGAAAGAACCTAGTAGCTTAGGCTCGAGTAGATTGGAAAAGATGGGGATATCGCTTCATCATGTCCAACTCCGTCTCCCATGTAGCACTCTCCACGTGTTGATTTCTCCAAAGTACCTTCACTAAAGCCACATCCTTGTTACGAAGCCGCTTCACTTGCCTATCAAAAATCTCCATTATGACTTCCTCATAAGATAAGTTCTCCTCAACCTCGATTCCGTCCAAAGGCACAATAGTGCTAGGATCACCAACTAACTTTCTCAACATAGACACATGGAAGATAGGGTGAATGGAACTCAAGTCCAAAGGCAACTCCAACCTATAAGCCACGTTCCCAATCCAATCGATTGTCTCATAAGGGCTAACATATCGGGGGCTTAGCTTGGCCCTCCTACCAAAACGCATCACACCCTTCATAGGCGAAACCTTCACATACACCCAATCACTAACATGAAATTCAAGATCCCTTCTCCTAACATTCGAATAGGACCTTTGGCAAACTCAAGGCCGTCTTCAATCTTTCCCTGTTCAACTTCACCTTCTCCATAGTCTCCAATACTAAATCTGGGCCAATCAATGCCATTTCCCCCAACTCAAACCAGCCCATCGGTGACCTATACCTTCTCACATCAAAAGGCCTCAAATGGTGTCATACCAATGCTAACATGGAAGCTATTATTATAAGAAAACTCAATGAGTGAAAGATGGGCATCCTAATTACCCTTGAACTCCAAGCCACAAGCCCTCAACATATCCTCCAAGGTTTGAATTGTCCTCTCAGTCTATTCATCGGTTTGGGGGTGAAATGCGGTGCTCAATTTAATCTTAGTACCTAGTCCCTTTTGAAATGTGAAAAGTAGTGCTCAATTTAATCTTAGTACCTAGTCCCTTTTGAAATAACCTCCAGAAGTGAGAAGTGAATTGGGTTCCACGATCTGATATGATAGACCTAGGCACACCATGCAATCTCACCAATTCTTGGATGTACAACCTTGCGTAATCCTCAGTACTAAAGGTAGTCTTGACCAGTAGAAAGTGAGCCGACTTAGTCATCCAATCGATGATAACCCAAATGGAGTCAAATTGCCTTTGGGTCCGAGGAAAACCAACCACAAAATCCATGTTCACATCTTCCCACTTCCAAGTGGGAATCTCAATATCTTGGGTCAAGCCACCAGGCCTTTGGTGCTCCACCTTCACATGTTGACAATTTGGACATTTGGATACGAACTTAGCTATGTCCTTCTTCATACCATGTCACCAATACACCTCCATCAAATTCTGATACACCTTAGTAGATCCCGGGTGAATAGAATAATGCGAGTTGTGAGCTTCACTCATGATTTTCATTCTAAGATCATCCACATGTGAAGCACAAAGTCGGTCTTGGTACCGAAGCACACCATTTCCCCCTTAGGAGAACACCTCAATCTCTTTTTTGGCAACCAATATCTTCAATTCAACCAATGATGGATCTAAATCTTGTTTAGTTTTCACATCAACAACCACTGAAGATTCGGCCCCATTTTGAACATGGATACCACCATCATTAGAGTCGGTCAACCTAACACCCAATCTAGCTAATCGGTGAACATCCCTTGCGAACTCCCTCTTCTCCTCCCTAACATGAGCCACACTACTCATGGATAGCCTACTAAGAGCATCAGCGACCACATTGGCCTTGCCGAGAACACTTATGTCATAGTCCTTTAGGAGTTCCAACCATCTCCTTTGCCTCAAGTTGAGATCCCTTTGAGTGAACATATATTGCAAACTCTTGTGATCGGTGAATACATCAACATGAACCCCATACAAATAGTGCCTCCAAATCTTCAAGGAATAAACCACCGCCGCAAACTCAAGATCATACGTTGGGTAATTACGCTCATGCACCTTCAACCTCCTTGATGCATAGCTATTACCTTACCATGTTGCATAAGTATACAACCCAACCCGATCTGTGAGGCATCATAATACACCACAAATACCTCCAAGCCATTTGGTAAGGTCAAGATGGGAGCCAATGTAAGCCAATCCATCAAGGTTTGAAAATTCTTCTCGCATTCATCTGACCATACGAGCCAATCCATCATGGTTTGAAAATTCTTCTCGCATTCATCTGACCATAAGAACTTAACCTTCTTTTGGATCAATTTAGTTAACGGAGATGCAATAGATAAGAACCCTTCAACGAACCTCTTATAATAGCCGGCCAATCCCAAAAAACATCGAATGTTCGAAGGGGTCAATGGCCTAGACAAGTTCTTTACTGCCTCAGTCTTCTTTGGATCCATCTTTATACCATCACCGGATACCACATGGCCAAGGAAAGCTACTTAACCTAACTAAAATTCACATTCGCTAAACTTGGCATACAACTTCTTCTCTCTTAATGTTTGTAAACCCAACCTCAAATGATCCATATGTTCTCGCTCACTACGAGAATAAATGAGAATATCATTAATGAAGACAACCACAAAACTGTCAAGGAATGGCTTGAACACTCGATTCATGAGATCCATAAACACGTTGAGAGCATTAGTTAAACCAAACGACATTACCACAAACTCAAAGTGCCCATACCTTTTCCACAAAGCCATCTTGGGAATATCACACTCTCTAAACTTCAATTGATGATACCCGGAATGAAGATCAATCTTTGAGAAGTGAGTAGCCCCTTGAAGCTGGTCGGACAAGGCATCAATCCTGGGCAACAGATACTTATTTTTAATGGTCACCTTATTCGATACACATCTAAAGAGATCCATCTTTCTTTCTTACAAATAACACTGGAGCACCACATGGCGATATACCTGGCCTAATGAAACCTTTCTCCAACAAGTCCTTTAATTAATCCTTTAACTCTTCCAACTCCGTCGGTTCCATCTGAAAACTCATTCACCACCGGAACCGACTCAAGAGTAGGTGATTCGATCTCCATATCCTTGACCCTCACAATATGATAAATGCACTCTTTGGAGATCATCTTTCGGGCCTTGGGGTAGGAAATAAACCGACCCTTAATAGCAGAGTCACTACCCTTCCATTCAAGAATGGGCTCACTAGGAGTTTGGAACTTGACCTTCTGGGTTCTACAATCTATATAGGCATATGATGCATGCAACTGATCTATCCCAAGAATCACATCAAAATCGAACATCTCAAGTTTCACAAAGTCACACGGAAAGATTTTGTGCAACACAGATCAGGACAACCACAATAGATTTTATGTACAACAATAGATTCACCCATGGGAGCATAAACTGTGAAAGGATCCTTCAAAATCTTGGGATTCAAACCAAAATTAACAGCCAACAGAGGAGTTACAAAAAACAAATTTGCACCCGGGTCAAGCAAAACATAAGCATAAAAATTAAAGACTTTTAACATATCAGTCACGACACCCAGAGCTTCCTCAACCTCTTGATAAGTATGAAGCATATAGAACCTGTTGTTCCTTGGGGAAACACCTTGGAGAGCTATTATTTGGCCTTGACTTCCTAGCTGCTTGACCTTGACCTCTATGAACATTCTTAGGACAATCAGCAACCTTGTGGTTCTTATCACCACACCCATAGCAAGCATCCAAATCCCTCCAACAAGTACCTATATGGGGCTTCCCACACTTGCCACACAGAGGATACCTCGGTCCACCACCAAGCAATGCCCTAGGAGGAGGCACCCTAGAATTTGTGACCTGAGCACCCGAACCTTGGCCTTGTTAGAAGCGACCAAAACCACCACTTCGAGAACCGGTGAATCCACCATCAAAACGGGCCCTCTTAGGATCACGCACTCTTCTCTCCTTGAGTTTCTCCCCTTCGCTCTGTTCAACATATACCATGAGTCTAAAAATGTCTACATCTCGTATGAGCATGGCAGTACGAATTATTTCATAAGTGAGTCAGAAATACCCAAAATGTATTTATGCATCCTTGCATGAGGATCAGCCATAAGTGTATATGCATACTTGGAGAGCTTGAGGGCATAGGCTTTCACACTCATGCCCCCTTGCTTAAGGTTGATAAATTTAGTCACCTTAGCCTCCCTAAGCTCAAGTGGAAACAAACGATCCAGGAATGCAAGTTTGAACACTTCCTAATTGATATCATCACTGTAAACCCTCTCCATAGACCATTGGGTGTATCACACCTTAGCCGCATCCTTTAGTTGATGGGCAGCCAATTCTGCCTTCTCCTCAAAAGTGACACCCATAACGTTCAATGCCTTGGTGAGCTCATTAATGAACTCCTAAGCATCCTCATCAGCCTTCTACCCATGAAACTCAAGAGGATTTATCCGGGTGAAATCCCTCACCCTAGAAGCTGGTATAGGTTCCCATGGGAGATTAGCCTGCCTAGTCTGACATGTCACCACCTAGGAAAGAATAGCAAAGGTTGTGTGGAATTCACTGTTAGAGGTGGACTCATCCATAGGCCCTTGAGGTGCGCCTGATCCTCATCAGTTGGAACCGGCCTTAGTAGATGGGGTCTTCCTCGAGGGCATCTTCTGAAATAAAGAAACGACACCATCAAGATAAGGAGACCAAATATACAAGCCATAGAATGACGTAAGGCATAAAGAAGTGAGACAATTCCTAGGACGCCTTCGTAGCTACTGACTCATAGGCATGGTGCACTTCACCCATGAATGCAACTCTACTTGATGCACCATGTTGGACTCCGAGGATCATTTACAAACCTAGGGCTTTGATACCATCTTTTATCACGACCGAGGGCTTTGGGCCTAGAAGTGACATGACAAATGGGAACCCGAGAGTTCCCAAACAAGCCTCAATGTATCCAAATCCACATCATCAGTTCGGAAGCGCATACAAAAGTAAACACATAGTTCTAAGAGATGGGAAAATAGGACTCACGCTATTGGGATACCTAAGGGAAAGGGATTTACATGGATCCACATAGCACATAATATATAAGAACTAATGGGCGGGTAAGTATGACTCACTCTATGGGGCAATACGGGGCTTAGGATCTTCCACATTTCCACATCAAACGTACATATATATCATAATTCCCATGACAAATCCATAATATCCATATCTAATAGATAACCAAAATCATAAACTCCAAATACAACACATAGCATATACAATCTGCAAGAGTCTACAAGATGTCCAACAATGTCTCTAGTCATAAGATGGAACGAGGGCCAAGACATGTCCCGGGCTCACCCTTAAGTAAGGAAGTATACATAGGATAACATAGTTAGAAGGAAGGTGGCTTGTCCTTGGAAGACAGGACTCACCACAAGTTCAACTTTCGATTCGAGCTACACATCAAATGGTGGATAGTCGTAGCGTTTGGCCCCAACATGGTAAAATCATGTAGGCATAAAGTATGTGTTAGTACGTTTGAATGTACTAAGTATGCGGGCATGCGATGCATATGACTTATTAAACCGGAATTTAAATGTTAGATGGCAAGGGCACATAATATAGAAAGAATCATATATCCAAAGGAGAATAATATACAATATTCCATGAATGTCGTGATGCATGAAATGCAATAATGCTCATATATAGCGGGGATGTGACCTCAACTGACAATCTTTAAGTCCAAATGAGCTATTACTTGGAATCCCGATGAAATCCCCTCACCGGTACAGAGGTGGTCTACTTGCCAAAGGTAAAACATACTTCACCTTACGGAAACATCACCCATTTCGTATGAAGTAACCCCCTTACGGGAACGTCACCCATTGCGGATAGGATTTTCACATCATATGTCATAATACTACACCTTACGGGAACATCACCTATTTCATATGAAGCAACCTTCCTTATGGGAACATCACCCATTTCGGATAGGATTCTCATAACATATGTTAGGCACATAGTTCGAGGAAAGAGAGAGGACCCTTGGGGATAGTCCTGAAGCCCCCAATCCCTTGGTGCTAAGTCAACATCCCATGATAATACTTACACATATACGTGCTTTCAAGAGATACAATATTCCTTTCAAAATCGTTCAACGCACATTTTGGCTCCACTGCCAAATCATAAATCATGCTCATAATACTCATGCAAGGAATAGCTCCTTTACATATATGAGATGGTGCAAGCACCCAAAATGCTCAAAAAAGCCATAATCATAAGACATGGATGTGGTCACATTCTTGTCATAACCAATATCTTATCAAAATTATATCATAGAACCTAATTGAGCTTCACCCACTTCATAATTTCCATAAAATCAAATGTCCATAGATGCATATGCCATGAGTGATGTGGCAATAATACGGGTAATTAAGATTCAATCTAAAATCAATAATATAATACGAAATTGAAGTAAATTCATAATTAAATCCACATTCAAATCATATTATAAATCAATCTTGCATAAACCAAGCTTTAAAGGGAACATGCATGTTCATAACTTCATAACTTCAATGTAAATAATCATAATAGGTCTTAAAGTAACTTAAAATCATAAATAAAGTACAGCCCATACATCAATTGAATTTAATAAATCATATAATGAAAAACCCACATTTAAAGTAAGCTTAATTTCATGAAAATAGTTGAAAAGAGTTTGGGTCTTCTCGGTTGAAAGGGACCAAGAATCAATCCCACATACCTTGATTGAGAAGCTGAAATTGAGAAGAATTTAGCTTGAAGTTGAAACCTCAATTGAATCCTAGCTTGAATCTTGATGAAGAACTTAGAGAGGACTTTTAGGAATGATTTAGAGTGAGAGTGTTTCCAATGAGAATGAATTAAAATGAAAGGATATCAGCTGATTTAGGGGCCTAGGATAGGTAAAAAGGTCATAAAACACATTTACAATAAATCGTATTTACGTAAAAGCCATTAATGAAACGGATGCAAATTGGGTCGTCGTGGCTTCAATGCCACTGACACGGTCCATGAGACACTTCACGGGTCGTGAATAGTGCCCGTGAGACGATACTTAGACAATTTTTCACAATGTTCGACACTTAGAAAATTTCAATGCGAAGGGGCTTCACACGGATGGCCACACGGCCTGTGTGATACTACATGGGTCATGTCAAGGGTTGTGACACGATACTTAGAAAAATTCTTCAATGCAAGATTACGAGACGGTGGTTTCATACTTAGAAAAATTTCATGTCGAGAGTCACATGAGGAGCCACATGGTCCGTGACACACCACAGGGATTGTGTGGATGGTCGTGTGCCCATACTTAGCACGTTTCTTGATCCTCCAGGTACAAGGCCATCATATAAGCACATCACACAGTTCATGAAACACCACACGACCCGTGTGGGGTTCCAGTGTGACGTGCCTTAGCTCGAAACTCCCTGTCAAGTCTCCATAATCAAAATTGTGGCCAAGTAACCCTTCACTGGAGGATACACGGTCCGTGTAACCTCACACTGGCCGTGTAGGCCTCCCATGAAGTGACACTTGGTCAAATTTCTTACGGGGTGACATTATGAGGTCTGATAAAGTTGTTTGAATATCTGGGTCCTTACAAAAAGCCTAAAACTAGTCCCAAATGTTATTTTGCAACGGGAAAAGACTGGTTGCCACCCGTTTGAATAGCCTTCTTCGCTAAAGGTTAATTGTGATGTGATGGGTTTTTTTTACTTGTCATTAAATGTCTTTAGAGATGGCAAAAAAGATAAATACTTTTAGAGACTACATATCGCATCCCAATTAGATGAAGTTCTTCTTTGAAAAGTAGTTATTTTCTGGATATTAAATCAGTTTTGCGAAAAGTAGCCACCTCATCGTAGATTAACTCTTAGAGACGGGAAACTACCATATCTTAGATTTATCTTTATGGACGTGAAAGTAACTCGTCTTAGATTAACCTTTTGAGACGAGAAGCAAGCTCATCATAGATTAAGATTTAGAGAGGACAAAGTGGCCCATGCTACATTAACCTTTAGGGATGAAAAACTAGCTCGTCCTAGATAAAGCTTTAGGGACGAGAAAATAGCCCATCCTGGATATTTACTGCCTTATGGATGAGAAATATTTTTTGTTCCTAATTGACCACCAAAGATTTTAGACCATATCACAAACATATAAATTATCGATAAATACAAATTTGCTACTAAATATCTCCGTACAAAAGGCTAAAACATAGTTAATAAAACTTAGGTTTCAATATTTTCTTAGCAAACAAAACTTATTAGCTAATTAGAGTCTCGAGATACTGTATGTTAAGGAGCTAAGAGTTTTATGGAGAACTAAGTTTTGCATAATCTTGTTCATGTAAAAGTTTTCTCGAGGTAGTCTCCATAAGTTTTACATAACATTAATAGGAGAATTGTAATAATCTTGTGCATATTCTAAACTTGAATCTGAGCTTGTAACTTCAATCTCTAAAATTCGCTGAGAGTTATCCAGAAACATCAACAAGCTGCATGAATATAAATAACAAAAATTAATTCGGAAAGCTTTAACAAAAAAGTCCAAATTTATATCGAGTTGGAATTCAAAGAAAACTCGAGGCCTGAAATCAAGAAAGCAGGCAAGCGTTTCTCCGATGTAGAAGCTACTAATAAGAACATGCAGCTCAGTCATCCTCATTTCATTTGTACTATTAGACGTTATTGCCTTTCAAAGCGCTGTCTGTGTATTCCAAAACAATTTTCACAAGAAAATAGACCTAACGACAGGAAATGTGTGATAATTATGAGGGATGGGCAATGATCATGGAGGTCTAGTGTATTTAAAAGTGGCAAAAACACCTTCATTGGAAGTGAATGGCGTAAATTCTGCCTTACGAATTACTTTAAGAAAGAGGATATCTTAGTGTTTTAGTTTCTAATGGAGAAACATCTATATTCAAATTTCATGATTTAAGAGGAAGCCCATTTCTCCAGCCTGAAGTAAAGAAGAAAAATTTGGATCCTGAAAGCATGTCAGATAAAGGTATTAGGCTTAAGACCTCGGTCATGACTAATATGAAATCATAAGTAGTTGCTTCAACTTATGCTGATGCCAACCCTCATTTTATATCTACTATTAAACCTTACACTCTCAGATTTCCTATTATGTATCTTCCAATGGTTTTTGCGAAATCAAATGGCTTGTTGGACCGACATTAGTTGATTCTCGTGGATGAAAACCGGAGAGCATGGTCAATGTTGCTCTGGCAAGTTGACAAGTATGACTTTGGAATTAAAAGGAGATGGCGAGAGTTCATAAAAATAAATGGTGTTCAAGTTAGAGATACTTACTAATTTGAACTCACAACAATGGCACAATACCTATAGTTCACTTCCATCATATATATAAAGCAGTTGGTGATGGAAAAGAAAAATAGACACTGAAGCAAGGGGTTGTGATGTTTTTTGAATCTAGTCCATTATGCTATATCTTAGAGAAACAACTTTTATCAGTTGTATGATATGTTCGGCTTCTATTTTGAAGTAAAAAAAAGAAGTACAGTTGCGCAGGAAACAACTTACAAAGAAAGCAGTTTAACATATGTATCATAAATTATCGCAACCAAAAGGAGTGGTGGTCAAGCATTTTTATGGGGAGGCTAACAGAGAAGAAGACATCTATAGGATGTGCAGCTGTGCAGAAAATCGAAGATGTGTGTACACAGCTATTCTGAATATAAAAGATGCGCGCACAGATGTGGAGAAATGAAAATAGAGGAATAAGATGTGTGTGTGCAACTGTGTAGAAGATAAAAATAGAGATGAAAACACATGTGTAGTTGAAAATTAAAATAAAAAAAAAAGCAGATGATGAAGATATGGACGTACAGTTGTGCCGAAAACAACAAACAGAGAAAGCAACTTAAGATATGTATTACGAATTACTGCAACAAATAGTATATTAAGATATACCTTCAGAGAACGTTTTTTGTTTCATAGTCTTACAGGCGTGTTTATCAAGCTTACAAATGTTATGGATGAGTTTGGCATTACGTCTCTCATTCCCAAGAGTAATTCTCTTTTACTATGAAATAAAGAAGGATCAGTTGAGAACAAAAAATCAGCAGGTGGCTAGATATGTATCATGTTCAATCTTACCCATTAACAGGGACCTATTTTTCATCAACTATTTCTGGTATGTATGTAGTTAGGGAACTAGGTTCTTTCTTTCAATCACATCATTAAAAAGTTTCAACAAAAGCCAAGTGAACATATAAATGAAGATACAAATAACTCGAGTTATAAAGCATTGGTCCACAAACTGTGGACAAAAGGTTATAAGTAATCAAACAACCACAAGCTAAGAGAAGAAAATCACCCCGTGAAAGACCTCGCAAGTGAAGAAAGCATTTAAACACAATCACACATATTTTATTAGTTTTCTAAGAGTTCATCATACAATAACTATTTAAACGACTATATGTAAATCAAGTTAGGCACATTATTACTTAGTTGGTCAGCAAAATAAGTCAACGGTCATTCAATTGAAATGGATAATGTCGTAGGAGGGATATGTGATTGTTGAGCAGCGAAGCATTCTTTAATTTTTCTTATTTCTTTTATCTCATTCTCTAAGGTAGACAATCAATCATTAAAGGATCGATTTGTTTTCCTCACTTAAAGATTCATTTTCCTCTTGAGTTGAACTCAACGCAGACATTAGTTTAGTTTTAGAGGAAGTTCCACCTTTCATATCTTTTGCCTTTACTCCACCCCATAAGTCAAATACATGGCTACAAGTTTGAGCTCCACAATATTTTTCTACAATCTCTAGGGTAGGTAGAGATGGATTCGCTTTCACTATTTCTTCGGTCTAAGCCTACAATATATATAAATATACATTTTCAATTAGAATCCATGATAATTTTAAGTAAATTTACATACTTAATAATTTACCAAAGGTGTATGTTTTTCAATTGCTTCTGGTTTAACAAGCTGGTTATCTTTCTTATGGGTCTGAAAGAACATAGTTACCAAATTTGGTGGATTGCCATCTTTCCCGTCCTTTACATCATAGAGAAACATGTCAAATAACAATAAAAAAATTAGATATTTTCTTTTAATATTTTTTATGATAATACCTACTAATTAATAATCTCTCGAATAGGTTTGCTACCAATATGATGAAACATCTTCAATTTAGCTCAATTTGCTACGTTCCTACTGCTTTTCGCCTGAATTTTTAATTAAAAGGAAAATGGAATTGATACATGACCATGACAAAATTATCCATTTTGTTTGAACAAAGCTGCCAAATAAAAACTTAAGGACAAAGGATGAAGTTTGATTTTGCAAATTAAAACTTTCATTTCTAAAAAATCACCACGTTTAAAAGAAGTTTCATATCTAAATATCACGACGATTTGTAAAATACATGCTTGAAAAAAATTAACTATTAATTCATGAGGCATACCTAAAAACTTTTAGAAAAAAAATATTCCTTAACTAACCACTCTCATTCCTTTTTGTCAACACCCTTTGGGATACTATTAATAGCCTATACAATTGGTTTATTCTTCACATATGTAGCATGTAAGTATCCTCTTCATTTGTTCCATGACTCATTCATCCATCCAAATATATGATCACGATGATCAGCCATATCGACACTCTCAAACTTATCCTACAATAATCAAAATATGAGTATTTGCTATATATGTTGCTTCCTAACATTAAACAATAAATTCATATTCAATCTTATAAAACAACAAGTGACGCAATATAACGGTCAAGGAAATGCTAAAATTAGCATAAGATAGAAAAGAGCAATAAGTTAAGTACTTGATGACAATAAAATTCAGCAATGATGATAATTAAATACCACAATAGCATCCCACATGTGATCCAATTTATGTTGCTTAATATCATTCAACGATGATACTCCCAGTGGACACATATCACAATCACAAATGATTCTTCCTAAGTGCCTTGAGAAAAGATTGTTATTTTTTCCAACCGTTTGATTATTGTAAAAGATTACTTTCAACTTATGTCAAACTTCAAATGATCTCCTGGTCATCTAAGAAACAGCATACCAAAACTAAATCTAGTGCTAAAGCTGAGTATCGCACCCTAGCCTCTGTAGAAGGGGATATCAAATGGATCCTTCATGCGAGTTAGTCCTAGGAACTAGCACCCTACTTAAAGAAGGGCACATTAATGGTGGACTTGCACATGGTTGCCTTGGGCGAAATCCTTGAGTTGGGCTGCGATATGGTTCTGGGCAGGTGACATCCTTCTAATTATCTAGCCTCTTGGGCTTTAGCTTAGGTTATGCTGACACTACCTTATGAGTTGCTTTACTTAGAGGAAAGGCCTGGTAAGAGCTGAATATGAGCTAGTGCCCTAGGACAAGCATGTGTGTTGACTTGACTTGTACCTATATGAGTATGTATAGTCTGTTGCTACTGATATATGCTGACCAGGAGATTGTGTATTGATCATTTGATTTAACGTGGCCTGATTCTGGTATAGATATGACACTGCGGGGTTTGGTTGTCTTGGAAACTGATAATACACTATGGTTGTCTATGTTTTCTCTAGGCACCGGTGATTGGCGAGGTTATGGCATACTTGGCTTTTGTTGGGCATAATTCTACGGTAATTTGGGGTATGTACATTTACTCTGATGTACTGTTGATGGTTGTTGTGCATTGGTGCTCTCTGCTTGATGCTGGGGTATCTGTTATATTAGAGAGAAGTGGTAGTTACGGTTATGTGGGTTGGATTGAGACGGTTCTGTGGGGTTCAGTGATGATCTGTCGATTATATCATGTCATATCACTATTATTACTTATTAAATTCGTGTTCACTACATATCAAGGGAATGAGCTATTTGTTATGATTTGAGTGAGTTTGTGGTTACATGAGATTTGAGAGAGAGATGATATGATTGAGGGATCTATATTCAGATAGGCTAGTGAGAGATTATCTGATGCTAGGCTATGAGACCTAGATGATGCACCTTGTAGTTCAAACGGGGGTCCACGCCCGAGTGTTTGAGACCCCGCGTGACGCGCCCCATGGTCCTATTCTTTGGTGGTCACATCTGAGTGTCTGAGATCATGATGTCGATTCTAAAGGGGTCCGAGCACTTGTAATTTTGGGTCATGGACCCACTGGTTACATTTTAAGTCGAGGACTCCACTAATTCCATTTGGGGTCTAAGCCTCATGGTTGACATTCTGAGATGGATGCATTTGTTATGCAAGGAGATACGTCCCACTATTACACATGTATATTTTGGATTGAGTGCCACGTGCCACCACAGGGTAGAGGACCCGGTTGACTTATGATTGTAGGGGTAAGGCCCCGTGATTGTTTACCCGTGGATCCACATACCTATTCATACCCTCATTGTATATGGGTGTACCTTTTAGGCTTAGGGGGCTCAGGGGGTGTTCAGGCTTAAACACTACGACCTTTGATGCGCTGTTAAAATACAACATTTTTTATGCTTCAAACTTAGAATTTTGTGTGTTCTCGTAGCAATGTTAGTATATTTGATATGTTTTTATGTTTGTTTTGCAGGATTGCAGGCTTGGCATGAATTTTGGGCTAAGTGTACCGAAATTGAAGTGTTTGCTGTTCTATGACACCCTTTACAAGCCATGGAAGTTTCCACGAGCCGTAGAGTAGGTTTCATAGAAAAATTCTGTGAAGGGAAAATTTTCTAAAGTTGAATCAATGAACATGCAGACGAGCCATAAAATATTGTAGTCATAGATTGGTGCCTCAACCTAAGGATCAGAAAGTCAGGAGTTGTTGAAAAATCATCAAATGAAACACTCCATGGGCAATATAACTTTTATATGGCCCGTAGATAGGTCTCGTAGAAGACAACCCCAGATTTGCAGATGGAATCCACGAAGCCCCGATTATGGGCAGTAGAACTTTATACGGCCCGTAAAGATGCCCGTAGTGCCTGCAGACCCAGTTCTCATATTTTGATTTGGCTTTGTATTTTAAATACTATAAATAGGTTTTTCAGGTTATTTTTTGTATGAAATAATATAGACTCAGGAAGAAATAGTGAGAAACAATGTGAAACACTTGAAAATAATATTTTTTGTTCTTAATCCTTACTTGTGATTTTCATTGAAGCTCTTGGATTTCTTGTTCTTAATTTCATTCGTGCAAGTGCTTAATTATGTTATTCTACATCATGATTCATGCATCTAAACTGAATATGCGTAGCTAAATCCACAACTAGGGTTGTGGGAACCATGTAGAACTAACAAGGTAAACTGGATAATTCGTAATTCTTGAAAAGTGTGCATACGTGTGTTAATTAATTCTCTTTGATTTGATTGCTTTTTAACAGTGGCCAACATTAGAACTCACCTAGTGTTACTGATTGGAGGTAGAAATGAATACAAAAAGAGATTAATTAACAGGATTCAATTGATGTTTCTCGTTTAATCAACCAAACTGGATCAAGGAGAGGTTGTATTGGAACAATAGGTAAGGTTTAGTAATGTCATACTGTGGGGATAGATCAAATCATGTATTGAAATTCATCTATCACTTGGATCAAAGGGTTTGGTGAACTTAACTTACCATTCTACATGTTACACACTAGAAAAAAATGCAATATTCTGGTAATACCAAGTTAGGGAATCATGGGGAACACAATACCCTAGTTACTGTTCATGTTGACTTCAAGCATTTGTCTTAGTTTAGGATTTCTTTCTATAGCTTTACAACCCCCCCCCCTTTTTGGGGAGATAAGTAGGTTAATCAACTTGAATTTCTTGGAATTATTCTAAGTCTACCATATTCCCTGTGGGTTCGACCCTAACCTTGGTTAGGTTATATATTTTGACAACGGCTGCTTTAACCTTTCAAAAAGAAGGTGTAGCTTGGGCGACATCAAGATTTTGGTGTCGTTGCTGGGGAACACAGCTAGACTTGTTTAATTTAAGTGGTTTGGGAATTAATCCTTATTTCCCTCATTTTACGTTTTTGTTTTTGTTTCAGTATGCAGGTGTAGTGTATGCACAATATGCAAAGTCGAGGCATTCCTTTGACTCCATTTGACCTAGAGATCCAAAGAACGTTGAGAAGAATGGCCACGGATAACTCGAATAACACAGTTAATGCTGCTCTGAACCAGAATGAGAATGATAATAACCCACCACCGCTTGAGGATATTATTCCACAACCACAGGATCTTAATGTCGAAGCTCATACATGGAATCAATATCGGCTAAGCCATATGGCTATGGATGTCACTGGAGCTATTGTATTACCACCACTACCATATGACACCAAGTTCATTGTTTTAAGTGGGTTACTTCAAATGCTGCAGAATCGCGAGTTGTTTGTGAGCCTACCATCAGAGGATCCGCATAGCCATCTACACAACGTTGTGTTTGTCTATAATAGTATAATCAGAAATCAGAATCTGTCTATGCATGTTGTTAGGCTTCGTGTCTTCCCATTGTCTCTACCAGTCAATGCAACACTATGTCTATCTGAGCTCCCATAGAGTTCGATCACCAGCTGAGTTGAATTGTAGAAGGCCTTTTTGGAAAGGTTCTTCCCGGGATTGAAGAAGCTAAAGTTGAAAGACCAGATCAACAATTTTGAGCTACTTCCTGGTAACTCGATCAGGACCATGTGGGAGAGGTTCACAAAGGGTCTAAGGAGTGTTCCTGACCACAAGATTGTTGATGGTGCCCTAGTGGAGATCTTTTACCGCGCCCTGGACGAGAATAGTCGAGCATATGGTGACACCATCATGGGTCAACCATTTTCAAGGGTTGTTGAGAAGCTGGAAAAGGTTGTCAAGACAAATCGTGCATAGGGAACAAGGGATAGGTCTACAACAGAGATCTCATGTGCAGTCAGTACTGATTCGGCGCAAGTTAAAATAAATGAGGTGATGATGCAAGAACTCACCCGAATTAATACCAATGTGGAGTTGTTGATGAAGAAGAATCGAGAATATGTGAATGCAGTTGCTCATCATCCTTCATGAGCACCCATGTACAAGAAGCCTTACTAGGAGGAGGACACTTACTTCATCACTGATCAGACAGGGGTTTTTGGAACAATGCCCAAGGATACAATCAAGATTATTGGAGCCAAGGTCAAGGAAACCAATTGAAACCTTAACAGGGATGGCGCCTTTAGAGACAAAAATCATTGAAGTTACTATGGCAGAAACAGGGACCAAGATAGAGATGTTGATTGGGGTTGCATAGATGGTTACAGGAATAGCTGTATATACCACCACATAATCGAGATTCGGGTGCTGGAGCTCTAGGGTTGAGGAGATGTTTGATCATCTATTGAAGAAAGCTTACACACAAGATGAGACCTTGAGGGGGATGAAGCTTGACATCTCCAGCATTAATCAGAAGATCGAGTCTCATTCTATTGCTATCAAACAGTTAAAGCAACAATTCAGTCAAATATCAACTCAACACAACTAGTGACAAAAAGGTTTATTGCTTAGCAATACAGTTTAAAATCCAAAGAATGATGGGTAGTGCACGATGGTGACTGCTCATGGTGGCAAGCAAACCATTAATCCTCCAATGCCAGTTGATGATGATGATAATGTTTGTGAGGAGATAGTTATGGAAAAGATGTAGAGACCAGTGATGATCATGCCAAAGATGAGGTGAGTGATATTGCAGAGATGCCACAGAAGTTGAAGCCCATTTTGAGACCTCCTCCTCCCTTCCCTCAAAGAATTAAAAAATAAGGAGGAGGAAGGTAAATTCAAGCACTTTCTCTCTATGCTTAAACAACTCTCTATCAACATTTCTCTCATTGAAGCATTGGAGAAGATGCCAGGGTATGCAAAATTCATGAAGGACTTGGTCTCAAAGAAGCGGACTATAAGCTAGGAGATCTCTTAAGAGCCTCAACATTGTAGTGTGATTGCTACAAGGTCCTTGGTGCAAAAAAAAGAAGATATCGGTGCTTTCACCAGACCCTACACTATCAGAGATATAGAGTTCGCAAGGGCATTATGTGATCTTGGTGCTAGCATAAATCTGATGCCCCTTGCGGTCTTCAAGAAACTATGATTGGGAGCCCCTACTTCGACGAGCATGCAATTGTTGATGGTTGACCACATAATGAAGAAGCATGTGGGGATACTCTATGACATACTTGTTAAAGTAGAGAAGTTCATATTCCCCGTGAACTTGGTGATCCTTGATTGTGATGTTGACTTCGAAGTCCCACTTACATTGGGAAGGCCCTTCCTAGCCACTGGGCGAGCACTAGTGGTTATGGAAGCCGCCCAACTCAAGTTTCAATTGAATGATGAAGAAGTTGTCTTCAATATCAGTCAGTCAATGAAGAGGCCAGACGACTTGAAGATGGATGTTTGGGCACTTGGTGAAGTCTAAGTAATCGATTTATCCAAGTCGTGCCGCGACAATAAATCAGCCGCTACTTGGGAGGCAACCTAAGATACTTGATATAATAGTGGTAGTTTAGTTTTATTTTTCTCTTTCAAACTTGTAGGAAGTTTAATTTTTAGTTGTTTGGTTGTAATTTATGGACATTGGACTGGTCGTATATAGGGTAATGATAACGTTCAAACATACTCTTTTATACAGAATATGGACGATTATTAGCAATATATTTCCCCAAGTGAGAGTTGGGGTCGATCCCGCAAGGAATAGGTTGAAACAACTCTACTAGTTATCCTACTTTGATCTTTGGTTCTATTTTCATAAAACAAATAATGCGAAAAATTAAAAATGGAGGGTTTTGAACTAAGATCCTAACTATAAGTACAAATGCAAAAAATAAACTAACCTTAAACAATTTGATAAAAACTAGGGTTGCGGCCCTATGACTCCCAACCCGTAACCAAATTCATCTAGTAAACTCATTCATGATTGTGTATACAAGATCAAACAAGTTATATAACATCTAATTCACCTTCCGGTCCTTATCAGATGCATTTCATTCATCACCTTCTGGTCTCAGAATGTGTACTATTTAACCATTGTTATGGACTCCAGAATACTCTCACCTTTCGGTCTCAAGTACTTAGACTAGGTTAATAATCCCGAGTTGTAGAGTTATTTTCCTAATCACTACATCCCTCTCGGGCATGTAACGAATACAGACTTACCTAATGCGTCAACTCATTAAGGAAGTAGTTAAAGTGAAGGACACTACAATGCATACGATAATCAATCCTGGTATTTAACCCAAATTTGTCTATCTCATTGAGTTCTCATGGTTCCCACAACCCTAATTGTGGGTCTAGATTATCGAACATACAAGGTTTAGAAAAAGAATCATTATGTAATTTATGTTAAAATTAATTACAAGAAAAATTAAATCAATTGTTGAAGTCACACAAAGAATCCGGAGACAAACGCTTGATCTAAACATCAAACAATAACCAAGACAAGCAACTAAAGTTGCTTGAAATTTGCTACTTTCCAGCCACATTTTTTGAAACAAAAATCTGGAAAAATTACAATTTGATTATGTGTCCAGCATCCCCAAAACGAGGAGAATCAAAGTGTCTTATAAAATAAACCCTAACTTCTATTTATAGGGAAAAAACTATCCTAAAACGAGTAGGATATATAATCCAAAGACACATAGGAATTTCTAGTCGCAGGAGGCTTCACGGAAAGGACCATGACCTGTGGTCCTTTGTACGCTTCGTGTGGATGGTCGTGGTCCTATCTTTGGTGCCAAAACTTTCCAGAAATAGGCTCTCTTTCTCGGACACCTTCACGATCCGTGAAAGTGCACACGGGTCATGGAAGACAATCGTGAAACTTCCCTTGGCTTTTCTTGTTTTCTCGCTGCCTAGATGCTTCACGTGAGCACCCTTACGGATTGTGAGTGCACCAAAAGTCATGCAAGGGGTCGTGGTGAAGCCTTTGACGACGTTCCTGGAAGCCACAACCTAGACGAGCTGGCTCACGACCAGTAAGGATCACCACAGTTCGTGAACTTGCCCGTGTTGTGTTCCTTGGCTCTTTTTCATTCCATTTCATCTTTTCCTTCTCCTAGAATATTTAGCTACTGCTTCTCTTCCACAACAGAATATGAGTAGCTTAAATGAACATGGAGAGTATCAAACTTCCCAACACAACACAAGCAACATCACTTGATCGTTCTTTCAGAGATAGCTTATGTTATGCGCGTTCTTGATTTTGCTACTACTTTGTTGTGGCTTTACAGCCTCCTAGCAGTGCCTCATGATTCTAATGCATTGTCTCATCATGATCACAAGTGATTTTTCTCAAGCACAAGTGAATTTCCACCTCAAATCAGTCCCACATCCATAAATACATTAAACTCTCGTTGTCCTACAAAACAAACACAAAATGCATATTAAACTAACAGATGCACTTAAAAGCTTACAATAATTCTATGTATTATGCATCTTAAAAGACTTATTGTCATGACTTATCAACACCCTCAACTTTGAATCATTGCTTTTCCTCAAGCGATGACCAACAGGCAAAACATAATGACGCGCAAATACAAGTATCCATCAGGAATCATACAATAACCCCTCAATCACCAACATATGCCCAAAAAGTAAGCCTTCAATGCACTCACATCCAAATTAACTCACATAGATCAAGTTAAGAATTATAACATATACAATTGATCCACATAAGCTCAAGAATAAAGATGAACCAGTTAGTGTAGCAACCAAATAGTGCAAGGATAGTGCCCTTACTATATTGAAGTTTCAAACGCAATATGTAAATGAAAAATAGAGACTTGAATGTAGACACTCACGTTCACAAAAGATTTTCAATTGACACACAAGTATAAACCATATGTTTGCCTTTACTTTCACCACCTTGACTCTTGAATGACGTTTTTAGGATCACTTTAGGACTTTTGTGGCTTGTAATATAAGCTCGGGCAAGGGTGAGGTACATTTAAGATCAAAGTGACTAATTTGCCCCTCCAAGACACTACTTTGGTTTGGCCCTCTACTTTCAGCCCCCAAACTCTTATTGCCCATATTTATCCAACTTTCTTTGCCATTTGGGAGTGATTTCTGTTTTCATTCATTCTTTTTCTTTCTTTTCTTTTTTTTTCTTTTGTTTTACTCACAGTCACACCCCAAATTATCCTTCTCCTCTCATCACTTGACTCTGTTCATCTCTTACTTTTCTGGTTTTCACAATAGCCACCCTCAACTTAGGCTCGTGTTCTTTTTCCCTAAGGATATTTACTTTCTATTTAATCGGCATGTTTAGGATATGTAGGTAGTATTAGTAGCATATAGTACTGATGTCTATGGCATATGTTTGATTTTGTATGAAGAATGATATGCACTAAATTTTTTGTTAGTCAATATTGATAGCAACCATGCATGTTTGATTGTTTGATAGTGCTTGTTCTGCTATAGTGATGAAAAACATGATCTGAGAGTCATTGTTAATTGTGTAATCAGTGCCATGAGTATGTGAGCTTTCTTTTCTAAATTCACATGTTGTGTTTCAATTCAGAACTTATCTTCTTACTATGACTTAGACTGTAGGTTAATTGGTTAGGAATAGATCTTTGGCCATTGTTCATATATGTCCACTTAGCCTAAATAACCAACCAAATGTGTATTGTATCCCTTGATCACAATGTTTGAGCCCTACATATACCCTTTCTTTGTACAAACTTAAGTTACCTAGCCTTGTTAAAAGCAAAATTCTGAAATAGGCTCTGGTCTTTCCTTGAATATTGTGTACCTTGACTGAGGCAAAAAGCTTCAGTTGAGGGTGGCTACCAAAATTGGCCATGGTTCATAGGTTGGATATTGTGCATCTTGGTTCAGGACAAAAGCCTAAGTTGAGGGTGTCTGGTGTAAGGGTAAACACAAAAAATAAGGTGAAATCTAGTAATACATGGAAAAGGGGATAAAACTGTGTTCTACGTGCAAGAAAAATGACTAGATGCCCAATCAATGAGCTAAAAAGAAAAAGGATGTGAAAAAAAATGCCAAAGAGCTAATAATGATAGGAAGGCACACAAAATATCTTGAAATAGGAGAAAGGGAGAATGAAGTGAAAAATGATAGTGGTGGTAGGGCATAAGTGTAGAAAATGCAATGTCAAGGAGAGCCTTTAGTCACTATGTTCCCAGAAACATCATACCAAAGCCCCTAAGCCTACGTTACAAGCTAATAAAGTCCTAAAGTGATCCTAGTCCAAGTAGTTAAAGGTCATAGTCATGAGTATAGGGGCTAGCATATGGTATTGAGCATGGTATGTGAATGTCTTTTGTAAGAGTGAGTGATTTTGTGTAGTCCTAAGCATTGAATTTGAAAATATTATCATGAGTGGGAAATGGGACTTCATCTGTGAAGGCACTTGTATTGCATTGTTGACATTAGACTAACTCAACTAGTGTTGCTTATTGATGATTGCCTTTCTTGTCAAAGTTATACTATCGTATGTAGTGATTTGCATTCGTTTGCTTGATAGCTATTTACTATGCATTTATAAGTGTTGAGGGTATCTATGCTTGATTTGAGATGATGTGTGCTATTAGATTGAGGTCCATGTGTTACTGTACTACTTATGTAGATTGAGATTGTTGCTTGAGGACAAGCAATAATTTTAAGTTAAAGGTGTTGATGTGTTGTCAACGTACAATACTTTTAATGCTTCAAACTTGGAATTTTGTATGTTCTCATAGCGATGTTAGTAGATTTGATGTCTTTTTATGTTTGTTTTGCAGGATTAGAGGGTTGGCATGATTTTTAGGCTAAGTGTGCAGAAATTGAAGTGTTTCCAATTCTACGACACCCTTTACAGGCTATGGAAGTTTCCACAGGCCGTAGAGTAGGTTTCATAGCAAAATTCACTGAAGGGGAGATTTTTTGAAGTTGAAAGTACGAACATGCAAATGAGCCATAGAAAATTGTACGAGTCATATATCGGTGTCGTACCCTGATGATCAAAAAATGGAGAGTTGCTGAAAAGTTATTAAATGAAAACCTTCACGGGCCGCAGAACTTTATATAGTCCATAGAAGACAACCCCATTTTTACAAATGGAATCCACGAAGTCCCGATTATGGACCATAGAACTTTATACAGCCGTAAAGACGCTCGTAGTGCCTGTCGATCCAATTCTCCTATTTTGATTTGGCTTTGTATTTTAAATACTATAAATAGGTTGTTTAGGTTATTTTTCATATGGAAAACTAGAGAGTCAGGAAGAAACAATGAGAAACATTCTGAAACACTTGAAAAATAATATTTTGTGTTCTTAATCCACACTTGTGATTTTCATTGAAGGGCTTGGATTTCTTATTCTTAATTTCATTCGTGTAAATGCTTAATCATGTTATTCTACATCACGATTCTTATATCTACACTGAATATGAGTAGCTAACTCCACAATTAGGGTTATAGGAACCATGAAGAACTAACAAGGAAAAATCGAATAATTCATGATTCTTAGAAAGTGTGCATGCATGTATTTTAATTAATTCTCTTTGTTTTGATTTCTTTTAGCTATGGACAACTTTAGAACTCGCCTAGTGTTACTAACTAGATCAAGGTAGTAATGAATAGGAAAAGAGATTAATTAACATGATTCGATTAATGTTTCTCATCTAATCAACCGAATTGGATCAAGGGGAGGTTGTACTGGAATAATAGGTAAGGGTTAGTAAGTTCACACTGCGAGGATGGATCAAATCACATAGTGAAATTCATGTCTCCCCTGGACCAAAGTGTTTGGTGAACTTAACTTACTGTTCTGCATGTTACACACTAGAAAAGAATGCAATTATCTGGTAATACCAAGTTAGGGAATCATGGGGAGCACAATACCCTAGTTACTTTTCATACTAATTTAACACACTTGTCTTAGTTTAGGATTTCTTTCTATAGCTTTATAAATGCCTTTCCCCCTTTTGGGGTGATAAGTGGGTTAATCAACTCGAATAGCTTGGAATTATTCTAAGTTTACCATGTTCCCTATGGGTTTGATCCTATCCTTAGTTAGGTTATATATCTTGATAACGATCGCATTAACCTTCAAAAAAGAGGTGTAGCTTTGGCGACATCAGGCTTACACCCACATAAATCGACCTGTGATAGTGTGATATTGGGAGTTTGGTTCCATTGTGATTCGGTTGATCATAATTGTGCTCGAATGTACCTTCAATGCTTATGGGGGTCCAGTTGGCGTACATGCATAAATACTATAGCCTCACATCCTCATATAACCCTATGCCTCAGTTAGGGGCAGTTATGGTAGGAGCCTTCACAGTTTTCGTCAGTCGGTATCTATATTCATCACTTGGGTTGGTTTATATATCATCGCTCTTTACTTCGGACGGTTCAATTGTAGTTTGAGGATTCCTGGACATGGCTATGCCTTGATTTGAGCTCGTTTTGCTATACTGCTGCAGTATCTATATATTTGGGCTTTATATATGTTTACTATTTTACTCGATCAACTAATGATGCCCACTAGGTACCTCTTTCTGGTACTCACCCCCTCCATTTCTGCATCTTCCCATGGTGCAGGTATAGGTATGGGCCATGACTACTGAGTCGGGGATTCAGGAGTTCTTAGGAGGCTTCTTCAGGGTAAGCATCGGCAGCTCTAGCTTTGTCGCAGTCTCTTTTCTTATGATGGCCGTCTTTTGCTTTCAGACATTTGGTCTTGTACCGTAGTGTTATTTATTTGTTGGAGCACTCCTTGTTTGTATACTATTATAGTTATTGCTATATGTAGATGATATGTCCCTACGTTTGGTGTAGCTCTGTATAGTTAACTTCAAGGTTCTAGGTAGGTTTCGTTTATTTATATTGTCATATTGGTTCTAGTTATGACTGGAACGCTAGGACAAGTACCCTGGGTTGGCTAATTGTCTTGCCTATTGATGTCGCCCGAACTACACCTCCCTTTAAAGGTATAAGCAGTCGTTGTAAAAACATATAACTTAATAAAGGTTAGAGTTGATGTCACAAGGAATATGGTCTAGACCAGGAGTAATTATGAGCAATTTAAATGAATTAACCTACTTATCTCCCAAAAGGGGGGGATTTTGTAATTGCAATAAGTAAACGTAAACTAGAAGCAAGTGTTCTGAAATTAGTGATATAAGTAACTAGGGTATTGTGTTCCCATAAATTCCTAACTTAGTATAGCCATATAATAGTAATCTTTTCTAGTGTGTAGCATTCAGAACTTGTAAGTTAAGTTTACCAAATCCATTGATCCAGGCGAGTGGTAAATTTCACTACGTGATTTGATCCATCCCCGCAATGTGACATTACTAACTCTCACCTTTTCTTCCAGTACAACCGCCCCTTGATCTAGTTAGGTTGATTAGATGAGAGGGACCACATCGAATCTTGTTAATTGATCTCTTGTCCTACTCATTTCTACCTTGATCCAGTCTGCAAGAATTAAGTGGGTTCTAATGTTGGCTACCGTTAAAAAGCATTCATAACAAAGAGAATTAATTAATACATGCATCCATATTTTTCAAGAATTATGAATTATCTAGTTTCAACTTGTTAGTTCTTCATAGTTCTCACAACCCTCGTTATGGATTTAGCTAAGCATACTCATGGTAGATGAAAGAATCACGTTATGAAATAGCATAATTAAAGACTTACAATGATGAATTTAAGAACAAGCAGTCCAAAGTTCTCCACAAGAAATCACAATGTAATAATCTCTATGTGAAAATCATAAAAGATGAATTCTCAAAGTGTTTTTGTCCTCTCTCATGCGTCTCCTTACTAAAAAGACCTAAAAAACTTAATAATAAGTAAATACAAATCCAAAACGAAATAGGAAAAATAGATTCGGCAACTTCTATGGATATGGTTACAGGTCATATAAGAAACTGCGGCCCGTACCTTGGCTTGGTACTCTGCAATTTCTAAAATCAAACTTCAATTTCATGAGACCTTCTTATGGGTCGTCTTCTGACTTACAGCCTGTAAAGGGTTTCGTCTGCTAACTTTTTTAGAACTCTTCAAAATCTTGATCCTCCAGGCAAGACCTAATCCACAACTCATGAAGAAATTTATGGCTCATCTGACAGTTCGTGGATGCAACATCTAAAACTTGACCCTTCACTGGATCGGACTCACGAACCCAACCTACGACCCATGGATTGAACCACGACCCATATAATTGTCCATAAATTCTCAAAAACTCTAATTTTGCAGAAATTTTGCCCAAAATCCTATTGAATCATGTAATCCTACAAAGTAAACACAAAAACATATCAAACCCACTAACATAGTTTTGAGAACATACAAAATTTCAAGTTTTAAGTATCAAAAGTACTGTATTTTGGCAGCACATCATTACCCTCAACTTAAAATTATTGCTTCTCCTCAAGTTACGGACTTAATCTACATAAGCAGTATAGAAACACACAAACCTCAATCTAATGGCATACATCATCTCTAAATTATTCATAGATACCCAATGCAAATTAATATAAGTGACTATAAGTGACAGTGCAACTATGACAAGTAAGGTAACCACTGATAAGAAACAATCAGTAAAATAGCCTAGAATCAACAGTGTAACTCAGGTGCCCTCACAAAAACAAGTCTCATATCTTACTCATGATAGTATTTTCCAATTCAATTCTTGGGACTAACAAAATCACTCACACTCACAACAGTTATTCAAACACTGCACTCAATACCATATATTTGTCCATGTACTCACGACTATGACCTTCGACTACTTGGACTAGGATCACGATAGCACTTTCTTGGCTTGTAACGTAGGCTTAGGGGGCTTTGGTATGATGTTTTAGGAACATAGTGACTAATGGCCCTTCTTGACACTGCATTATTCTACACTTTTCCCTACCAACACTGCTATTTTTGAGTTATTTCTCCCTTCTCCTTTTTCAAATCTTTCTAGGTGCCTTACTTAAACTATTAAGTTCATTGCCTTTATATTTCACATTTTTTTCTTTTAGCTCATTATTTTAGGAATCTATTCATTTTTCTTGCACCCATAGCACATTTTTTCCTTTTTCCATGTATCACTAGTTTCCACCCTATTTAGTGTGATTTTCATTACACCAACCACCCTCAACTCGAGACAATAGCCTAAGTTGAGGATTACAATATCCAACCTATGAACCAGGTCCACTTTTGGTAGGCACCCTCAACTTAGGTTATTTGCCTGAATCAAGGTGCACAATATTCAAGGAAGGACCACAGCCAAATTCAGGATTTCACATTCAAAAAGGCACGGTTACAGGTGTTTACAATGAAAAAAAGTATTGTAAAGCTCAAATATTAGGACCAAGGGATGCATCAAATATTTGGTTGGTTATTAGGCTAAGTGAGCTAATATGAACAATGGCATAAGATCCTTTCCTGACCAACTTACCTACACTCTTAGTCGGAGTAACAAGGCAAATTCTGAATTGAAACACAGTATAAGAATTTTGCAAAGAAGCTCATACACAGTTGGCACTAAATACACTATCAACACATACTCTCATATCATGCTTTTTATCACAATTAAACCTCAACTTATCAGAACAAGCACTGTCAATTACTGAATTTCACATGGTTGTTATCAAAACTACCTGACACAAAAATTTTGATGGGTATCATTTATCCATAAAACTAACATATGTTGCATACTTTAGTGCAATATGCTACTAATACTACTTACACATCCTAAATGTGTTGGTTCAATAGAAAATAAATATCCTTAGCAAAAGAACACATACAAGAAAACCCCTCGGACTTAAAATTTGGGATAGTTATAGGCCATGGTTACTCAGAATTCACTAAGGGCTATAACTACCCACACCCCATTGAAAAAGGTTTGCATTGTCCTCAATGCAATAAAATATGACTAAAGCAAAGCGTTAGGGTCAAAAGGAACATACCTGGACCCCTAAACGCAAGTCTCCATCTTTGTTACCTCCCAAACAGCACCTAATTTAGTGTCGCGGCACGACTTGGACAACTTGGTTACTCAAACTTCACCAAATGTCCATGCTTCCACTGTCCATGCTTCTCTAACATTGTCAGATATAGTTTGATTCTTTGTCCATTTACTTTGAATCTCGTACCATTTCTCTTTTCCAACTCAACAGTCCCATGATTGAAAACATGTGAATCTTTGAACGGTACCAACCATTTGGACTTGAGATTTCCAAGGAATAACTTTAATCTGGAGTTATATAACTAGACCAAATATCCTGGTGCAAACTAGTGGTTCTCAATATGATGATCATGCTGCAACTTTATCTTTTGCTTATATACGACTGAGCTCTCATATCCCTTCAAACGAAACTCGTCCAACTCGTTGAGTTAGCTCAGCCTAGAGTTTTCCATATCATCCCAATCTAGATTTAGCTTTTTGAGAGCCCACAACGCCTTGTGCTCAAGCTCTACTGGTAAGTGACAGGCTTTACCAAAGACAAGCTGGTAAAGACACATACCTATAGGAATCTTGAATGCAGTTCAGTATATTCATAATGCATCATCAAGCTTTCACGACCAGTCAGTCCAATTTGCATTTATAGTCTTGGACAAATTTTGTTTGATCTCCTTGTTAGACACCTCAACTTGCCCATGCGTTTGTGGATGGTAAGGTGTTGCCACCCAATGCTTTACCCCATATTTTTTCAAGAAGAAATTTGAACAACTTATTGCAAAAATGGGAATCTCATCGCTACTGATTGCCCGAGAGGTACCAAACCTTGAGAATATATTTCTTTTCAGGAATGTTGTGACACTCTTGCCTTCATTATTGGGAAGCATCACTGCCTCTACGCATTTCGATACATATCCACAACCACCAGAATATACTTGTTCCTATGAGAGCTAACAAACAAGCCTATGAAATCTATCCCCCAAACATGGAACAATTCAATCACCATAATGGGGTTTAGAGGGAGCTCATGCTTGCGGGAAACACCACCTTATCTCTAGCATCTATCACAAGCCTTGACATAGTCATGAGCATCTTGTTGGATAGTTGGTCAGTAGTATCCACACTTTAAGATCTTTGTGTTATCCTAATTCAAGTATGATACCCGCCCACCAAGGATAAGTGGCAACCCTCTAAAATGCTCATCACTTCCACCCGATGAATAATTCCATTTGCACAGACACATAACAAATGTGGATTATCCCGGAAAAACTTTCTCACATCCGACATGAACTTACGCCGCTGGTGAGTATTCAAGTGTGGTGGCATAATGTCACTAACCAAATAGTTTGCATAATCTGCAAAGTATGGTATCAAGTCATGGGATGCTACTAGTACTCTTTCATCAGGGAACGAAGCATCAATTTCCACCCCCTTCATCGAACTCTGCCATGGCTTCTTCCTCTAATCTAGATAGGTGCTCAGCAACCTAATTTTCAGTCTTCATTCTGTCAACCACATTAAAGTCAAACTCTTGAAGAAGAAGTACCCATTGAATAAGTCTGGGTTTCACATCCTTTTTTACTATTAAGTACCATAATGCTGAGTGATCAGTATGTAGAATGACTTTGGTTCCAAAAAAATAAGACCTGAACTTCTCGAACACAAAGACCACTACAAGTAACTCCTACTTTGTGACAATGTAGTTCTTTTGCACTGCATTTTGGACTTTGCTGGCATAATAGGTAGGATATTGGATCTTCTCTCTACACTGTCCCAACACCACACCAAGTGCAACCGCACTTGGATCACGCATAATCTCGAATGGCTTCGGCCAATCTGGAGCAACTATGATAGGTGTTGATACCAACTTTTGCTTTAGTCCTTCAAAAGCTTTCAGGCATGCATTATCCAACAAGAACTTAGCATCCTTCTCAAGCAGCTTGTACAAAGGGTATGCAATATTCAAGAAGCCCTTTATGAAGGGTTTGTGAAAACCTGCATGTCCTAGGAAACTTCTCACACCTTTAACAGAGATATGTGGAGAAAGCTTCTCAATCACCTCTACTTTGGCTCTATCCACCTCGATTTCCTTGATGGAGATTCTATTCCCCAACACAATGCCTTCCTTCACCATAAAGTGACAGTTTTCCCAATTAAGACCCAGATGGCATTCCTCATATCTCCAAAGCACCATGTGTAAAAACTTCAAGCAATCGTCGAATGCATCTCCAACCACACTAAATTCATGCATGAAAACTTTGGTATTGTCTTCCACCACGTCTGAGAAAATGGACATCATGTATCTCTAAAATTTTGTTGGTGCATTACATAACTTGAATGGCATCCTTTTAAATGTGAAGGTGCCAAAGGGGCATGTAAAGGTTGTTTTCTCTTGGTCTTCTGGAGAAATAGAGATCTAATTGTAGCCTGAGTAACCATTAAGAAAGCAATACCAGCCTTTTCCTACCAAGTGATCTAGCATTTGGTCCATGAATGGTATAAGGAAGTAGTTTTTTTTAATTGATACATCGAGCTTTCTATAGCCATGCAAACCCTCCAACCTGTGACCGGCCTTATGGGGATCAGCTCATTGCTAGAATTTATGTCATGTCCTGGGAGGGTACCCTTGGCGTGGCCAGCACTCAGAGGCTATTACTAGTCCCCAAGCGAACCACTTAACCTCATTACATCATTCATTCAATAAACTCTACTGAACAACTGAAAGTATAAGTAAGTGAATTGGAACGTCTCGTCTAAAGCCTCAAAGTAAATAGATAATAATAAAGGCTAGTATAAAGAACTAGCTCACAATCTCAACATCAATGCTCAACCATCGTCTATGAAGCCTCTATCACTACTCATGTGGTGTCAATGACAGACACATGGCTACCCAAAACAAAATAAAGGAAATAGTCCAATCTAACTCTAAAGCATGATGAAATAACTGTAGTGGATCTTCCGGAGTAAGGGAAGCTAACCAAATCAGCTGCGAGTCTCAGATCTTCAATGGAGCGCCTGTTGATGATCTCTAGTACCTGCCTCTGCATCATAAAACGATGCAGTCCATAGTGGACATTAGTACTTGGAATGTACTTGTATGTAAAATAGTTCAGTGAAACTTAAACAGGTAGAATAATATGGAAACAACATCGACTCAAAATAAACATTAAACAACATCAAAATAGTCAAATGTCTACCTATGCAAGAATAAAGAGTAGACAAGTGACACATCAACAGCTCAAACTCATCAATCATCTCAGAATCATCTCAAAGGAGCTCACCTCCTCTCATCTCATCTCATCTCAAAGGATCTCACCTCCTTTTATCTCATCTCAGAGGAGCTCACCTCCTCTCCTCTCATCTCATCTCATCTCGACTCAGAGTACTCAAGATAGGAAATTTATGAGAGTTTCTCTAATCTGACAATGCTCACTTATGAGCCAGTGAATGTACAATAATCAAACTGATGTTACCACAGCCGTTCCAAGCTTTCTAGGTAGGGAACGCTCTGAAACCATATCAACTCACCCAATATGGGTCAATACTCAACAGATCCGCTATTGCTTTCAGGGACTGTTACTCTTCAGGGAACCATAATATATGTGATGATTTTATGCCTCACCTACGTTTGGCGACGTAGTAATGAGTTCGAGTGGGACGCACTCTTACCCATTTTGGTGCTAAATACTCCTCCCGTGACCCAATGCTCATAAAATCTCCATCTCAACCAATATCATAGGGACTCAAACCCCGTCAATGACCGATATCTCTTAGGGACTCGAACCCCATCATCATTCAACTCATAGGGACTTTAACCCTGTCATCAATCAATCTCACCAATGACTCAAGATTTAGAAAAATTATTAAGAATCAATTAAATAGACACATCGATAGAGTTCATTTATAGGGACTCATAAGACAATCACATTCTGTCAACTCATCATCATTTTCTTATCACAATCAACAATCTCAACTCAATGCTCTAGACTTAGTTCTCAAGTTCATTATGCATGCTTTTCAAATTAGTCATGTTGGATTATGAAAGTTCTCATGAAAAATGTTCAATTCAAGAAAACAATTAGGATGATGATCATCAACATAGAAAACATGTAATTTTAAATCAACTTTTTTCAAGAAAAACCCTCAAGTATTTATGCATGTAGACTCTTCAACCATCAACTCATCTATGACCATCTGTGGGGCACATGAGAGAATAATCCCATGCTTTTAGTTTACGCTTACATACGTGGGATGCAACTATCAATCAAGCATGTCAAGGATTTCTTCTCAATTCTCTTAAACTCAAGCTCTTCTCTTCTCTCCTCAAGCCCTAGCCTTGATAGAATATTGGAATAGGACTTAGAATGGGGGATTTTAGACCATTTTCACGTAAAAATGACCTTATCAGATCATGTATAGGGTTTAGGAGGGGTGGGGAATCAATCGGAATACCCCTTATAGTAATTTAGAAATTTTTAACTCAAAAAGACTCAGTCCGCGACGCGGACTGGTTGTGTACTATGTATTTTTAGAAAAAAGTTTCTAAATGAGTTTTCTCAATCGCCGCGAAAGTCTTAAAAAGAATATAAGTATTGGTCCGTGATGGGTGCGCGACGCGCTCCTGTCATGTACTAACACTATTTTGTATTTCAGATAAAAAATATATGTTTGAATCGGTCACTCTGAAAATCGATCGAGACCATTTTGCCACTCAATTTTTTGTGTTGATCATAAATCCGGCTTCAAATTTGCCATATGAGCATTGGAAGATGTGTTATGTGCATACCCTCCCTCCAGGGATATTTTGGTAATTTTATCGGGCGTTAAAATTTAGGACGAAGGTGATACCTCCCTTCCTTGGAACATATTGGACCAGACTCACCCATTCACTATCAGCGATCGGGTATATCATACCTGCATCCGACCACTTAATAATCTCTTTGCACATGAACTCTTGCATCAATGGGTTGAGGCGCCTTTGGTTCTCAATACTTTGTTTGTAGTATTTAACCAGTTGAATTTTATTAGTGCACACTCCAGGAGGGATGTTGATGATATCAACAATTGCCCATCCAATAGCCTTTTAAAATTGTTGGAGCACCGATATCAATTCATCCACCTGTTCATCATTAAGATCTGCCACAACAATCACAGGCAAAGTATTAAGTACCCAAAAAAACATACCTCATATGGGCTGGAAGATCTTTTAACTCCAATACTGGTGGCCCCTCTATGGATCATCTAGTAGGCGGTGACTCTCGATTCTTTAAGTCCAACTTGGGTTTAGCTTGATGTCTAGTGAAACCAGATGCTCCTAGGGCTTTTATTGTCTCATCATAATCTGGGATGTTGTCACTCTCAAAGTTCATTAACACAACTTCCACAGTTTTGACACCCAGCATCTCCTCAGTTGGTACCTCTAATTGCATCTTATCAACACTCTCAATGACAGAGACTACTTTCAAATTATCAATTTTCTTCAGATAATGGCACATTGAAAACGACCTTGTTACTACCCAATCTAAACCTGAGTTGACCCAATTCCATGTCCACTAGCTCTCGTCTAGTGGCAAGGAAGGGCTTTCCCAAGATGATTGGGACTTCGAAGTCAACCTCACAATCAAGAATCACGAAGTCTATAGGGAATATGATTTTTTCCACTTTGAAGAGAATGTAATACGGTATCCCCACAGGCTTCTTCACCGTCGTGTTAGCCATCAACAATAGCATGTTTGTTGGAGTAGAGGCTCCCAATCCTAACTTCTTAAATATTTCAAGAGCCATTATATTGGTGTTGGCACCTAGGTCACACAATGCCTTTGCAAATTATACATCTCCAATGGTGCAGGGTATGGTGAATGCTCTAGGATCTTCTTTCTTTTACACCAAGGACCTTGTTTTTATCGCATTGCAATGCTGAAGCTTTTGAGAGAGCTCTTGGCTCATAGTCCTCTTTTTCGTCACCAAGTCCTTCATGAATTTTGCATACCCGGGCATCTTTTTTAATGCCTCAATGAGAGAGATGTTGATCGAAATCTGCTTCAACATAGAGATGAACTGCTAAAACTTACCTTCCTCCTCCTTCTTTTTGATCTCTGAGGGAAAGGAGGGGGAGGTCTAGGTATGGGTTTCAACTTATGTGACGTCACTACCTCATCGCTCACCCCATCCTTGGTGCTAGCATCTCTCCTCACGAACCTCAGAATCATCAATTGGCATCGGTGGATAAATAGTCTGCTTATCACCACGTGTCATCACTACCATGCATTGTCCATCATTCTTTGGATTCTACATTGTGTTGCTTGGCAATATACCTTTCTAGCGTTGGTTTAACTGTGTTGACATTTGAACAAACTGTTGTTTCAGATGCTTGTAGAAACAGAATGAGACTCGATTTTCTAATTAATGTTGGAGATATAAGATTTCATTCCCTTTAAGGTCTCATCCTAAGCGTCAGCCTTCTTCAACAGTTAGTTGAACATCTCCTCAATTTGCGAACTACCAACCCTAGAGTCACGATTGTGTGGCGGTACATACGAACCATTTCTGTAACCATGCATCCCCAATCAGCATCTCTGTCCTAGCCCCTATTCCTATTAAAATAGCCTCCTCGATTGTTATCTATGAAAGTGTCATCTTTATTGAAGTTCCGACCTTGATTTTCTTGACCTTGGCACCAATAGTCCTAATTGGACCTTTAGATGCTGGTCTGGAAAACCCCCATCTGATCAGTGACAAAGCAAGTGTCCTCCTCATAGGAAGGCTCCTCATACATGCGTGCTCGTAGAGGCTAATGATTGACTACATTCACGCGCGCTCCTGACTTTGTTTCGTCAACAATCCAACATTAGTACTAATTTGAGTCGACTCTTGCTTCATATCCTTGTTTATTATCTTCTCCTGCTCAAAGTTTGTACTAACCAAAAAAGAGCATTTATTTGTCGACTTGTCTCTCGTCCCCTATGCACGGTTTGTCTTAACCACCTTCTCCAACCATTCAGCTATTACCAAAAATAGACAATCTAAAAACGAGCCTCTCATGATAGTGTTAGCAACAGCTTGATTATTTTCATTTAAGGCTCGAAAGAAGCTTTCTACCAAGGAATCATCAATGATATTGTGGTCAAGGACACTCCTTAGGCACTTTGTAAACCTCTCCCATGTATTGCTGATCGAATCACCAGAAACTTCTCAAATTTGTTGATCTTATCCTTCAACTTCAACTTCTTCGGCCTAGGAAAGAACCTCTCCAAAAAGGCATTTTATATTTTAGCCCAAGTGGTGATTGAACTCTGTGGGAGCTCGGATAACCATAGTGTTGCTTCACCTATTAGAAATAATAGAAAGACACGAAGCCCAACGGCATCCATGGATAGATCTGACTCTCTATCATACTCTTGCAGACAAAGACGACATTGTATATATGGTTATGTAGATCCTCTGATGGTAAGCCCATGAACAACCCTTTATTCTGCAGCATTTGAAATACCCGCTCGAAATTACAAATTTTGTATCATCCGGTAAGGAGGTAACACAATAGCTCTAGTGACATCCACTACCATAGGGGCAATCTTGTATTGATTCCATGTGTTAGCCGTGGCTTGAAGATCCTGTGGTGGTGGATTCACATCCTCAAGTGGTGGTGGTGGTTTATCATTATTTGTGTTCAGTGTTGCATTCATGGCATCATTTGCAACATTGTTTACGTTGTTTTGGGTTATTCTTCTCAGTGTCTTATGGATCTCAGGGTCTAACGAAATCAAGGGATTGCCTAGACTACGAGTGTTGTGCATATATTGCACTTGTACATTGAAACAAAATGAAAACAACAAGAAATGTAAAATAAGAAAAATAAGGATCAATTCATGAATTATCCAAATTAAACCAGTCTAAAAGTCACATTCCCTGGCAAAGGCGCCAAAATTTTGGTGTTACCCAAACTACACCATTTTTGAAGGTATAAGCGGTTGTTGTGAAAATATATAATCTAACCAAGCTTAGAGTTGATCCCACAAGGAATATGGTCTATGCCTGGAGTAATTACGAGCAATTCGAACGAATTAACCTACTTATCTCTCGGGGGTGGATTTTGTAACTGCAGTAAATAAACCTAAAATAGAAGCAAGTGTTAAGAAATCAGTGAGAAGTAACTAGGGTGTTCCATATGAATTCCTAACTTAGTAAAGCCAGATAATCGTTATCTTTTCTAGTGTGTAGTATGTAGAACTGGTAAATTAAGTTCACCAAACCCTTCGAAGGCAAGAGGTAAATTTTACTACGTGATTTGATTTATTGCCGCAGTGTGACATTACTAACCCTTACCTTTTTTTCCAGTACAACCGCCTCTTGATCTAGTTAGGTTGATTAGACAAGAGGGATCACATTGAATCCTATTAATTAATCTCTTTTCCTATTCATTACTACCTTGATCGAGTTAGTACGAATTAGGCGGATTCTAACATAGTCCACAGTTACAAAGCATTCATAGCAAAGGGAATTGATTAATATATGCATGCACACTTTTCAAGAATTATGGATTATCCAATTTTACCTTGTTAGTTCTTCATGGTTCTCACAGCCCTAGTTGAGGATTTAGCTATGCATACTCATTGTAGATGAAAGAATCATGTTATAAAATAGTATAATTAAACACTTATAACGATGAATTTAAGAACAAGGAATCCAAAGTACTCCACAAGAAATCACAATGTAATAATCTCAATGTAAAAATCACCAAAGATGAATTCTCAAAGTGTTTTTGTCCTCTCTAGTGTGTCTCCATACTAAAAAGACCTAAATAACTTGTTTATAATAAGTAAAATACAAATCAAAATGGAATAGGAAAACTGAATTTGACACCTTCTACAGACGAGGTTACGAGTCGTATAAGAAACCACGGCCCATACCTGGGCTTCGTACTCTACAATTTCCAAAATCGGACTTCAATATCACGAGACCTTCTTGCGGGCTGTCTTTTGACTTACGGCCCGTAAAGAATTTCGTATGCTAAATTTTATGAAAATCTTGATCTTCCAGGCACAACCTAATCCACGACTTATGAAGAAATTTATGGCTCGTCTGATAGTTTGTGGATGCAATATTTGAAATTTTTCCCTTCATTGGATCTGGCTCACGAACCCAACCTACTGCTTGTGGATTTAACCACGACCTGTAGAGTTGTCTGTAAATCCTCAAAAACTTCAATTCTGCAGAACTTTGCCCAAAATCCTACCGAATCCTATAATCTTACAAAATAAACATAAAAACACATCAAACCCAGTAATATTTCTTTGAGAACACACAAAATTTTAAGTTTTAAGATCAAAAGTGTTGTATTTTGACAACATATCACCTGTAGATGGGATCTTGCATGCGCCATCATGATTGGGACCGGGTCATGACAGATGTGATTATTATATACATATACATACATACATACATATATATATATATGTGTATATATATATAAGTTGGATTACAGTTTTATCCCTACACTACACAAAAATATTTTAAAATATCTAATTAATAAAATATTAAATAATAATCACTACATAATATGTATATACATAGAGAGAGAGAGAAAGAGAGAGAAGAAATTACATACAAATTTAGCATCATATTGCTCATATCTGAGGAATAGAATGGATAATGTCAAACACGGTGTAATAACCCGTAAGTTTGAGATTGATGCTAAGGCAAAATTGGAAAATTTGGTCGGTGGAATGAAAGCACGAGACCTAAGTACGGGTCATGGTTAGTTCACGGACCGTACAAAGGTTTCATCTTTTAGCGTTTTTGCTTTGGGAAAAATTCAAATTTTGGAAGTAAAGTACGAGAAGAGTGTATAGGTCGTAAAGTGCTCTATGGGTCATAATAATGGATTGTAGATGCGATCCTGGAAAATGGAAATTTTGGTTCAGTATAGAAGAAATCTACGAAGGGCTTTATGGCCCGTGGTAAACTATACGAACCATGGAAGAGTTCGTGGTGAATCTTGATCTATGACATATAAGACACGTCGTGCATTCATTTACAATCCGTAATCGGGCCTTCGAGGATTAATTCGGCTAGTTTTTATGAATAGTATTTTTGACCTTTTCTATTTCTTTAAGCCCTTAATAGCCTTACCTAGCCCCTCCATGGCCCTTTATGCAATTCCAAGCCCCTTTCTCATCAAGCCAAGTGCAAACTATTCCAATCGCCTAAATTCTACCACGAGTCGTATATGTATCTACTTTAATGATCATATATTTTAACACACAACGAATCAGATATTAGATGACCTGCCAAATGAAAGTTCTTTAAATTATCTTTCCTGCCAAATGAAAGTTCTTTAAATTATCTTTCCAACGACACTGATTTCACCTTATTCGGAGTTCGGAACCGAAATGTTATGCTCATTTTAGTGATGCTTTGTCAGGCTTCCTGCACATACGACCCAACACTACGGCGCATAGTGTTGTTGACGGGTTGTGGATGGCCTTCTGGAAGGTTCCATCCAGGCATCCTTTTTAGTTTTAAGTGGGGACTTCTGGGTCATTTCTCCCATATAGTTTTTAGCATCCTAACGTATGTTTTGACCCTTTTACCCTTTCATACATATACTAATACACTCAACACTCTCTCAATCAAACTATTCAACCCAAAATAATTTCCTCTCTCTCAAGTTCTCTCTTCCTCAAGTTCAAGAGAAAATCAACCTAGGGCTTTAAGTTCTTCCTAAATCAAGGTTCATCCATTGTTCTTCTACCAATATATGTGGGTTTCATCCATAGGTTCCTTTCACCCATAGAGACCCAAATTATTTTCTAATCCGTTCTTTAATTTCAAGTATATAATTCTTCATGGGTTTTCATATTATGATTCCAATTGTTTATATTATGAATATATTGATGTTAGTTAACCTATATTATTATGAAATAATGTTTAATTTCATGGGATGGATGTTATGTCTTGGATTCCTATATTATGGAAGTTAGGGGTTTAAAGATATTTGATGGGATTCCTAAAATTGATTTTAAATTGGTGGATTCTACTACCTATATGCATGAGAAACTATAAACTAAGTTATTTTACTTGGAATTGATGAACTTACTTGAGGTTTTGTTACAAGCCAATTTGGGGGTCTTGAAGATTATGATGTGGGTTTCTTAAATTATCTTTTAAATTGGTGAATCCTGCTACTCTTATACATGAATAGCTAGTATTATTCATGTTTCCATGAATAATTGTGATTTTTCCTTAATTATGGAATTTTGGGTTATGAAGTTGATGGGGGTTGCTTGATTTTACTTAAATTCATACTCCCTTTATTATTATTGTATATGAATCAAGTCTAAATCACATGAATTTTATGAATTGGTGTATTGACTCATATATCTCATTAATTTCAAGTAATGGGTTTGTGAATTGAGTATGGGTTACTTCAAGTATGGGTTTGTTGTCATGGATACATATGAGTATGCATATTTCCTTCGAGTTTCAAGATCTTAAAGCTAATTTACATGTATTAGTGCATTGCATCATGAAATATCCGATGACATGGCATGCTCTTAGAATGATATTGAAATCAAGAATGGATGAATGATTGAAGTGTGAGTTCATCTCTCACCTAACTATGATTATGAGATGATGATAGCCTGTTAGTAGAGGCATAGTAAATAATTAGGAGCTATCCTCATGATGATCATTAATACTCTAAATTCTAATGGAATGAGTTAGTAGAATATCTCTCCATATTAAATGATACTATGATTCATGCTTATGATTATTCCTTGAGAGTTTTACTTAGCACCGAGTGGACTTTGGGATTGAATGCAGAAGCTCCCCATTAAAAGAGGCATGAGATCGTTAGTAGAATCTCATTGTCCTATAACTACATGCCACCGTAGGGAATAGGAGTCACCCATTTGTAGAGGTTGGTTTCTAGACCACCCATTAGTAGAGGCTTGCTCAATAGTTAGCTTTAGTGGATCCACTTAGGCATCTTACGAGGTCACCTTGGCAAGTGATATCCCCCTTTCTTTCGATGTAGGGGAAATATCGGGACTTTATAGTTTAGCTCACATTGTTTATGTCGGCTAAAGGTTGCTCTCACATATGTTCAAGTTCTCCTTATGACCCCAAGATATCCTCTTATGATAATTTATAATAGTCCCTTCATATTATGTCCAAAGGTGTTTTAAAGCTCCAATTATTCATTGTTTCACAAGTTCAAATGGTATTTGTCCATATGACTAAGTCTTCAAGTACGTAAGATAGATTCCATTATGATTACTAATGTTTCTTGCATAATAAAATGGTCTTTTATGTAAAGTGATGTTTTATTCACCCTAGATTAATATTTTAGTTGTTCATAACAACATGTGTTTTCTCACTAGTCTAAGTCTATGTCTCATTATGCTTTAAAGTAAGGGTAAGTTCTTTATTTCTCATATGCACTATCTCGTGTTCTATAGATAAGGGTAAGTTCTTTATTTCTCATATGCACTATCTCATGTTCTATAGATAAAGTAATGTGTTAAGGGATCATTGGTATATATGTTCTCCTCATGCTTCAAAAATGTCTCTTCTATGGTGTATGATTTTAACATGATACTTAGCATGAATCATTTCATCATTGTTTTCATGTCATACATTGCATACTTACTACTAGTACATTCAAAGTACTGATGCATATTTCTATATTTGCATGATTTAACCATGTAGGGATCGGCTCTCCTCGATATCCTCCAAATGGCTAGCATCAGAGTGGCGCAGTAGAAATCGGTGAATCCTCTAGTTCGGGGACAATATCCTAGTGTTATTTCTAATTTGATGCATTAAGATAATTCAGTTCCAGTTGTATAATTCCTTTCGCTATGATTGTATTTTGAGGAAGAGCTTAGACATGTCTTAGTCCCTACTAAGTTTCTGTTAGAGGTATTGTTGGACACATATGCTACAATTGTATCCAGTTCTTTTAATTCATTATGGTTTAAACTTGTGGCGCTTAGCCCCATTTCCCTTAGTTTTCTATTTTATCTTGATGTTAATTGCCTAGGAATGCTTAATATATTTAAGATGGCTTGAGCGAGGTACCTTCGGGTATCTCATTCGTCGTGTGATGACTATACCCCTAGATCGAATCGTTACACTCGATGCATATAAATTTGTGCCTATCAAAATTATGAGCTACCAATATAAGGGGGAAAAGTTAATCATGAAACACCATACACAAATATATAAAATAATACAATTATATTGATGAAATATAAAATTTAGTTCCAACCAACTCTCTTTCTTGAAGCTTGTTATAAGATTAATAAGAAGCCATCCATATTCGGCTGCAATAATATATTCTTGACTAAATTTTTATATTGCAATCAACAATAAATAGCATAAAAAAAATTTACAATCAGGGACATTGAAATAATCATCAAAGAAAATCAACTACAAGAAATAGAACAAAATTATTTTCAAAAATAATTGAAGTTGTGACAAATAAAAAAAGTACATAAAATATAGAAATGGTGGACAAGCCTGAAATATAAATAGCAAGAGGGGAGGTGTACGTTTTTGACTCATGAGATTTTTCATTAATGCACGAATAAAGGAAAGACCAGTCGAACATAATAGATGAATATGATCAATTTGAAACTTTTTTTTTTCTTTTTGCAACTTTTTAAATTCTCATTAAACGTAGTAAATTGGTTAATATGAGGTGACTTCCCATTTAATTGATTATTTATCATTCATTTGAAGGTAAATTTATTATTTGGTACATAAATATTATAGAATAATTATTTAGATTGAGGGTAATAGCATTGTTTAACATTTAGCGTATTTAACCTTAAACTTAAGGTTCTCTCTTTATTATTATTAATTATTAAATTTTTGACGCAATATCTTTCTACTTTTAATATTTAGTATAGTATAATATGATATGATTATTATTTAATATTTTATTAATTAAATATTTTCAAAATATTTATATCTAGTGTAGGGGTAAAATGGTAATCCAACTTTACACTTTGAAGTTTTCCACTTTTAATAAAATATGATGAGGATGATGATCAATTACTATAATTCACCAAATCATTGTTATTTCGCTTATAATCAAGTACATATCATTTGCATTGAACAATTGTTCATTATTGTATACTAAATAATTAATTTGTGCTTTGCACGATAATAAGTAATTTAATTAAGTTTATAAATCTTAATTTAAAACTAATAAAATACTCTAAAGTTATTAAATTCTTTCTATATAGAAAATTTAGCATTATCAGTTCATCTCAAGAATTTCTATTAATGTAATACTCTCAAAGTCCTAGTTATCTTCGATAACATTCCTAGATTATAACAGTATTCTTTGATATAATTCGCTTGTCAATAGTGCTTGAACTCACTAACTTGAATATTAAACTACTATAATATCCCCAACTTAAAAATCAATTTGATATACTTTTTATATTATATTTATTTAATTATATTATATTATATTGAAAGTAGATAATTTTACACATTGAATGATTGTGACTTTTTCAAAAAGTTATGACTTTTTCAAAGAGTTGTGACTTTTTTCGAAGAGTTGTGTCTTTTTCAAAGGACTATTATTTTTCTAAAAAGTTGTAACTTTTGCAAATGGTTATGACTTTTCCAAAGGATTTTGACTTTTTCGAAAGTTTGTAACTTTTCTAAAGAGATTACTATAATACCAAACTTAAAAATCAATTTAATATATTTTAAAAGCGGATAATTTTTCCCATTGAAGGATTGTGACATTTTTTCAAAGAGTTATGACTCTTTCGAAGAGTTATGAATTGTGACTTTTTCAAAAGGTTTTGAATTTTTCAAATAGCTCTGGCTTTTTTCGAAAAGTTATGAATTCTTTAAAGAGTTATAACATTTTCAAAGAGTTATGACTTTTCCAAAGGATTGTGATTTTTTCGAAAAGCTTTTCAAAAGGTTGTGACTTTTAAACGGTTATGACTTTTTCGAATAATTGTGACTTTTTTTAAGGGTTGTGAGTTTTGTAGAAGGTTGTTACTTTTACGAATGGTTGTGACAAACTAAAAGACCGTTTAATAAAAAACAATGCCTTTTAAATTTTGTTAATGTCTATTGAATTATTTAATTGATTTTTAAAATATTGAATAAATAAAAATTATGTGAGAATGTCACGTAGACGGGCCTAACATTCTCTCGAGTATATGATTCTTTTAGCCTTGGTATGCAATATCTTGCAAGTGAGCGAATGGATACAAATTTGTATTTTATTAAAAGAGTGAATGATGTATGCACATCTACCAAATTGACATCAGTGCTTCCAGACTGCATATGGAAATATGATTTCCATACCCATAATAATCTCCCATCAGCTAAGATAGTTCATATGAGTTCATTTCTATTTCTACCTTGTCTGGTATCCTCCTATTTTAAGGTTAATCAGATTAGTTTCTACATTCTCTTGATTGCATTTCAATTCTGAATTCCTCCTTTCTTTCCTGTCCAAGTTTTAAGATTATTGATTTCACTCACATGTCTAGGTAACTGATCACATAGGTGTGTGTATGTTTACTCTAAAAATTGTCTTAATCTCCCTACCTTTCAACAGCAATAACATACCCAGTGGAATCCCACAAGTGGGGTCTGAAGAGAGTAGAAGTGAGATCTGAGGAGGGTAGAATGTACGCACCGTTACCTCATAGAGGTGGAGAGGTTGGAACCCTCGTCACAAAAATCCATAAGCAGAAAAAACTAGATATGGAAAAAAAGGAAAGGGAACAGAAAAAGCAACTAATAAGAAAAGCTCCCTACCTTTCAAAACCAAAAAAAATTACATCTATTTTTTTGGTATGTCGTTGATGAACCCATCTTCAATTTCTCTGAATTCCTAAGCCTGTTTCATATGTATAGTGGACCTACTAGTCAATGAATTTAGTACAAACCCTGAAAACCAAGGTTGGAATACCTATCACAACTTGTGATGGTGGACGGTAGAAGAAAAGTTGAGGTGCAAGTTGGCCCAGAAATATTAATGGAACTTTTTAAATGCATATCAATTTTATTATGATTGGAAAACTTTGCCAGACAAATTATACAAGTTAGAACCTATGCAACAATACAACTTTGTTAATACAGAATAATATTAAGAGCTTTTGACCTGCGTATGCAAATGATCACAAGTCCAATCTCCAAGGCTGGAACATAGAGAAAATCACCAAACCTGCTTTACCCGCAATACATTATCTTCCTAAATACACAACTGGACTCACGCCTGCTGAGTAAGGTCTTTGTGAATGTACACAATTGCTTTATCACCATCAACAATTTGTCCACTTCCCCTTGCAACCCTACATAAAATTCAACCATTGGGTAAATTACTCATGCAGGATAACATTAAATATGTTAATTATTATGCCCAATGAAAATAAGAAAATTTTAAGGAAGAGAAACTCATTTGTAATTATTATTTATTATTATAATAAATACAGAAAGAAACGGCTGAAAAGGCATCAAATAGGCTCGACTATAGAACTCCAGTATATATTTTGCACAGACAAGTCACCCAGTATAACCATGGCAAAGTCATGCCTCTGATCTTTTTTATTGTTTTCATTTCATTTTGGTGATAAAGTATTCATGAAATGGCCCTTGATATATAGGGGTTCAACTATTATGGTCCTTTGATGTATATCACTACACAAAACTAATTGTTAGCGTATGCAAAAATTACACATTTTTGGTCCTCAACCCTTAGTAGAGATAACAAATTTAGTTCAGCGTAACAAAGCGGCCTAATATAAAGCCGTGCAAAATTCTCGCTATGTATTATGTCCACGCATGTGTTCTAAGTTGTGCATAGGAGTGTCACAAGTTGAGTATAATATCCAAATCGTCTGCTAGAAAATCTATATGGATTTTTGGAAATACAAAACAAAAGTTTAGAGCAAGTTGGAAACGATGGATAAAGACATCCAAATGAAACATAGTCTAACTTGAAAAGAGTACATCTCTTGATGTAGAATAAATTTGGCCATGATATTATGAATGGAAGTTGTGCCCTTAAAATCTAGTTTCCAAACACTTCAAATGATTTTTCATTTGAACATTCTTAGAAAAACTTATAGACATGTTACTGAAAAGTGTGAAGGGAACAAATCATGGCTGTAAAAGAAAAACTTCCCAGAGGGCAAATCAGGCAGTGCAACCATGAAATAAATGAATCCATATATCCACATAAAATATATATATGGTACCTGTATTTACACATACGCATATATGATATAGAAATGGTTCAATGTAAGAAAAGTTTGACTGAAATCTTTTTTAGGGAGTTGCAACTATCCATTACAAAACAAAGAATTCCGTTCTTACAAGTAAATACTCAAGACCCAAGTAGGCTTACAAATCTGCTCAGACGTTATATGTGCATTATATCCCTCCCTAATCATGATATTAATATCAATATCATGAATTTGATAAGTTCCAACGAAATTCCACCAATAACCCTATGGGTAGGGTTTGAGATTTACACTTTCGTTCTCTCTCTCTCACAGCACCGTAGTTTCCATCTTTGATTCAAAACCCTAGAATTCCGATAACCGAACGGCCGATTCCAAGATCCATTGACATCAGCATCGGCATTTAGCTTGTCAAGATTACTGGGTCGTCAGCAATTCAGTTTCCTGGATTTGCGTTTATTTTTGTCGACTTCAGCGCGCAAATTGTTCAAGTCAACACCATCCTTCTTGAATCACTGGCAAAGATTCGGATCCTTTTCTGGCTTCTTCACTAATCTTTCCAGCAAGCCACGTAGAGCGCTGCGACGTCAGTTTCCGGCGACCAGAGTTCCGGCGAGAAACCAGCAGCGAAGAAATCTCCGGCGACGTCTGGTCCAGTTTTCGACGACAATAATTTCAGGTCAGATTCCAGCATGAAATTACCGGCGACACTTTCAAGTCAGAATCCAAGATACTTGACCCACATGAAAATCAGCCCAAGTTCAAGCGTTCTTCTCCTTATACTTCTTGCATTTGTGCAATACATAATTTTGTGGGTTACTTCTTGTTCATTAAGGTTCTGATTTTTTTGTTTGCTCCGTGTACTGGATTCTGTTTTACATACTATTTGTTCAGTTGTTGCTTACTGTTGTTTGTTTGGTGTAGAAGTTATTTGTTAGGGAGTCTTTTATGTTGTTCTTTGTTTACTTTGGGTGTTCTATATAGTGGTTATCCGATTAGTATACCTTATATTTAGTGTTTTATATTATTGAGTTGCTTTGTGTGTGGCCTTTATATTCCTACTGAGTATAGTGGGTACCTTTTACTTGTTTTCCATATTGTGTTTAGTAATTAGTAGATCTATTGCTCCTTAAGTTTAGTGGCATCAGGATCGAATGATAGACTAGGGTCATGACATCGGTTGGGGTTGGGGTTGGGGTTGGGGTTGGGGTCGGGGGTAAGGGGCAGGGGTGGGGAGAGGGTCACGGGCTTATGTAAGCTAAGCCTAGCATCGTGGAATATAGGATGATTAACAGGAAAATCCATAGAGCTAGTTAAATGTCTTAAGAGGAGGCATATTAACATAGCGTGTGTTCAGAAGACCAGGTGGGTAGGTACCAAAGCTCGGGATGTGGATGGGTTTAAGTTGTGGTGCTCCGGTGGTTCTAGGGATAGAAATAGTGTAGGTATCCTAGTAGCCGAAGACCTTAGGGATTATGTGGTTGAGGTTAGAAGAGTTAATGATAGGATGATGCTTATCAAAGTCGTGGTTGGTAGGCACATTCTGGATGTTGTTAGTGCTTATGCGCCCAAAGTAGGCCTAGATGAGGAAGTCAAAAGGCTCTTTTGGGAAGATCTGGATGAGGTTGTGCGAGGCATACCGGAGACAGAAAAAATCTTCATGGGAGGCGACTTTAATGGGCATATCGGGGCAACCAGTAGCGGGTTTGAAGATGTTCATGGAGGCTTTGGTTTTGGGGAGAGGAATGGAGGGGGACGTCTCTCTTGGATTTTGCCAGAGCATTTGAGTTAATTATTGCTAACTCATGTTTCACGAAGAGGGAAAACCACTTGGTCACCTTTCGTAGTACGGTAGCTAAGACTCAGATAGATTACCTGCTTTTACGGAAGAGCGATAGAAGTCTATGTAAGAACTGCAAGGTTATTCTGAGTGAAAACATTTCCACCCAACATAGACTTCTAGTAATGGATTTAGAGATCAAGAGAGAAGAAGAAGAAGGTTATTTATGCCCAACCGAGGATTAGATGGGGATGCCTTACTCCTGCCCTTTCCCCAGAGATGGAAGATAAGTTGAGAGACTTAGAGGCTTGGAGTAGTGGCGAAATGTGAACGATATGTGGGACACTACCGCTGGTTGCATTAGAAAGGTAGTTGCCGAGGTACTAGGGGTTTTGAGAGGGGCCTTTTGTGGACGGCAGGGCGACTGGTGGTGGAATGAGGAAGTTCAGGCCAAAGTGAAAGATAAGAAGATTGCTTACACGAAGTGGTTGGAGTGTAGGGATGAAGATGAAAAGCGAATGCTTAAGGAGACATATAAGACGGCTAAGTCAGAAGCAAAGATAGCGGTAACAAGTGCTAAGACAACAGCTTTTGAGCGCCTATATGAGAAGCTAAGCGATAAAGGCGGGGATAAGAAATTGTATAGGCTCGCTAAAGAGAGAGAAAGGAAAGCTCGCGACCTGGACCAAGTGAAGTGCATCAAGGATGAGGAAGGTGTGGTGTTGGTGGATGACACTTCCATTAAACTAAGGTGGCAAGCTTACTTTCATAAACTCTTAAATGAAAAAGGAGATAGAATCATTGAGCTGGGGGAGTTGACCCACTCCGAAAGTTGTCATGATTTCAGTTATTGTAGGTGGTTCAGAGTTGAGAAGGTTAGAAGGGCTATCAGTAGGATGAAGAGAGAGAGAGGGTGGTCGGACCCGATGAGATTCCGGTAGATTATCGAAAGAACATGGTCAAGGATGGCATAGAGTGCTAGACTATTCAATGCTATTATGAAGACTGCCAAGATGCCTGATGAATGGAGGAGTACAATGGTTCCATTGTACAAGAACAAAGGGGATATTCAAAACTGTAACAATTACAGGGGTATCAAGTTGTTAAGTCACACTACGAAGGTTTATGAGAGAGTGGTGGAGATGAGGGTGAGAAGGGTAGTGTCTATTTCGGAGAATCAATTTGGATTCATGTTGGGGCGGTCGACTACTGAAGCTATTCACCTTGTTCAGAGATTAGTGGAGAAATATAGGGAAAGAAAGAAGGACCTTCATATGGTGTTCATTGATCTCGAGAAGGCCTATGACAAAATGCCAAGGGATGTCCTATGGAGGTGCCTAGAGGCAAAAGGTGTCCCAATGACATATATCAAGGAGATTAAGGACATGTAGGATGGAGCCAAAACTCGGGTGAGAACGATGGCAGGAGACTCAGAATATTTTCCTGTTGAGATAAGACTCCATCAAGGATCCGTGTTGAGCCCTTTCCTGTTTGCCCTAGTGATGGATGAGTTGACGCGATCTATCCAGGAGGAGGTTCCATGGTGTATGCTTTTTGCAGATGACATAGTATTGATTGATGAGACTCGAAAGATTAATGATAGGTTGGAGGCGTGGAGACATGCCTTGGAGTCTAAAGGATTCAAACTGAGCAGGACCAAAACTGAATACTTGGAGTGTAAATTCAGTGTTGCGAGGGATGAAGCAGACATTGATGTGAGGCTTGCCACTCAACCTATCACCAAGAGAGAAAACTTAGGTATCTAGGGTCCATCATCTAGAGTAGTGGCGATATCGACGATGATGTCACACATTGTATTGGGGCAGCTTGGTCTAAATGAAGGCTTGCCTCTGGAGTATTGTGTTACAAGAAGATATCACCTAAACTCAAAGGTAAGTTTTACAGAATGGTGGTTAGACCATCTTTGTTGTCTGGGGTGGAGTGTTGGCCAATAAAAAATGTACATGTCCAGAAGATGCTGGTTGCAGAGATGAGGATGCTGAGATAGATGTGTGCGCACACAAGGAGGGATAAGATTGGGAATGAGACCATTCGGGAGAAGCTAGAGGTGGCCCCGGTGGCTGATAAGATAAGGGAAGCGAGACTGTGATGGTTTGGACATATGCAGAGAAAAGGTACCAATGTTCCTGTAAAGAGGTGTGAGAGGTTGGACTTAAGAGGCACTAGGAGAAGTAGCGGTAGACCGAAGAAGTACTGCGGAGAGGTGATTAGACAGGATATGGCGAGACTTGATCTCTCCGAGGACATGACCTTAGATAAGAAGGAGTGGAGGTCGTGAATTAGAGTAGAAGGCTAATAGGTTAGCAGGGTTAGGTTGATGTCTAGCCATGGGGTATTGTAGGGTGTTGCCTTTATCTGTATTATGTGTTAAATTTATCGTATTTACATAATATTATGTGCTTTTCATTAGTAGTCGCTCTTCCTATTCCTTTCTTTTTCTTTAATTTTTGTCATCTCCAGTTTATTCCGCCTATGGATTGTTCAGACGTGGGTTCCCAGGAAACAGCCTCTCTACTTCTATGAGGTAGTGATAAGATCTGCGTACATTCTACGCTCCCTAGACCCCACTTGTGGGATTCTACTGGGTATGTTGTTGTTGTTGGGCTTAATATATTAGTGTTATTATGATGTAAGAGTAGTCAATGTACTTAATTAGTGTTTGGATACTGGAATGCTGAAAATCCATTAATGCACATTAAACAAGGTAGGTGAAGAAGGTCTTCAAGGTTGAGGTGATAGAATGGGTAGTCATAAACGATCCCTGTAGTTATTTATGAGCCATTGGAAGTATAAAATAGAATGAGTGAGCTGAGACTACTAAGGGCTTAGTCCAATTTTGATGCATTGAGTTTGTTAAGAGATATGTTGCTTGGACTCATTAAAAATGTCAACGGGTGAGTGTCCGATCCCAAAAAGTAGTGTAATATTTGAAGAATCTGACACGAGGATGGCATTGAAAGTTGAGAGTCCGCACAACTTACGTTAAGAGTATTTTAATGTTTCAAACCCTATTACATGTTAGAATATAAATTGTTGACAGCTTGTGGGACAGAAGTTTTTCCGCTTATAGGTTGTTGAGACGAGGGCTCCCAGAACAGCCTCTCTACTTCAATGAGGTAGTGGTAAGGTCTGCGTACATTCTACCCTCCCCAGACTCCACTTGTGGGATTTCACTAGGTATGTTGTTGTTGTTGTAGGACAGAAGTCAAATTTGAGCTTGGTGGCTGAGGTAAGTTGAGGCTTAATTTATCTAGGCATACTCATTAAATGTTTTAAAAGCTTGAATTGTAATATGAAAACGTGTGGGTATTCAGGTGGGTGCAAGCGACACCATGAATCAGAATGATATGCATAAAGCAAGCTATTTTGTGAATTGAGGATTTTACTGTGAATTTTTCAAATGACATTGGAAATGGAAAGAGAGCTTGTTAATGAAAGTGAATCATGGTTTCATCTAGGCTACTACCTGGGGCTAACTCTAGCATCTAGATATTGTATATAGAGATTTGAGCAGGTAGGAACCTTGTCCCAGCACTTCCTAAAGGCCCTAGATTTCCATAGAGGCTTCATAGACCTCAGTTGATGTTGTCATGTATGTACAGATTTTATGACTCATGTTTCAATAGGGTCTTATTCCAATTCTATGCTTCAGGCCCAAAGATTTCTCTACACATAAACACTAGATACAAGAATCCGTGCTAGCACGGATCCAATATATGATATGTTTTGAAGATTCAAACAGATGTTTGATATGATTTTTAGTATTTTAAGTTATTAATTGTTGTAATTAATAGATCTTTTTTTTTTCTTGCTGTTTTCAAATAATATATGTTAACTTTTTGTCCCAATTTCTGTGGCAGTGATAAAATTTCAATAAATTTGTATGTCTTTTAAATTTTTAAGTTGTTAATTATTATGATTTAAATTACTTTTTATGTCAATTTCAAGTAATCTACGTTACTTCATGTATCCCAATTTATATGGCAGTGATAGAGTTCCGAGGATCAATCAATTTTTTTATGTCATTTAAACATTTGAAGATAAAATAAGTTCCTAAAAATCAACTAAAAATATCCCATGTCATTATTTTGAAGTTATGAATAGAACATCCAAAATTGAGAAATGATTGTAAACAATATCACAAATTAATTAAATCAATAAAATAACTTTTATGGGGCCATGTTATATGCTAACAATAATGCCTTCTTAATCTGAGAGAACTACAAAAATAATTTAAGAGTGCAAAAAAATTTGAACCCAAGACCTCTCACATACAAATGGCAGCTTCAACCACTAAGCCATGAAACAGCTGTTTACACAAACAAACAAAAAAATGTACCATGAAACAGACCTCAAACAGCTAAACTGCTGCTTATTAAATATAAGAATGTTTCATATGTTTACATGAGTTTCTATGATTCATATCTTCTTGGTCTGCTTGGTCAAGTTAAGGCACTGAGTGCTTGTCTGACTCACCAACGTTTTTGGGTGTGACAAACTTAGTATTAGAGCACTCGGTTCATCGTTCATGTATCCCAAGAAGTCTATGAAGTCTTGTTTAGTAGAGTGCTTTTTATTGGTTTGTCTTCGACCACATCTACAAGGGAAAGGCTACACAGACATTTCGGAAAAATTACCCTCTTTCATACTCTAAATCATGCAATAGAACTATGCTTCAGGAATCATTCCACTCCATGCAATTGAGCTTAGGGTGGTATGCAAAGTTCCTAGCAGATCATGTCTGTACCAGATGTTCAAGCAATGGATCAGAATCTCGGGGCTCAAGTGTTTACCTCACCCATTTAGAGAGATTATGGAAGTATCAGTTAGTAAGGAATGAGACTCAAGAATGAAGATGGAAGCAAAGTGAGGTACATGTTACCAAGGAGGATGTAATTGTGGATTTAAGCTGATGGTCGAATGTGAACAATGTACTCAAAATGGGGGGAGAAGAAAAGAAGAGAGAGTGATGAGATTGCTGAAGCATTATTGGCAGGATGACGAAACGTGTGAATATAGATGTTACAGTGCCATAATAGTAAGAAACAAAGGCAACTGAATCTTGCCAAGTAGGAAAACAACCGGGCAAAGGAGTGCAGGCTGGATATATGTCTGCTATAGGTCTAAAATAATGGTTTAGTCAAGAATAAAAACCAAGTGTGGGCAGTCAGTCACATGTGATCCTGTAATGAAGTAATTACCAAGTTCATGATGCAGAAAGACAAAAGTATAATCAAGAAGTTGTACCAAATGCAATAAAGCTGAAGGACATGTCGTATAGGAAAGAAATGATATCTAGGTCAAGTTGAGAGAATTCATTTCGACTAACATAAGGAGATTAAACTGAATCATCTTCTTTACTTCTATTTTCTCTTTTATCATAAGAGATACATGAATCAAAGAGATTTTAGAAGAAACAGTTTTGCTGTTTCAGAAGGCAATCTCTCAAGAGTGATAGCTTTCCAGATGGGACTTAAAGCCAGAAAGAAGTAGAGGAGGGATTGAAATCAAAAGACAGTTGATGGAATACATACCACTTAGTTGTTAGCAATCCTTCAACTCCAACTGGGCCACGAGCATGAATACGGCCAGTACTAATGCCGACCTATTCACCCAAAAGCAAGCAAGATACATAAAGATATGAAACTACAATGCCGAAAGATAATTTGGAATCACTGACAAAGTATATACCTCTGCACCAAGTCCAAAGCGGAACCCATCACTAAACCTTGTGCTTGCATTATGAAATACAGCAGCACTGAAAAGTGAAAATCAAATGTATTTCCCCCACAAAATTATTAACTATAATGAGCAAAACTTATTATTGGGAACTAATGAAATGCCAGAGGACTTAATATATCAGATTGAAGAAACTACTCATGATTTGTGGTAAAGGATGAAGTCGAAAGCATAATAATGATAAGATAAGTAGTCCAGTAAATATACCTGTCAACCTGACGTAAAAAAACTTCAGCAACTTCCTTATCTTCAGTAATGATGCTATCAGTGTGGGCACTGCCAATGAGTTGGGTATAACAAAATAAGGATCGCAAAAAATTTGCATGGAACTGGCGCTTCAATATGAATTAAAAAAAGAAGTCATAATGCATCCTTATAAAAAAAAATTTAGGCAAACATAACATGCCTTCCATGCTGATGTATATGATCTATCGCAGAATATACATCTTCAACAACTTCCACAGTGCAAGCTAGTGAACTATATTCGTGATGAAATGTACGTGCCTCTGGTATCTTAAGCAGGGAGCTTGCTTTGGGTCCACCATATAGCGAAACCCCTGGCAAAGAGGCAAACATCAGTCAAACACGTCTTGAGTCTAATTGAACTGTTCTTCAAGGCTAAAGGATGGTCACCATCACTTTTCTCATTAAAAGTAATTGTTGCGGATAGTCAGCATTTACCATATTTTAAAACTATTAGGATCAAGCTGTTTTCAAGTAGCATTCGATCGATCAGTATTAATCGATATTCAACTGATTGGTCTGACTATCAACAAAAAAACTACTTCGTTTCCTTTTGTCCAAGTTACTTCTTTTTTGTCCAAGTTGTTTGTGTCCGATTCCATGTAATCTTTTTCAAGATTGTTTTGATTTTTTTGAGAGAAAGGGCCCAGATTTCCTTTATTTTCTATATTCGATCCACGCACTCATTCTCCTTGACTTGAAGGAGTTTGCACAAAAAAAAACCTTTTTTTTGGAGTTCCACAATCAGGTCATTAAGACTTCCATTTTGTGCCAAATCCTTATGCACAAGAAGTGTTTCCTATAAGGGAAAACAATGAAAAAAAATTCAGAAAAACAGAAAAGGAAACAACAAACTAATGAAGTTAAACATTGGACACTCTTTTATAAAAAGCATATAAGAAACTACCATCGCATTACAGGCTGCAGGATAATCGGTTTTTGCATCCACAATAATGCGCTTTGCCATATTCATGTCAGCAGACTTGTCAACATATACATGGCAAATTCCATCTGGAAGCAAACATACCGACTTTATCATCACCAGAATAGAATCCTTGATATCAAAGCAGAAAATGAATATAGCATGTACAAGTAATTAACATTCAAGTAACACACAATTACCAGCATGGCCTAGAACAGGAATTTTTGTTGATGCTTTGATTTGAGAAACAAGTTTATTGCTACCTCTTGGGATAACAAGATCAATCACATCGTCATGCTGCAATGCAGGAAAAAAACAAAGAACCAAAATCATGTCTAATGTAGGTTGTGATTTCGTAAAAACGAAACAGAGACAGATATTTCCGTAGGCACCATAAGCAATTCAGGGATCTCTTCTCTAGAAGTCACTAGTCCAATAAGCCTTTCACCTACAGTTACAGGAATGGCCGAGGTAATCACCTGACACACAAAAGAAAAAGAAAAAGAAAAAGAGGAGAAGGTGACAGTTGGCATGAAACAAAGGAGAACGTGAGCCTCCAGTATAGAGTGTATGAGAACATAAAACCATAAGTTGAACCTTGTGTAAGATGGCGTTTGATCTTTTGGCCTCCTTTCCTCCTTTCAACAAGAGGCCATTCCCACTTCGGACTGCTAGAGAAGCTATCTAGTCATGCAAAAAAAAGTGCAACAAGTTTGTGAGCGATAAAAGTATAATCCAAGGAAGCATGCAGAGAATTACATAAGTTCACAAATAGAGACATGTCGGCCGTCATTATCCCCACTACTAGTAACAAAAACGTGTCGAATAGTTACTAAAAAGAGAACCCCACTAATTTTATTGGAAAGGGGGAAAAGTAAAAGGCATGCAGCAGAATCTTTCTGCTAGTGGGAAACATCAACTTTGCCAGCACTGCATACCTGTACAAGTGCATCCGGTCGTGACTCAAAAATAATCAATAGAACGCCTAATGGAGATGATGATTTCTCCAAGATTAACCCATCAGCAACCTGAACAAGATGATAATATCAAAGAATCAAATCAACATCCCATTCTGAAATTAAAGGCTAATAATTGAGCACTCATCAATGAAAGTTGTTAGTTACAAATCGACATCTCTATTTCACCCAATCTTCCAGCAAGTCAGCCAGTTCATTCCATGACTCAAGAAACAAAACAACCACAAAAATAGCTTTGCCTAACATTCAGTGTAATTGTCAGCGGACATGATATAGTACCCACTAAAATCGTCTGATAGTGCAAAAGGTCTTCTATAAAGCGATACTTCAAAAGATCCCTTCACAATCTTTTTGTTCCTCGTGTCAATAAAAACTACCTGTGCCACATATATTTGATCTGATTTACTCACCTCCGTTCTTTTTAAAATACGACCAAGGGGCTCATCCATGTTAGCAAGCACACGAACTGAGTTTGCAAGATTAGAAATCTACAACAAAGGAGTAGCAATTTCAGGAAGAGTACAAAAAGAGTACATGATCATCCACACTAAGTTGTTTAAGTGGCCAAGCTCTTACTTTTCCTTCCTTTAGAGCCAGCCGAGATATCAAAGACTTCTCATATCCGGCCTGTTGAGCAGCAACCACATCAGCTTCATTCTCAGCAAGGATTGCCTTTTCATTTGCTTCCAATGCATCAGCTATATCCTGCAATATTTTACTCCTTTCTTGGGAAGAAAGTGCCTGGAAGTGAACAAAGAATATATAGTCGCATCCATTGCAGCTTCCAAAATGTTACAGCCAGATGCCCCTGTAAATATACCTGAAGCCGTCTGGAACATTCCCTTGCAGCAACTGCCATCTCACGAGTATCAATCTCTCCAATTGAGGCCCATTTACTGGCATCCCGATGAAAGAGGGTGCCGATACGTTCCCCATGCAGCACTTTAATGATGCTATCAACAGCAAAGCCACTTCATCCCCATGGATGTGCACAGTCACAGAGAGAGAGAGAGAGAGAGAGAGAATCAGTAGCAATTTTAGGTAAAGTGAGCAAGAAAACTTTGAAAAAGGAGTTTTCACATTGAACGGCCGAAGAACAATACTTCACTGCATATAATACACGTGTAATGATTTGCCTTTGTTGTCAGCCTTAATTTATTGCATTCCTTTTCAACCTAACCACTTACTGTCGCCATCCTGTTCTGCTAAGACCCCTTTTCTTTTTAAATAACCATGGTGTGTCGGATCATCTTGCATTCACCTCGTGACAGTCATTGGGTACATATATCCTCCTACCAATACATATACAGGGTAAGGTAACTGTGTCAAGCTGGCCTCTGCTGGATTTTGATCGTGATCTCCTATGATATGTATTCCATTTTCATCAACTGAGTCACACCTTGGAAAACTCTTCATTGAATAGTTAGCCTCTTTAACTATGCTACGTAATAAACATTTCAACGGCAACTTCATAAAATCCAAGGATGAAATAGAGTGTTCTCTTTGAAAAGTTAATGCAACTTAAACTGCTGTAGTTGCTTAGCTTAAAGTCATTTATAACATTTGGGTTCGATTAACTTCTTTTCAGCATGTTGCTAGAATTTACTTGCTTTCGCAAATGAGATAATCCTGGAACACCTTTTGTAAATTAACTGTTTCTAACAAAGTTTTCTGCTTGCCTTTTAACTAAAATGAGTTCAAGCAAACAGATGTTAAGGAGCTAAAATGCAAATTTAAAGACAAATCCGTTATTCCAATTGCTAAAATTTTGACCTCCTTGGCCTTGAAAGAAATTTGCGCTTAAGTTAAATTTCCTGCAGAAGTTTTGAGGAGCTGATTAAGCTAAAAACATTTTCTAGGCACTCAATGCGGGGGCAGATCTATGTAGAAGGGTGGAGGTGCCATGCAGGCCTAGATTGAAATTATGTATGTATAAGAAATCATATATTTATTAGGCGTGCCGCCCAGAGAAATGTTAAGAGGACATGGTGCCAGTGGCAAGAGTTAAGTTTTACATCTTAACAGACGCAAGTTCAATTCGCATTTACCACACTTCTTAATCCTTTTTTATAGTATTCCATGTTTAAGGAAAAGATTTACTTCCCGTGGAGCCATTACACCTTTGACGCCTAGACTTACGTGGACCCCACCTGGACCCCACCTGGACCCCACCTTTTTCCCTACTTTTTAAAAATTTCCCATTATCCTATTTTCTGTTGGGGATCCTTATTATTTGTAAATTATTTTTTTCAAAAATTTGTATCTCTCAAGTCTCTATTTGTCTGTGTAGACAAAATTTGTTTTACTCCAATCTCTTTCATTTTTGGGTTTTGCAGTAACACCTAATCTCACAAATAAACTTGTGCCACGAAATACAATGGCCTCGCATCATTAATGTAGTGTGAGATATGAAATAAAAAAAATTCAATTAGGACTTAACTGTAAAAATTTAAACTTAATTTTTTTGTTGACCATTAGAATTTATTAATTTCTTTTTTCCCTTTTTATCAAGCATAAAATATATTGGATTTGATTGAAGTTTGAAAATGTTACAGATGCCCCTAGAGCTCTCTCATTTCTCTTTTTTTTATCGGACAATTATCTTTACAAATCCTTTTGAGCTTTTTTGGAAAAAAGACTACTTCATTTTAGCATCAACTATTACTCATTGGAGCTTCTTCCTAAGCTGATCACGGTTCCTATATCTTACTAACTGATTATTACTATGTATTAGTTCTTCCTTGTAACACCACCCGACCTTGGCGAGGTACACTTGAAAAGTAGTGTCTAATTAATACGCTTGCTTAAAGTTACTACCAACTTATGTAAGCACACCAATCAGATACCTCCTAAACTAATAAATGATAATTTAATTTATCACCAAAAACATGAAATATTTTATCAATATAAGTAATTATGCATCACAGAGTATTTTCAAAATATAAAATTTTGTCGAGCACAGTTACAAAAAAATATTATATATATTTATGATATTGGTAATATTGTTGAAATTTTTTTTCTTTCTGCCAAGTTGTTGTAGTTATTCCATTTTTCATTTTATCGAGTTGTCATCATAAATGGAAAATACGAATAACCCAAACTAAAGCCCAACAACAATATACCTAGTGTAATCTCACAAGGTGGTGTAAGCAAACATTACCTCTATCTTGGAGTTAAGAGACCCTTCCTAATAGATCCTCAGCTCGAGGGGGAAAAAAATTCCAAAGCGGAATAGAAAAATAAATAACGAAATGAAGAAGTCATGACAAAATACTATTGACAACATGGAAAATCATCCAAAACAGTAATCACATCAAATATTTACCCTATTTAGATGGTGTAAATAGCAACATGTCTATGTTCCAAATAGTGTGGTACCTAGAACCTCCAAATCTTGAATCCACCTCTGACTCAATGGAAAAAAAAGGGCATGTCTGGCCCAATTTTTAAAATCTGATTTATAAACAAGACCGAAGACATCTCTTTGGATATGCAGTGTATATCAAAACAAAAGCCAACTGATTTCAAAAGGACAGACTTCTCAACTCTCTGTTGGCTCAATTCAGATCTCATAGGAAAAGTGATCCAAATTGATTTTAAGGCCCAAATGCTTGCCCAAGTTATTTGCCAACACCAAACTAGGTATATACTTTGCAATTACTTTTTTACTATTGGACACAAACTTATTATAGGAAAAATTACACAAAATAGACCTAATTTGAAATTATTTACCTTTAATGGACCCAATCCAAACTATTTACCCTTAACGGAGCCATGGCCCAAACTATTTAACTTCTTACCTTACTTGACCCAATCCAAACTATTTACCCTTAATGGAACCATGGCCCAAACTATTTAACTTCTTACCCCACTTTCCCCTTTTTATTTCGCCCTAACGTCATCCTAATGTCAATGTGAATACCATGAAATAATCCTCTGTGATACTCCAACGGTATATATACACCATACCGGTATCATATAGAATGAGCTCGGTCCTCTGTGATATTACCTTTTACTATCTTCTCTTATATCTTCAACTGCCACGTGTATGTACCATATATATACACCCTAGTTTTCCCTTTATTTTATTACCTTCTACTAACTTCTCTTGATATCTTGAACTGCCACATGTATGTACCATATATATACACACTACATATACCATATATTGAGCATATACATACCTCTTAAGTTTCTTTCATAACACTAAAGTACTTTATCACCCTTTTTATATCTTACTAGTTTTAGCGTATGTGCATTGCACATGGGTATCGTGTCAACCAACAAGAAATATAAACAGAATATAATTTTATAAAATAGTTGTTAAAATAAACACAAATATTTATTTAACAACATACACAATGTAATGTATACCTCTATCGATGTTACTTGATTTTCAAATTGGTCTAGGGAAGGTAGAATGTATGCAAATCTTACCTCTACCTCAAAGATAGAGAGGCAAATATCTATTCAAATAATAAAATAAATATTATTACATTGACACAACAGCTAAATTCAATAATTTTTGGACATGATGAAAATATTTAGCTAAATTAGTATATACATATACATTTACATACATACGTGTATACAGTAATATATGGCATATAAAAGTATTTCTAATTATCATGTATGAAGTAAACAACTTAACTTTAATTTATGAAGAAATTATTTCCATTTCCCAGGAGTAAAAAAAGAACCTTTTTAAAAAATTTATCGGGAGAACAAAAAATTTAGGTCTTAAATTGTCAAGTTTTATGAGAACTATTTCATGTTGCGAGTGCAAATTCATCCAGAATTTATCCCCAATCAGAATACTTGTAGTGCAATTTCAGTTCTGCGAGGGATAAAGCAGACATTAATGTGAGGCTTGACACTGAACCTATCCCCAAGAGAGACAACTTTAAGTATCTTGAGTTCATCATCCAGAGCAGTAGCGATATTGACGATGATGTCACACATCGTATTGGGGCAGCTTGGTCTAAATGGAGGCTTGCCTCTGGAATATTGTGTGATAAAAAGATACCACCTAAACTCAAAGGTAAGTTTTACAGAATGGTGGTAAGACCATCTTTGTTGTATGGGGTGGAGTGTTGGCCAATAAAAAATGCACATGTCCAGAAGATGCAGATTGCAGAGATAAGGATGCTGAGATGGATGTATGGGCACACAAGGAGGGATAAGATTAGGAATGAGACCATTCGGGAGAAGCTAGAGGTGGCCCCGGTGGCTGATAAGATGAGGGAAGCGAGATTGCGATGGTTTGTACATGTGCAGAGAAGAGGTACCAATGTTCCTGTAAGGAGATGCGAGAGGTTGGACTTAAGAGGCGCTAGGAGAAGTAGAGGTAGATCAAAAAAGTACTACGGAGAGGTGATTAGACAGGACATGGCGAGACTTGATCTCACCTAGGACATGACCTCAGATAGGAAGGAGTGGAAGTCGCGTATTATAGTAGAAGGTTAATAGGTTAGCAAGGTTAGGTTGATGTCTAGCCGCGGGGTAGTGTAGGGTGTTGTCTTTATCCGTATCATGTGTATTAAATTTATAGTATTTGCATAATGTTATGTGCTTTTCAGTAGTAGTCGCTCTTCCTATTCCTTTCTTTCTTTTCATCTTTGTCATATCTAGTCTAATCCGCCTATGGGTTGTTGAGATGAGGGTTCCCAGAAAAAAACAGCCTCTCTACTTCTATGAGGTAGTGGTAAGGTCTGCGTACATTCTGCCCTCCCCAGACCCTCTTGTGGGATTTCACTAGGTATGTTGTTGTTGTTGTATTTCATGTAAAAGGAAATAAAATTAAGCTATATTTTATAAACTACTTCACTTTTTGCAAGTATTACAACAAAGATTGATGAACATAAGAACGTACTTTATCCTTCTTTTTTCTAGGTTGATACTTCTTTTAGTTTTTAATCTTTGATATTTTTATATCTATCTTCAACATGATGTAATTTCTTCTGGTTACTTAAGCATTAGAGATCCCATTTATCAGTCACAGTTTATCAGAAATTATAGGCAAGTTAAGTGGACATCTTCATGTGTACAAATTGTCTATATTCTTTTTTCATCAAAGTCAAAAAAACCTCTTCTTTATCATGTTTACCCAAAAATCAAATAAAGATTAAGATTACTTTATACTCATCCTAATCCTAGATGGATAACACCAAATATGGGTTTGAATTTTCAAGAGTTCATAGTGATGAGGACAAATTTTCAAAATAAAAGGAAAACAACATCACAAAACTGTTGTTTTTTCAAAGTTCCAAAATGTGTATCAAAAGTTTAAAACATTAACTGTAGCCACAAATTCACATAAGATGCTTGCAGCTTAATTTATTTTTTTATTTTTTTGAACTTGGTAACTTTGTATTATATCAAAAGAGTACATAGGTTGTACTCAAACCTTATATACAAGTGTGCTCCAAAATCCACTGCTCTGTCTAAATTGAGACTAAAATATCAACTATAGAGACAATATCATTAGAGTAAAGTTGATTACACCAAAAACAACACAACATAATGCAGTTTAGCTTAACATCCTGCACACTATGTTCTATGCCTTCAAAACATCTGGAATTTCTCTCTTTCCACTACTAACCAACGAATGGCAAGTGTTTTTCCTTGTGTGGATCCTATTTCAATGGGAACTTGATGAGTTGATCCACCTGCCCACCAAATTGAAGCTGGGATAATTCTCCATCTATTTCTGTCTTTTGCAAGAACATATGTCTCCTCCCCGCTGTATAAGACCTCAATTACCCTCCTAGGCATAGTCCAGGATATGCCTTTGAGGCTCAAGAAGGTCCATATCTGTTGTGTGAATCTGCAGTGTAGGAATAGATGGTTAACTGTTTCTAGAGTTTCCCCACATAGAAAACATCTAGAGCATAAGGTTATCCCCCTTTTCATAACATTATCCTGAGTCTGGGCAGCCTCCTCAGCAAGCAACCAGATAAAACATGAAACTTTGAGAGGGATTTTACACTTCCATATCTGTATCCATGGCCAAGAGACTTGTTGCTGTCCTGGTTGATCCATCATCCTGTAAGCTGAATGTACATTGAACTCTCCTCTTTTGTTGCCACCAAAGCCTATCCTCATTTGTATGTATTCCAGTACAATGCTCCACAATGTTGAGAAATTCTGCCACCCTCATTTCCCAATCATTTAGTTGTCTCCTGAAGTAAAAGTTCCATCCTTGAGATGTCCATACCTCTGCAATGGTCCTTTGTTGAAACTGAGCTAAACTATAGACATCAGGGAAGAGGATCTCAAGGTTGCCTTTCTCATGCCATTCATCCTTCCAAAATTTGATCTTGACCCCATTTCCCACTTTCCTTTTGGTTTTGAATTTAACTTCCCCCCAAAAAGCTCTTATTGATCTCCATAAACTGGTCCCATAGGGTGTAATCACAGCCTTAGTCATCCAACAGTCTTCATCTTCATACTTGGCCCCTATCACTCTTGCCCAGAGTAGCTGATTTTCGTTTGCATATTTCTACCGCCAGTTCATTCTGAGTGCTTTGCGATGCATCTTCACATTCGTTATGCCCAGTCCCCCATTCTTCTTACCAGTTGTAACGGACTTCCATTTTACTAGGTGGAACCCTTTATTCTCTTTATTTCCTTGCCATAAGAATTCCTTCTTATGCTGTCCAATCTTCTACTGATCCCTGCTGGGATGGGAAACAGAGATAGCACATATATGTTGGAAGAGCATCAAGGACAGAGTTACTGAGGGTCAGTACCCCCCCCCCCCCCCTCCCCCCGACATATACTGAGTTTTCCACCTGGCCAGTTTTTTCTCACTCTTCTCAATCACACCATTCCAAATTTCAATGGAATTGCAATTTGCTCCCAATGGCATACCCAAATAAATGGAGGGTAGAGTACCAACTTCACCCCCCCTAGAATTGAAGCTAGCCAGTTCATGTTACTTACTTCATTAGTAGGGTATATAAAGCTTTTTCTCCAGTTTATATGCAGCCCAGACACCCCTTTCAAATAGAACCAGATTACCCTTAAGAATTTCAGTTGATCTGCCTCAGCTCCACAAAAAATCAGTGTATCATCTGCATACTGAAGATGTGTCACGTCCAGGCTCACTGTACCCACTTTGGCCACCTCAAAACCTTTTATCCACCCTCTTCTGCTAGCTGTCTTGATCATGTTGTTGAGCCCTTCCATAGCTAATAAGAACAGAAACGGTGAAAGTGGATCCCCCCGCCTGAGCCCTCTTTGAGATTTGAAGAAACCTGCAGGGGTACCATTGACCACAACATAGAAACTGACGGTAGATATGCAGAACTTTATCCAATTCAACCATTTTTGTCCAAATCCCATCATCTACAACCTTCAGCAGGTATTTCCAATTCACATGGTCATATGTTTTTCTATGTCCAACTTGCAAAGAGTACTTGGTTCCTTCTGCTTGATTCTAGAGTCTATAGCTTCATTGGCAATCAGCACTGCATCCATGATTTGTCTACCTTTTATAAATGTCGTTTGTTGTGAGTCTACCAGTTTGTCCATAACTCCTTTCAACCTTTCTGTGAGTACTTTGGAAATTATCTTATAGATGCTGCCTATAAGACTGATGGGTCTGTAATCTTGTAGTTCCTTGACTCCTTTCTTCTTTGGGATTAGAGCAATGAAGGTGGCAGTGAAACTCTTCTCAAAACCTTCTTGGTCATATAGGTTCTGGAAGGTATCCATAATGTCTTTCTTCACTACATCCAAGCAATTAATGAAAGAACCCATTGTGAACCCATCTGGACCAGGGGCCTTGTCAGTGGCACACTGCTTAAGACAATTTAATACTTTCTTCTCCTTAAACTTGCCTTGCAGGGTCATGTTCTCCTCTTCAGTTAGCCTTGGACATTGACTACTATGATATGAAGGCCTCCATTGTTGTGTTTCTCTGTATAAGTTCTCATAATAAGCTGCTATCTCCCTTTCAATTATGTTTTGATCTTGTGTGACCTCTCCTTGTATGATGAGCTCATCTATATAATTATATCTCCTGTGAGCATTTGCTATCTTGTGGAAGAATTTGGTATTTTATCTCCCTCCATCAACCATAGCACCCTTGATTTCTGTCTCCATGACACCTCTCTTTTGGCCAGCTCCTCTAATTCAAGAAGGATTGTTGCTTTTGCTGATGTTTCCTCCTCAGTGAAAGTCCTGCACTCCCTGCTTGAATCCAGTACTGCTAGCTTTTCTAGAAGTCTCTTTCTTTGGATACCCAGATTTCCCCCTTCCTCTTGTTTCCAATCCTTAAGTTTGAGTTTTAGAGCTTTAAGTTTGCATGCCAACACATAATCAGGTCTTCCTGAGTAGTTGAAGGAAGTCCACCACTCTCCAACTCTATCCACAAAACCTTCTGATTGTAACCACCAGTTTTCAAACTTGAAATAACTTTTTTTCTCCCAGCAGCCTCCAATTAAAGCTATAGGAATATGGTCAGATCTCACTCTCTGCAGAGGAATTTGTTTCAAGTTGTTGAATCTGTCATCCCACTCTTTGGACAAGTACTCTATCAATTCTAGAGGCTGCTTCCTGTTGATCTCCCTTGAACCATGTAAATGTGACACCTTCCAGTTGCAAGTCCACTAATTCCATGTCCTCTCTAAAATCAGGGAACTGTGCCTTTTGTTCTTTTGTAGCAATTTTTCTTCTCAGAAATGTACCTAGACACATTGAAATCCCCACACACAGCCCAAGGTCCCTCCAACAGTCCTCTTATGCAGCTCAGTTCTTCCCACACCATCCTACTTTCCTTGTAGCAGTTTGGAGCGTACACTCCGGATATATGGCAACTAAAATCTTGTGTTTGTGACTCAAATTTACAAGTGATAGAGCAAGAACCAATTTCCAAGATCTTCCCCTCCCAAGCCCTCCCATCCTACATTAGTAGAATCCCTCCCCTTGTTCCACTTGCTTCTAAATAAGTGTCTGACCCACCTACCCCTTCAAATCTGTTTTACCAGCTCAGTGATGTTCCCTTCTAATTTTGTTTCTTGGAGACACACTATGTCTGCCCTCCAATCAACCAACATACTATGTACTACCCTTCTCTTCTCCCTCCCCTTGTTCCACTTGCTTCTAAATAAGTGTCTGACCCACCTACCCCTTCAAATCTGTTTTACCAGCTCAGTGATGTTCCCTTCTAATTTTGTTTCTTGGAGACACACTATGTCTGCCCTCCAATCAACCAACATACTATGTACTACCCTTCTCTTCTCCCTATTATTGAATCCCCTAACATTCCATGACACTAGCTTAAACTTCATCATGTGTTGGAAGTTGTGTGTCTCCCCTTATTCCTGCTACCCAAGCTTTTGAATTTTACATCAAAAGCTACTAGACTTTTAAGCTCTTCTGCCCCCTGACCCTGATCTTCTTTACTGTTGTGTCCTGTTCCATACTCCGCACTTGTCAACAACTATCTATTTGTAATAGTAATTCTGTTGCCTCTTTTTCATGTCCTTGGAAGTCAATCACAAAGATTTTTCCCAATCTTATTAAATTCTGCTGTACCCAGGTGGAGTGCATGTTCTGTTCAACCTGGAGCCTGCGTTGTTGTTCTATCATTATTGGAACAGGTTCCTCCACCCCCTACTGTACCAGGTCTGTATTTGCATCCTGACTTCCCAGCCCAACCTCCTCTGATTCTGCAACTCTTCCACTTTTCCCCATCTCTACGGAGTTATGTTCTTTCTCTCCAATTAAACTCCAAGTTCCCCTATTTTCTTCCTCCAACTGTTCCATCACCATTCTCGTGTCTCGTGTCTCGTGTCTCGTGTCTCGTGTCTCGTGTCTCGCCTCTGCTTTTCCGCGACTGAGTTGATTTCTTGCAAGGTTGTTATGTCATTGATCGACAAAAGTTCCTTATAGGTTTCTGTCCAGCTGCGATTAGATTCTTGTAAGTCATTAAAAATGACTTGAGCAGCATAGCCAGGGCTGCAAGCCCAAATGGCATTCTTTTTCTTCTTGGGCTTTTGTGATGGGCCCAACTCCTTTGTTTCATTAAAAGTTCCCACATGCCTTTCACTTGTTTCTTTCCCATTAATGTTTCCAGCTGTTGAAGTACACCCCACACGGTATGTCGTACCAAAATCCCTAGAAAGGTGGGATTCTGGTACTATATCGCTGACCCCTACGCCTTTGGACCTCTGGGTAAAACTATTCCTTGGACAAAGAGCTTCATCTTCTCTAGCGATTATGTCAGCAGATCTCGCTGTCGATTCGAATCTTGGCTTGCTTTGTACCCATATTGGGAAATAGTATGTTATTACTTCACAAGCGACTGCTACCTCCCTCGGCATGCTTCTTCCATCGTTTTTCACCAAGATCCTAGCCCACTTTAGGTGATTTTTTAGTTCAGTTTATTCTTCCGTCTCGATCCATCCACCACATGATTCTCCAATTGGAAAATCTTCTTGGACCACAGATGCAATGGGATTCCCAATACTCGGATCTAAGTTTTTCGTATTGTTTTTCCGAACTAGGGATGCACCCAACTATTGGATTCCACCAGTCTAGTCAGAATCTGCTCTCTTTCCACCTCCGTTGGCCTTGGATGATCAGCTCCGCCATGTGTTAGGAAATTTGAACAGAAACATTTCGTCGTTCAGTTCGTAGATGTTAACACCAAAGGCCCTTTTCCAATTTGCCGCAGACCATTTCCTGATATCCGCCAGAGTTGGTTTCTCCTTTCTTCCATCGGTGCAGTGTCCTATGAGACATCTCTTGAGCATATCTTCCTCCTGGACATTCACTGACTTGATGATATGAATGCTCCCTCCACTGTTATTTATCTCAGCATTCCTTAGTTCCCTGGATTCCCATTTACTCTGTTGTACGGCCTCAGCATAAGTGTAATTCTCCTCCTTCTCCCTTGCAAAGGAATATTCCTTCTCTTTTCACTGATATTTTATGAATCTTTCGATCTTTAGTGCACTGTCCAACCACCCCGCATTTCATGCCAATTCAGGTATAATGATCCCTGACCTTCCACCACTATTTATAGTTATTAAGCTTATGAAGTTTCCATATTCATTATGCTTCTTAGTACAAAAGAGCACTGCGTTGCTTTCTGCTAGCTTCCATCTTCTCGTCCCCATCCTTTGTTCCTTGGAGGCCTCTCTCAAACAGGATCCTATCCATTCCACAGCTTTCTTGCTCATGACTAACCTCCTCATCTTACGACTTCTTTTGACCCATTCAAACCATTCGAACTTGCTCGATTTCCATCTGGTGATATCAAAAGATTTTGAATCAAGCAGTTGAAGTAAATCCTGTTCTCCTTTATCCCAGATAGGTTAGAAGCAATAATCATAGTGTGTAATAAAAGGATTCAAACTGAGTAGGACCAAAACAGAATACTTGGAGTGCAAATTCAGTGTTGCAAGGGATGAAGCAGACATTGATGTGAGGCTTGCCACTCAATCCCTAAGATGGAAAACTTTAAGTATCTGGGGTCCATCATCCAGAGTAGTGGCGATATCGACGATGATGTCACACATCGTAGTGGGGCAGCATGGACTAAATGGAGGCTTGCCTCTGGAATATTATGTGACAAAAAGATACCACCTAAACTCAAAGGTAAGTTTTACAGAATGGTGGTTAGACCATCTTTGCTATATGGGGTAGAGTGTTGGCCAATAAAAAATGCACATGTTCAGAAGATGCATGTCGCAGAGATGAGGATGTTGAGATGGATGTGTGGTCAAACAAGGAGAGATAAGATTAGGAATAAGACCATTCGGGAGAAGCTAGAGGTGGCCCCGATGGCTGATAAGATGAGGGAAGCGAGACTGCGATGGTTTGGACATGTGCGGAGACGGAGTAACAATGCTCCTGTTAAGAGGTGCGAGAGGTTGGTTTTGGGAGTTACACGGAGGGGTAGAGGTAGACCGAAGAAGTAGTGGGGGGTGGGGGGTGGGGGTTGGGGGGGGGGGGGGGGGGGTGATCAGACAAGCTATGGCAAAACTGTATTTCACCAAGGACATGACCTTAGATAGAAAGGAGTGGAGGTCGCGAATTAGAGTAGCAGGCTAATTGGCCGGTAGGGTTAGGTGGATGTCTGGCCTTGAGGTAGTAAGGTAGCAAGAGTAGGCGTGTTTTATATCATGTGTTGTCATTATCTGTCATGCGTATGTTACATATTGACATGTGCTTTTCGTCAATAGTCACTCTTTCTGTTCCCTTTCCTTTCCTTTTTGTCATATCTAGCTTATTCTGCTTATGGATTTTTGAGACGAGGGTTCCCGAAAATAGCCTCTCTACTTCTACGAGGTAGTGGTAAGGTCTGCGTACATTCTACCCTTCCCAGACCCTACTCGTGGGATTCCACTGGGTATGTTGTTGTAATAATTGATGGCTTAGAAAAAAAGGCTTAGTTTTCGGTAAGGGTTGCCGGAAAAGTAGTCTTCTACTGCCCTATGAGAAAGTGCATTGATTTTCGTGCCTGAGAGAGAAACCTAATGTAGTAATTTTTATCCACACTATATTAAAAATATGAAGGTCCTTACTAATATTGTTTGAACTTGTTGCCCTTTATTAAAAGACTTTGCTTTTAGACAAAATTGTCTTTTCATCATTTTTTCTCAATTATTGTATCATTATTTTAATGATATTAAATATTAACTATAATAAAAATGAAATGGAGAAGATCTTTTTTATTATGGCTAAATTCCTATAAAATCTTTTTCTAACTACAATAGATTTGATCAAAATAGTAAAAAGACTTTCAAAGTAATACATAAAAAAGATTTTTAAAAACGTCCCCGAAAAAGCAACAAAAAAAAGGTCTCAAAAAATATAGCCAAAAGAGGTCCAAAAAATTAGGCAAAAATTTACAAGACTCCAATAAATGAAATTATCATTTACTATTTAAAATATTTTTTATTTAATTATAATTCTAATATTTAAGATTTCAAAATTAATTAAAGTTACCTTCTCCAAAACAAATTTGTTGTTCCATTTATAACACTATCATCTTTTACTATAAAATAATCTCTTTTTACGTTGAGGAGTGTTTCTCTTTTGTTATCAAATTTTAACAAATTAATTTTGTGCTCTTTCAAATTATGTAGTTTTTATGATACTTTTTATTACGAAGTACTATTATTTATTATAATATAAGACAAATTATATTAGAAAACTTTTGAGCACTTTGAACTCTTTTTAAATGAGGAGTCCTTCAAATAAATAAAACTATTAGTTAATATGAATGTCTCTAAATATATAGATTGAACTTTTACCCTTTATTAAAATACTCTATAATAGATTAAAAAAATCATTTCTTGAATATTTAATAGATTTTTCCTTATTTGAGTCAGAAAATATAAGATTTTCAAACCAACTAATATTGTGTATTACTCCCTCTATCCATTTTATGTGGCACCCTTCCCTTTTTGGTCCATTCCAAGAAGAATGTCACCTAACTCTAATTGGAAACCATTTAATTTTAAAATTCCTCTTCTAGCCTTAATAAAATGATTCTAAGCCACACAAATATATAAGAATAATTTTAGACCACAAGTTTTAAAAGTCTTCCTTTTTTCCTTAAACATCGTGTCAAGTCAAAGTGTTTCACATAAAATAGGACGGATGGAATAATTTTTTTCATATATGAATCAATGAAATATGACATATTTATATAAAGATGATAGTAATAATAATAAATGATCAATTCTTTCTAAATATTTCAGGTAAAATTTGACCAGATTTAATTCTTTTTATGTTAGGACTCTTTATGGATAGAAGTAACATAAAAAGTCCTAAAATGCCTTTGTAATCCGCCTTTGGATCCAAAAATGCTCTATTCTTTAACGGAATATTAATTAAATATTTTAAATAATTTTTTAAACACATGGCGGCACTTATTGGTTACAAGCTAATTATTTAAAATTAATTTTAAATAATAGACGACCTACCCCAAATTTGAAATCCGCCCCAACATTAACCCCGCCCCAATGTAAACGATCACTATGATCTGGAGACTTTTAAACATACGTTACATTGTATTGATGAAGTTTACGATTGGAAGTGATTTCGGAAAAAAATGGTCTGTCATCCGGTCTTCTTCATATATATAATTTCTGTAAATATTTTGTGACTAAGACGGTATCGTTTTGAATTTCATAATCTATAAAGTAAAAAGGAGCTCAAACACTACATGTAATGGTCTTATAATTGAATATCATTTGTTCACGGTAAACAAAAGTCCAGGGAATTTGGTATCTTTTAAATGCCCCTTTGTCCTTTCTTAATATCCTCACAAGACGCAGTAGAAAACTTACATATTGAGATGGATTAATGTTGGGGCGGGTTTTTAATTAGGGGTGGGTCGTCTATTATTTTAGATTAATTTTAAATAATTAAATTGTAATCAACAAGGGACCGTCACGTGTTTAAAAAATTATTTAAAATATTTAATTAAAGAAAAGGGCATTTTTAGACCCAAAGGTGGATGACAATGGCATTTTAAGCCCAATAGGTGGATGGAGGACATTTTTGTACCATTTTCAATAGTTCGAGGGCATTTTAGGCTCTATTCCGTAGAGATAAAAATATCAAACTATTTTTCCTTCTCAATTCGTGGTGTGTATTTTTCATAAATGCCTTTGTAGTCATTATTTGTAGTGGAGTAATGTTTTTTTTTTATTTGCACCTGATGTCCGAGTCTCTTTGAGCCCCGACTAATCCCGGGGGTGCACAAGCAGTGGAATAATGTTATTTACTATAAGTAATGTTTAATCATGCATATATCATGATATACGTTATTTGCAGATGATATACATAGTATTGATTGACGAGATACATGAGTCTCATCAATAGAGCGAAGACTTATCGACCCCATCTAAAGTCTATTGTTATCAAAAAATTGTATTAAAAAATATTACAGTTTTATTAGACTTTGGTGAACTAATTCTTAAGTTTTCATATAGAGATGCCAGGATATTGCTTTTCGTGGTGAGCATAGAGAGGCATATGGATAAGAAGGAAGACGGAGTGAAGTACTCGAGAAAAGAAATTTTATCAATTGTATAGTATTTTGGATTACTTGATCTATTTATTTTTTATTAGCATTATCATGAAGAATTACAAAATAAGTAACCCTAAAGTATAAGATAAATTATACCGATTAAGTCTTGCAATATAACTCCACACTATTCTATTATCGCCCACCCACCCGGCTCTCTGCCCCTCCCCCAAAAAAAAGAAGCTAATATTGTAGATTTATGTTGAATGTATTTATGGCTAAGAATTTTTTATTTTCTATCCGTACAGCAATAATTACACAATTTGATTCCTCATCAAAGAGTAGTAACTACATCATTCCAAAAGGTTAGAAATTTTGAGTTTTGGCACTACAATTCTCAAAACTACTATGTCTATTGTCGGTCCATTCAAAATATGGTGAGTAATAATTGACGCGAAGCACAAGAGCAAAGCACGTACACTGAACTAGTATCATAAAACCTCTATAAAACTATCATCCTTTATAATAATATTTCACTATAATGATCAAATTTTCTCTGTAAACTAATTTTTTATTTATGTTATATTATGTGTCTCTATAATAGCATTCTACTATATCAATCAAAAAATATTCGGACAAACGATACCATTACAGAGAGATGTAATTATATAAAGTAATCTTAATTGATTTTAAAATCTAAAAGTTAGAATTTTCTACATAATTCAAATATAAAAAGATATTATGCAAAGCTTTTAATTGATTTCGAAGTTCTAAACATTAAGGAAATAGTTCACTAATAATTTGCCTGAGGTGAAATCTGTTTTTAAAAGCTAGACAAGTCGATATACATCTACTTTGGGGTACAAAATTAAAAATTCACATAACTATTATAAAAATGTGTTTGAATATTACAATAAAACTTTAAAATATAAGTTCCTGAAGATAAAGAATGTTAATCAAATTAATCTTACTCAGAAATAGAAGGAACCCCTGTCATGTAAAAGAACTTGAATGACTCGCTGTAATATTTAAATAAGAGCATGTAATTGCTTTAGTAGCCTACACAGGCTTCTACTCACATCACTCACAAGAGTATTTTCGGTGGGTTTATGATCTTCACACTTTTAATTTGAGGAAAATAAGTTTTATCATGATAGTTCACTGACCTATAAATAAGGCAAATTTTAAAAAAAAATAATTCTAGTCTTAAAAAGTTTGAAAATAAAGAATTGATCCTATAGCTCCTAAAAATGGTTAACGACGACATACATATTATGAGATATGTTGTTCTATATATTACTCTTTAAATATAATTTGCCAAGAGTAAGTAACTAAGATTTTTGTTCTTTACACGTACTCTCAAAACCAGATCTTTTCTAAGTGACCTTTTGAACTTGATCTTATGTAAATTGACATAAAATATTGTAATTATACGCCCTAAGGACATTTTGATAAATTATACATTGTTAATTTATGTATTCATACTTGGTCAATATTACTACATAAATGAAATAACTATGAATTTACTTTATTTTATATGCCCTAAGGACATTTTGATAAATTAAACATTGTTAATTTATGTATTCATACTTAGTCAATATCACTATATAAATGAAATAACTATGAATTTACTTTATTTTTTCTCCTTTTGTTTCTTCTTTTGCGTCTTTCCTACGTTAGTTTCTTCTTGCTATAGACATTAGCCATCCTTCCTTCTTTTCCAAATAAATATTAGTGTTCAATCTGAAAAATAAGACATAATAAAATAAAACTATTTATGAATCAGCTTGGGAGATTCTAAAACTATTAGAATTGTATGTTACCCATTAATTAGAATTTATTATATACTCCATCCATTTCCTTTTACTTGTCCATTTTGGACTTTGTACGCCCCCAAGAAACAATGTTTGATGTGAGTATTTTGCCATTATAGTAAGATGATGTCACACATCATATTGGGCCAGCATGGACAAAATGGAGGCTTGCCTCTGGAGTATTGTGTGATAAGAAGATACCACCTAAACTCAAAGGTAAGTTTTACAGAATGGTGGTTAGACCGTCTTTGTTGTATGGGATGGAGTGTTAGCTGATCAAAAACTCATATGTTCAGAAGATGCAGGTCGAAGAGATGAGGATGTTGAGATAGATGTGTATGGACATACCAGGAGTAATGAGATTAGGAATGAGACCATTTGGGAGAAGTTAGAGGTGGCCCATTGTGGCTGACAAGATGAGGGAAGCGAGACTACGATAGTTTGGACATGTCCAAAGAAGAAGTACCAATGCTCCTGCTAGGAGGTGCGAGAGGTTGGATTTAGGAGTTACACAGAGGAGTAGAGGTAGACCGAAGAAGTATTGGGTGAGGTGATCAGACAAAATATAGCGAAACATGATCTCACTAAGGACATGACCTTAGATAGAAAGGAGTGGAGGTCGCCAATTAAAGTAGCAGGTTAATAGGTTAGTAGGGTTAGGTTGATATCTGGCCTTGGGGTATAGTAGGATTAGTCGTGTCTTTATATCCTGTGTTGTCATTATCCATCATATATATGTTAATTTTATCGTATTTACACACTATCATGTGCTTTTCGTTATTAGTTGATCTTTTAGTTTCCTTTCCCTTTTTTTCATATCTAGTTTATTATGGTTATGGATTTTTGAGACGAGGGTTCTCAGGAAACATGGTTAGCATGGTTAGGTTGATGTTTCCTATCTCAACCTTGGATAGGAAGGAGTGGAAGTCGCGTATTAGAGTAGAAGGCTAATAGGTTAGCATGGTTGATGTCTAGCCACGGGGTAGTGTAGGGTATTGTCTTAACTGTATCATGTGTGTTAAATTTATAGTATTTACATAATGTTATGTGCTTTTCAGTAGTAGTCGCTCTTCCTATTCCTTTCTTTCCTTTCATCTTTGTCATATCTAGTCTAATCCACCTATGGGTTGAGATGAGGGTTCCCAGGAAACAGCCTCTCTACTTCTATGAGGTAGTGGTAAGGTCTGCGTACATTCTGCCCTCCCCAGACTCCACTTGTGCGATTCCACTGGGTATGTTGTTGTTGTTGTTGTTGGTTCTCAGGAAACAACCTCTTTATCTTTGTGAGGTAGTAGTAAGGTCCGCGTACATTCGACCCTCCCCAGACCCCACTTGTGGGACTCCACTGGGTATATTGTTATTGTATTAGACCTTGGAAAATAATTTGAGGAGTAAGTAGATAGTGCTTGAAATTAAAATAATTCTCACTCTTGAAACATTTAAGTGATAAGTGAAAATGAAAATCTATTTTTGAAATAGTAGACAAGTAAAAGTGAACGGAGGAAGTAGGGAGTGATTACTAGAAGTTACTTACAACGAATGTGATTATTGGTTATAGCACACAAAAATGTTCTCTTCCTTTTATACAAAAAAACCAAACATTAACTGTAAATCGGGAACTTTTAAATTTAAGTTACTTCATATTTGATCAAATAAAGTAAAAGTAACTATGTATGTAGAGGCGGAAATCTTGCTTAAATCAATGGTTGACATAAATTACTAAAAAGAAAAAATTTAGATTCCTAAACATTTGGTTAAGTATTAATATCACAATTTTATTCCCCATAGGAGTTGATTTTAAAGTGCAAAATATTAGGTTTTTATTTCTAAATATATTATTAGAAATTAATTAAATGACCTTTTTTTTAAAGAAATTAAATGACTATCTTGTCTAGTGTGAAATCTATTTTCAAAGAGTAAATGATTCTCGACGAGTGATGATGGTGCCCGATAGAAAATGGTTCGAGGGAGCATATGGGCTGCGCGAGTCTTTCATGCGTCGTACCTCACACAGAGTGACTATGGAGAGGGGTGTATATCAGTAGGATCATTAGCCATTGTATTGCATTCCACTACATTTCATGTTATTACTTGTTGTATTGCCTCTCATTACTGTATTGGTTGAACTACTAGGACTTTTTTGTGTGCACGGTCATAATATTCCATCTGTGATATAGTTACTAATCTTGCTTGGTCAACATATGATGTCTATTTAGTAATCATGATTTTGTACTTGTAAGGACCCTCAAATTAGAAGCCTTGATAGTGCAGAAAAGTGGGACTGAAAAAGTTTAGGACCATTTCACGAAACCTCGTTCGCGGCTCGGGGTTCAAACCACGAGCCGTAGACTAGGCTCATGGATGGGGGCACAGGTTTTGAAAATTTTGTTGTCTGTCAAAGAGTTCATGAGGGCAATTTACAGCCAGCAAACAGAACACGACCCGTTCAAAGTGATTGTGGATGGAAGCCCAGCATTGAAGGAAATTTGGAATTTCTAGAAATGGAACCATGACCAACAGGATGGCCCGTGGTCCTATTTACGGTCCGTGGTTAGGGTTCATGGATGAGATCCTAGACAATGGAAAATTGGTTAAGTGTAGAAGGGTTCCACGAGATAGTCCACGACCCATGGATTGTTTCACGACCCGTGGAATGGTTGCGTGGTTTGGTAGGTCGGTAACCAGACTCTGAAGATTGGGAAAATAAACAAAACGACTTGAACCACAGCTTGTGGTTGAGTCCACGACCCATAATCAGGGTCTCGTGGTCTACGTCCGACAGTTTAATGAAGGGCACTTTTCTCCTTTCCGCATATCTTAGACTTAAACCACGTTGTTTAAATGGTCCCCTATGCCCCTAATCAGATCTAAAACCCTTAAGGATCCTCATTCCTTTCATTCTTCCATCTTCAAAAATATTCTAAGGCAAATATCCTCCCAAGAAAGCAAGGCAAAAAGGCTAGGGTTTCAAAGGGTCTTTCTCAAAACTTCAAAGAGTCAAGGTATGTGAGTTGATTTGTGGGTTCCTTTCACCCACAAAGTCCTTTCTTAAAGCTTTTTACCTTTTATTTAAGTTCCTTAAAATACTACCATGCATGCCAATGATTTAAATAATGATTTCATGATGTATTACAACGTATTTTGTCTCCAAGGTTATCATGCAATGTTTTACTATGTATTTCCATGAGTTTTAAGTTGATGACAATGACCCCAATGATTAGGGTTTAGTTAATAATGTGTGGGCTGCTAGCATATGATTTAAAAACAAATATTTTCCTCATGTTTATGATTTGTTTCTTGATTTATGAGTTTTTATATGATTAAGCCCACTATGTTTAAGACAACTTTACATGATTTGAACGATGATGATGAAGGCATGAAAGAAAGGTTTTAAGTTACTGATTTGTCAAACATATAAGCGTGTAAATGATGCCCCTAAAAGATGTTTATGATGGTCCCCAAAGTGAAAGGACAATTCTCACTTGGTGGTTCGTAAGTTTTTGAGTTACTCCTTGAATTTGCTACTTATGATTCTAAGTGTCATTACTTGCCTAAGTATATGTTCTAAAGTATTCTGTGAGATAATTTAGCATCGAATGAGGCAATGAGGTGGGGTTCGGTAAGGGAACCCTGGAAGTAACCCCATTGCCACATTAACAATGTGCCACCGTGGGAGCCTTTGTAGGCTAGGCTAGTGGATCCACATAGACATTTATGTTATTAATGATGCATGCTATATGATGGGGTTCTACCCTGTAAGTGGTCTCCCCATACCAACATAGGGGGTTATGTTGGATTCCATGTAGTAGCTCACATGGTCTTATATGTTGGTTACGGTCCATTCCCACAAAGTGTGAGATTTGTTGTCTTTGTTCCATCACATGTGTTCCATTTAATGCATTACTTTTACCACATATTGAACGTTATTCCTTGTGCATGCTTAAGCTCATACAAATGATGACTTTATAGTTTCATGCATTGAAGGTTTTTAAATTATGAATGATGGCATTACAATTCCATGTTTGCATTTGCATCTCACATACTTAGTACATTCCAACGTTCTAACGCATATTTTTCCTACATGATATCACCATGTAGGGACCGGCGCTCCTCCGTCGGCACATGGCTAGTTATTGGTGTTCAAGACTAGTCTGTAGTGGTGAGCCCTTAGTTCGGGTCCTCGCCTATTTTTCTTCATGCTATTACTATTCAGACTGATGTATATTTTGGTTTTTAAACTAGAGGCTTTTACGTTCTAACTTATTTGCACGTCTTTTCTATTTGAGGGAAATCGAACCGTGCACTGGTTCCCGCTGACTCATATTTAGATGGTATATTTTGGACAATGATGTATGTTTGGGATGTTTCCTATTTAACTCAAATGATTTCCCTTAGTCCCTTTCCCATTTTATTTCCGCACTATGTACATGTTTTACCTATGAATGTTTGATATGCTAAGATGGTTTGGATGAGGTGTCTATGGGTCTCTCATTCGCCGTGTTACAAATAGGCCCTAGGCTTGGGTCATGACAGCTGCATCGTTTCTGATGCACCAGCTACTCCCATGGGTGGGTCTTGATTCATTCAATATTGTCGTTGAACCAGCTTTATGTTTTTGCGTTCGAAGACTTGACTCACTATTTTCATTTTGTGTTACTAGCTTTTAGGCATCTGATGTACTAGGCAAGGCACTTTCCTTGTAATAGAAAGCTCTTGTGCACATGACACTGAGTCTTGGGATGATTATGTTTTCACATAGTTGATTTATGTATGAAAAATTCAGGAATTTAGATTATTGTGCTGTTATTTAAAATTACTTCCGTATTTACTTCATCTTTCTGTCTTGACGAAGGGCAGGCTTACCTACCGGGAGGGTCAGGGTAGGTGACGACCTGAATTTTTGGGTTGTGACACTAGTTCTTCCGTCCATGCTGTCAGGAGGAAAATTTGTGCGTGCTTCGGCCTAAAGGTTTGCCAAGCTTTAAGGAACATCGAAAAAAAGCAAGGAAAAATTGGACTATCTTTTTAGAGTTTGGCCGCCAAGAAAGTACCATATGAATCGAGGTGATTTCGTGGGTAAAAAGAGAGATGGGAGATGGTCTACCCTTATGGCCTTCTCAGTCGCCCTTCTAACTTCTAAGGATCCTGGTCTTTCTGAAAAAACGAGGGGCCACATCAACATCAAGCCAATGATCCTTGACATGTTCCCAAAAAATGAGAGGATAATGCATGTCCCAATGCTCCTAGAAAAAACAATCGCAACTTTGGTCGCATGCTCCGGAGGCCATAATTTCTTCGAAGACTCCAACCTACTGCTACAAATATGGGTCACAGAGCATTTCTTCCAAAGAGAACCAATCATTGACTACTTTGTGGGAATCTGCAATATAATCTGGAGCCACAAGTCAGGGATGAGGCATTAGGACACACCAACAGGACGCAAAGAATGACGTCAGTTCCTAATTCATCTTACAGGAAACTCTATCCCGTGGAAGTTATCCTAGATATCCAGAGAAGTGTTGGTAAAGAGATCACATGGATATTACATCAAGCTTATTGGGTTAGAAGGAATCAAACTTTATGCTCCATTCCAGGTTTTGCAGCAACTCAACCATACTCATGACATCCTTCTATGGTCTCACGAGGCACCATTAGAGGACAGCTACGACAATAAGGTGCCCGTGGCAAGAGTCAAAGAGTTCCAGGAAGGGAGGTGAGGTTTGATCATGGTAGACATGGGACAAATGACAAATTAGTGGTACAGGGGTCGAAGGAAATCTCATCGCACAGCCGAGTCAGGAACGACTCCCAAGAATTGCAGATGTTAAAACAGCAATAGGTCATGCACCAAATACAGCCACATATGTTTCTCACCACTTCCAGGTACCAACATGTAGTCTTAGGTGAGTCAATGAGATAATACCACAAATAAATAAGAGGACTGCATGGAAGAAAACCTAGAGGAAGAACCAGAGTAAGACCCAAAGAGGAGTACAACCCAGAAGGAGGAGAGATAAAGGACGACCCACTTCTTTTTGTTTACTACCAGGGGTATGCCATCGCGGCAGCTATCTTTGTATTTCCGTTGGGCCCATTTAAGGCTTTGTTCAACTTTCTTTCGTTTGTTATAACATAAGGCCACTCCCTATTAATGAACGCTTAGATTTGTTCAGAATCTGAAATGTGTTGAAAACTTGGATCAATCTATTATCACTATCTGAAACATAGGCCTACCTCTGGCAAAACGAAGTCGTGTGCATATTAGGATGCGCTTTGTTTGATATTATTGTTTGTGTGTCAATTTGATGCTTTATTTAACAGAATATGCTTATTTTATTCTTTCTAAAAGCTTTTAGACTAAGAGCCCGCTTGGATTGACGATTAAAGGTGAGTTTCAAAAAGTACTTCAAAAGCACTTTTTAACGTGCTGAAACTTATTTTAATAATAAGCAGTTACGTGTTTGGATAAAAGTGCTTAAGCTGAAAAAAGTTGTTACTGTGTTTGGTACATAAGTGTTGTTAAGCACTATTTTTGATCAAAATGTTTGAAATACCCTTAAGCTGTTACACATTATAAAATGTTAATTATTACTCTAAGTTTTTATTTCTAAATCAAAAATTTAAATAAATCAAAATTAATTTATTTTAATACAACTTCAATATAAATTGATTATATAAGTGAATTTATATTATAAGTTGTTTAATTTTTAAAATATATAATTTTGATAAAACAAGTGAAATATTTGAGATATTTTCAATTATATTTATAATAAGTAATTGTTATATTTCTTCTTTATCATAAATCATTTAAAAAGAAAAAATAAAAGGAGAAAATAATTTAGAAGAGCAAAAACGAAAGAAAGAGCAAGAAAATGAAGAAAATATGCAAATAAAGAAAAAAACAGGAAGAAAGAAAGAGCAAGAAGGAATAAAAGGAAAGAGCAAAACAAAAAAAAGGAATGGAAGAAAAAAATAGGGAAAAAATAGTAGCAAAATAATATAAAAATTATAAACAAGCATTAGGGATGAAAAGGTAAAATTGTTGCTCAAACATAAATGGCTTTTAAGCCAAAAAAGAAAAAAGTAGGGGGAACCAACTTTTAACGTTTGACTTTTTTAAGCCATTTTTAACTTATTTTAAGTTATTTTAAAATTTGCCAAACACTGTTAAAAGCAAAAAAGAGCTTAAAAGTGGGTTCCTCTAAACACCCTCTAATTTTTGTCTTTTTGTTTTCTTTTTGATTGTTTTATCCTTCGTATGTCTCCCCAACCAAAGGTTGATCTGTATTGATCGTCAAAGTGGACAAATCACACTGCATTTAAGATTCAAAGGAACAATGAATACCTCCGATGAGAGCAATATCTCATCCAGATAGAAGTTCCTGATAGTTTGAGGGGAAGAACCGATATGCGGAACAACAAACAAATTGCTCAGTTGGAGCAACTACTTGAGATATTGAGAGAACTACACCAAGTGAGGGACTTCAGAAACCTCACCATGGACACTTTACCAAACCCTCCCTGCTTGCATCATCAGAATCTCCAATTTCCAAACATTTCCTGTTAACACATCCATCTGCAACTAACCCCACAAACTTTATAAACCAAATCCTTTAACTCAAATCACACCCGACAGCCCCCACAAAACTTAACAAACTCCACCAGGTGGATTGGATAAGGTCCAACAGGACCATTAGCTCACCTCCGATTTCATCCGGCATCTTGGTAGTGTGGAATTGTAATTTGTCTTGCAACAAAAAGAATGAACGCAGGTGTTTGTGTATACGCACACACTCATATATATATATATATATATATATATATATATATATACGCATATATTATATATTGGATGAATCATGGAGGCGTGATTCATGCATGTTTTTTTTTGTGAACTGACACTCTATTCATAAACACTTCTACTAAAATGAAAGAAGTGATGTCTTTACTTTTCGATTGTTATGCAAATATATCTTTATCTTTCACTATTCTATTCCTTTAACTATGACCACTTCTCTTTTTTCAACACTCAAATTAATAAATGTGTTCGTTCTATGATTATGACTAGTAATGAAATCGCTAAATCAAATATGAACAACAAGCAAGACTACGAAGAGTATGCTGAAAGTATGATGCCTAAAAACTTACCCCACGAACATGAACAACTTGAAAGTTGGAAAAAAAAACAAGTTTGGAAGAGACAATATGATCAACCTATGGGATGAGGAATCAGTGAACGAAATTAGAATTATTATACATTTGGAAGCAATCAAAGACGGGTTGGTGAACTTGCTTAAATAGTACATGAATATATTCCCCTAGACTTCCAACAATATGCTCGTTTGAGTACCGACATCACCTCACACAATTGACCAACTTTTCCACCAATCAAACAAAATCCAAGGAAGTTGAAACCATACTTGAGCTTGAGAATCAAGGGAAAAGGTACCAAATGTATAGAAACCAATGTCGTCAGAGTTACCAACTATCTTTCATGGTTGGCTAGTACCAAAGATAGATGAAAAGTTCAGGAACTGTAGACTAAGGATGTGTAGACTACAAGGATCTCAACAAAGCTAGAACCAAAGATAAGATAATTTCCCTCTCCTAAGCATCCATATAACTCATTAACAACAGTGTCAAACATGAGATGCAATCATTTGTTGACTGTTTTGTTAAATACTATTAGATCCTGATGAATGAGGATGATGTAGAAAAAACGACATTCATTACTCCATGGGGAGTATACTATAATGCCCTTTGGTATGAAGAATGTAGGCGCAACCTACATGACTTGCCTAAAGTGCAATCCAGCAAGGTGCACATTCGGTATGCTTGCTGGAAACTAGTTGGGATTCATCGTTAGCAGGAACAGTATAGAACCCCTTAAAAAATCAAGGCAATTCAAGACTTGCCTTCTCTTAGGAACAAGAAAGAGGTGACGAGTTTTCTCAGAAAACTCAACTATATTAGTCGATTCATAGCACAGTAAACAGTAATTAATGAGCCCAGATTTAAGTTGTTGAAGAAAGAAGCAGTCACAGAGTGGGCGGAAGAATGTCTGAAAGCTTGTCCAAGCCTCCCAATCTTGGTACTACCAGAGCCCATCATTTTTGTTGTACTTGTACCTATCAGTCTTTTACAGTGCGTTTGGATATGTATTCGGACAACACTATCAGACAAAAAAGAAGGAATAAGTTATCTACTATCTGAGCAAGTAAGTTCACACTATATGAAACAAGGTACATGATGTGAGGCCAAAAAGACATAATTATAGTCATCAGTTACCTCATGCTTAGTACTTTTATTGGACTGGATGATGCGACATGGAAATAAAGCAGACACGAAAAAAGCATGGATGCAATGTGCCATTGTCAACTTTACCAAAATCGAATAACAAAGGCGATCAATAAGAAGATAAATCCTAGACAATTCTCCCCGGGACAATTGGTATTGAATCAGATATTCCCTAATCAAGATGAAGCAAAAGGGAAGTTTGCACCAAATTGGCAAGGTCCTTACATGGTTCATAGGGTACTTTTACGAGCACTGGATCTCACAGGAATGGATGGCCAGACAAGCACAAAGCCGATCAACTCAGACACAATCAAGTAGTCATTTGAAGCCATCTTAGAAATAGGTTTCCCCTTTTGATTATAATGTCGCTTCTTTCTATGTAATGAACTGTAAGGACTGAACTTCGTAAAGGACCTGAACCAGGCAAAAAAATATGTTTCCGGAAAATGTTGGGCCAGGGTGCTCACTAAAACACCCTCCACGAACAGTAGGTGCTCACCACTGTCTGTGGAAGGGGTCATGGGAGGCACCCTTGGAAGATTAGTGGTTGACCAGTGCAAGAAGCACACCATGAGACCCTCCACAGGTATTAGTGGTTGCCCAGTGCAAGGAGCACACCATGAGACCCTCCATGGGTATTAGTGGATGCCCAGTGCAAGGAGCACACCATGAGACCCTCCACGAGTCGTGGTGCACTCCACTCCTCGTGGAGAGGCTCGTGGTGAGCAAACTGCCCAGGTATTCCTCCCCGTGCACTTCACGAGCGCACACCACAAGCCATAGTGCACTTCAGGGCTCATGAAGTGTGTCTTGAAGTGCATGGCTTCCAGTTTTCAAACATGATTTCATAAGGGTATTTAGGTCTTTTCCTTAGCTCCTAACCTTCTTTTGGACGTTATTAGACTAAAATACCCTCCCAATGATATACTAACCTATTCTAATGTGATTCAGACACTCCTCACATTTAGACTCTAATTCACTTCACCAAAATCACTCTTAAGTCTCCTCTCAAGCTCAAGCTTGGAATCATTGAAGGAACTCAAGTTCAAGCTCAATCTTCTTCCAGCCATTAACTTAAGCACCTAAGGTATGTGGGTTTGATCCTATGCTTCTTGGCTCCTAAAAGATGTCTTTTTTCTCTGACCTGGGAAAAGTGCCCATGTTCTCTTTCTTCCTCTACATCATGCTCCGGCAAGCCTTTTTTCCCGTAATAATCCTCTTTATTTCATATGGAAGACAAGATCTTTTTCATCTTAGGTGACAAATCCTTTGAAGTAATCGACTCAAGGGATGGGTGGTATATTCTTATCGAAAGAAGCAGAAGATTCAAGATTGACGAAGAAATTCTCCGATGGGTTTGCGATGCTCTCTGCCAAGCATCTAAGGGGACAGGAAATCTATACAGACGTTGGGGGAGGAAAATTCAAGAATATGTCTACAGGGTGTACGAAAATTACAATACTTATGGTAGCTTCACTCACACCGAAGCAAGGCTGGGAGATAGGAATAGTGACATAATCATACAGGAGAATATAAACAACAAGGGATGGAGTGACATAGCAGAAAAAAATCTAAGATTTTTGGACAAATCGTACACAATGGTCAGCCCCAGAAAGCCAATTCCAATCAATCAAAGTCTTATATGGATATAACTTCGATCCCCAATGGCATTTGCCGAGGAATATCTAGAAGCCCCAACGCCGGCCAGCCCAAACTTTGAAGATGATAACTCTCAGTTCCTTAAAAGATGCCTGGTATGCACCTTCAATGACCCTTTTGATCACAATACGAACTTGGAAGCAATACAGAAATGGTTTTTGAACCGGTGGAAGGTCTGCACCAGCGTAAAAATGGGCCCGTTGTCCCACAATCGGTTTTTGTTCGAACTTCCATCGAGACAAGAGTCGGCTAAGGTTAAGGCCGGTGAATGGTTTTGCAATGGCAGGAGAGCTAACCCTAGATTGGTGGCTCAAATGAAGGGTACAGAGTCGGCTAATCTGACCTCCAATCATGTCGGGATCAAAATTCTTGGGATCCCACTTCACATTTGGACCATGGAAACATTCAGATTTACTGGCAATCTATGTGGGGGTTTTGTTGTCATTGATGAAGATACAAAACATCGATGTCACTTTCTTTGGGCAAGGATTTGCGTCAGATTTTCAAACATCAGGCTCCCAACTTTTATTGATCTAGGAGTTGACAATTGGAAGTTTGAAGTTCGCATTATAAAAGAACTTACTGCGTCGCCTCAGCCATCAAAAGAAAAAAGAATTTCCGGTGTGGAACGGGAGGAGATGAACAAAGCATCGGCGAATTCATCGAACTTGGAAGTACAAGGAAAAGTCAAGTCTAGGCACGTGGGTGGTCAAAAAGAGTACAACCACTTTAATTCAAATCTGGTGGGGCCCTCCTGGTCTCTTACTAACTCATCTATGAGACCAAATAAACAAGAGTTGGGCCAAGCTATTCTGGGTCAGGGCTCTATTAAGTCTTATTATTCAAAGGGCCCAAGTAGGATTTTCAAGACGAAGACTAAAAGACCCATTAATAAAAAGCCCCTCCAGGAGTGGAAAGCAGAGTGCAGGCCTCTAGTTTTAGCAACGGGTAACATATCTACTCCCCAACAACAGGCCATCACCAATTATTATAAAAACTCTTATGATTACGACAAGAATTTTCAATCAGAGGTGCGAGAAGAAGCAGGCGATGAAGCTGAAAATTTCAGTAAAAACCTCAGTGGTCTCTCTCTGCATCTTAACTTGCCGGATGTTACCTCCCACTCCATTGCATGCACAGATTCTGATTTTTCTACTTTCTGTCAGTGATTCTCTGTCACTCCGCTGGTACGAAGGCGATCATCCAGTGAATCAGCCCTCTATTATTGAGACATCAAAATGGACAAAGATAGCTACAGGGAAAGCTTGCAAGGCGTTTGGGGTTAATATTGCGGGTTTTGAGCATGAATTGCAGGATTTGATTTTGAGAATGGAGCAGAAACGAGAAGCGCAACTTTTAAAAGGGAAATCATCAAGCTCTGCCAAGTCGAAGGGTAAAAGGAAAGAGGAATCTGAAGTACTTAATCTGGTTTGTGGTATTAACTATGAGGGGAGCAGGAAGAAGAAGAGCGAAGGCAAGGCAGAAAGCCTCTATCATGAAGATAAAAGTATTAGCTGGAACATAAGGGGGGCCAATGACAACAATAAAGGGAACACAATGAGTTCCTTGGTTCGTAAATGGAGGCGGGATATTCTATGCCTTCACAAAACTAAAATAGAAGATTAGTCGAATGGTATGATACACCAATTATGGAGAAACAGGTGGGCTGCTTGGGCTGATATGAAGGCAAGTGGTAGCAGGGGTGGCATCATTGTTTTTGGGATAAGCGATCCTGGAAATGTTCTGATTCTTATCTAGGAAGCTATTCAATCACTTGATTCCTTGAAAGTCTCCATAAATATTTTATCTGGTGTTTTACGGGGGTGTATGGACCCCACACTAATGTATAAAGGGAAGATTTTTGGCAGGAACTTGGAGCAATAAAGGGGCTTTGGGCCAGTCAATGGGTGATAGGAGGTGACTTCAATGTGTGAAGGTTCAAATATGAAAGATTCAATTGCACGAGAAGAACGAGGGCCATGTTGATCCTTTCAGACATGATCTCATACCTCCAGCTGATTGACCCACCTCTTGAAGGGGCTAAATACACTTGGTCAAGGGGAGAAGATACCCCTCTAGCCTCCAGAATTGACAGATTTCTCCTCTACAGAATGGAATAATAATTTTCAATCCATTAAACAGTTGGCGCTTCCTAGGGTCATCTCTGACCATAAACCACTATTGCTTGAAAATGGAGACTGGGAAACAGCAAGCTCTTATTTCAAATTTGAAAACATGTGGCTGCAACAAGAGGGTTTCATTGACATGTTAAAGGGGTGGTGGGAAAGCTATTCAGTAGGTGGTTCCCCAGATTTCATCCTCGCTCAGAAATTGAGGAATTTGAAAAAAGATAGTACCATATGGAACAAAGAAGTATATGGTAGAGTTGAGGTAAGACGAAGCAGAGCTTTGGCTGAAATATCAGCCTTAGAACAGGCAGTCAAGAACAGAGTTCCTACTCAACTGGAAAAGCAAAGGTTTATTAATCTAAAGTTGGAAGTCAAGAATTTGGCCAAAGTTGAATCAGTTTCTTGGAGGCAAAAGTCCAAATGTTTGTGGCTTAAGAATGGTGACAAAAACATGAAGTATTTCCAAGCAATGGCCAACCCCCACAGGAGATATAACAACATAGATAAACTCAAGGTGGGGGTGAAATAATTGAAAACGAAGTGCAGATTAAAGAGGAAATACTAAGGTACTACCAGAATCTACACACAGAAACTGAAGCTTGGAGGCCAACTGCCAAATTTGATGATATGCCCGACTTATCAGGAGATGAAAGAGAGATGCTTGAAAAAACTATATCATGAGGAGGAAGTCCACTATATCATTCGGTCTTGTGCTCCTGACAAAACACCAGGACCTAATGGTTTTACTATGGCTTTCTTTCAAAGAACATGGGGTTTTATCAAGCCTGAAGTGATGGGAGCTCTCAGACATTTCCATCAGAATTGCCATATGGTCAAATCATTCAATGCCGCCTTCATTGTGCTGATACATAAAAGAAAAAGGAGTTGTGGAATTAAAAGACTATAGGCAAATTAGCCTCATTGGTAGTGTGTACAAGATTGTGTCTAAGCTTTTGGCAGAAGGGCTTAAGAGGATTATCGGCAAGCTTAGTTCAACTCACCAGCATGCCTTCATAAAGCACAGGCAAATTACAGATGCAGCTTTGATAGCAAATGAGGTGCTAGATTGGAGGATTAAAAGTGGTGAACCTGGTGTGATGTGCATACTCGACATTGAAAAGGCATTTGATCAACTCAACTGGTCTTACCTTATCTGAATCCTAAAGGATCAAATTTAGTATTTCAACAGTGAAATACTCGGTCATTGTGAATAGAGGACCAGTGGGCTTTTTCTCTCCTCAAAAAGGAATCAGATAAGGGGACCCCTTCCCTCCCTTTCTATTTATTATAGCAATGGAAAGTCTTAGCAAAATGTTAGAAAAGGCCAGGCATAAACAGTGGATTCAAGTTTCAGTGTAGGTACCAGCACCGAGGCGTCCTCACAGTCACACCTACTATATGCTGATGATACACTCATTTTTTGTGAGGCTGACTCAACACAGATGTTATACCTGAACCTCACTCTCCTCCTTTTTGAAGCTCTTTCAGGATTGCATATTATGTGCTGAAAAGCATAATGTATCCGGTCAACAATGTCGCTAATATTGAAGAGCTGGCAAGCATCATGGAATGTTCTATTGGGACATTTCCAACCACCTACCTTGGCCTAGCCCTGGGTAGCAAATTCTAGAATGTTGAGATCTGGAATGGGATCATAGAGAAATTTGAAAAAAGACTGGCTGCCTAGCAGATGCAATATCTATCAACAACACTGTGCTTGATAGCATACCCACATACGAAAAAAGACTGGCCGCCTAGCAAATGCAATATCTATCAACAACAGTGTGCTTGATAGCATACCCACATACTACATGTCACTTCTCCCCATACCTGGCAAGATCCTTAATCAACTAACAAGATTCGGAGGGACTTCTTATGGAAAGGAAGTAGAAATTCTCAGACTTCATCTTATCAAATGGGACAAAGTCAAAACACCAAAGAACAAGGGAAGTTTGGGCATTAGAAATTTAGCTTCTTACAACAAAAGCTTGCTCATGAAATGGTTGCGGAGGTTTAGTGAAAATACTATAGTCTCTGGAAAGAAGTTGTAGCTGCTACGCATGAAAGAAGGGATAAATGGAGCACAAAAATCTGCAATTCACCCCATAGGGTTGGCCCCTGGAAATACATTAGCAAGTTGTGGAGCGAATTTGTTACACAGGTATGGTTCAAAGCAGGGGATGGCTCACATATTAAATTCTGGAGTGACAGTTGGCTAAGTAACACTCCACTCATGGAAGCTTACCCAACCTGTTCCAGATTGCTCAAGATAAAAACTCCACAATCGTACAAAATAGATGTGGCAACAACTGGAATGTAATGCTCAGAAGAAATGTGCAGGAACGGGAGATGGGAAGCTTACTTGAACTACTTGCTGGTGTGAAAAAATATAGTATGAATGAGAATTGTACTGGCAAATTGGTAGAGGGAAGAAACAACACCTTCACTGTGAAAGATTGTTATCATCAATTATGTTGTTGCAAGACCAAAATGCATACCAAAGTCATCTGTTTTTGTTGGATTGCTCTCCAGGAAGCATGTTCAAACAAGATAATCTCAACAAAAGAGGCCTCGATCTGGGTGATAAGTGTTATATGTGTCAAGATAGCACAGAAACAGTCAATCATCTGCTCCTTCACTGTGCAGTGGCCAAAGCCCTTTGAAATATATGCTGCTGCATTTTTTGCTGATAATGCCAATGCCACAAAGTGTGAAGAAGCCCACGTGAGCTGGAATACATGGAGAGTTGATAAGTCCATCAAGAAAGTCTGGGTGATGATCCCCGGAGTTATATTTTGGTGTTTATGGACTAAAAGGAATCATAGATGTTCTGATGGAATCTCAACTCCGAGCCACTCTATTTTTTTTTTTTTTGACAACCCGAGCCACTCTCTTAAAGCTAGATGTTTACTTATGTTATTCAATTGGGTTAATTTACCCCTGTATTTAGTACTGAACAGTTTCTTGACCTTGTTAGCTCTCTAGTATTAGTTTGAAGATTGTAAAGGAGCTAACATCTTTTGCTTATGCTCTTTGAGAGCCTTTTATTTTCTGTAACTTTGAATCTGCTTGATGCCTTTTTATGAAATACCTTACTTCATCGGGAAAAAAAGAAAAACGAGAGGTAAGCGGGTTTGATTCATGGGTCCATATCACCCCTGAAGCCAAACTAGTTTTATCTCTTCTTCTCCAATTTCAAATCATGAATTTTATGGGCTTTTATGCATGATCTCTAATTGCTTAAATTATCTTCTAAATAGTATTATTATGTTTATATATGAATGTTTAAGCTTCAATTACATGAAATTGCAAGAACTTCATGATATTACATCTGCAAGCATATTAGGATTATGGATATCCATACACGGGTAATTTCAATTCATGTCTGAATGATCTTAAACCACTGAAATGAATTCAGATCTTCTTCAAATGCATGATTTCAAGCTTACATTTCATGAACCCATGCTCATGAATCAAGTTTATGCAAGTATGACTATGTTATGGCAAGATTCCAAGTATGAACATGATTATGCAAGTACAAGTTCTCAAGTATGAATGCTATTATGACATGAATATGATTAAGCAAGGGTGTGTTTACACCATCATATACAAGTTACTGTATATTGATGAGGATAGGTACAACCCTTTACACAAGTCATGAAATAAGCTAATCCTTGCATGCAAGTATGTTTTGAACTATGATTCGGCTTATGAGCTTAAGTATGATCATGATGATTTATGGTAAGTACATTTCAAGTGTGTGTGTGCGCGCGCGTATGTGTATTCCGTGGGACTTGACTTAGGACCGAATGAGACTTGAGGCAGGGGACTATCCCCAGAGAGTCCTTATATAAAGCCTTCTTGTCTCATAACTATGTGCCACCGTAGGATTATGTTTTAACTAGTGGATCCACATATAGAGTTATGATTCATGACCCACAAGGTGGGGTAAAGTTCTACCTTGGCAAGTAGACTCCTCTTTCTGTGGTGTAGAGGCAACATCGGGATTCCATGTTATAGCTCGCATGGTCTTATTGTCGACTATGGTTACTTCTCAAATATGTATAAATAGAGAAAAACATTCTTAATGTTCCACTGATTAAAAGGTCAATGGAGAATAATAATATGGATCATCTCGAAATTACTCTAAGAAAGTCACTTTAAAACTTCTTGAACCTGCTTATGCACCAAATTATTAGATTTGATGGCTGAAAGTGGTCACAAATTGAGAAATAAAATTATATGGGCAGGGTCGGAAAGATGACACGACCTTACTGAGAAGAGAATTATATGGGTAGGGTCGGAATGATGGCACAATCCTACTGGGAAATAGGAATTATATAAGTAGGATCATATTGACGACATGACCCTACTGCAAAAGAGAAATTGTATGGATAGGGTCGGAATGATGGCACGACCCTACGCAAACTAGATTTGATGAGTCACCGAAAAGACGAATGGAACTATGCAAATCAAATCTGAGCCACCAAAAAGACAGTGCTATGCAACTCAGATATGAGAAAGTAGTTCGAAAAATTCACGATACTACACAAATTGAATATGAAAAGTAGTCCGGAGAGATGCACGGTGCTACACAAATTGAATATGGGAAAGTAGTCATTGGAAAGATGGTACAGTGCTACACATGATAAATATGAAAAAGCAATCACCAAAAAGATGATACAGTGCTACACAAATTAGATATAAAAAAAAAGTAGTCACCGGAATGATGGCACGGTGCTACACAAACACTGAAAGATGTGTGGTTGACACAAAACAACCCTAGAAAATCACTGAAAATTGACGACTTGTTTGACTGAGTTTTCTTCCCTTGAATATGAGAATCATATATATATCATTGACCCTACTTTTGTTAACATAACCATTGGCAAGACGAGCAGCATATATGGGTCATAGCCTGCAGCGGAAGCTCTTTGATTTTCTACCAGGACCGTAGAAGCTCTAATACCATGTAAGAAATATTAGAGAAGAATATTATTGAATTGTTGTCTACATTATTACATTGAGACCCTATTTATAGATACTATGTTAGACTCCTTTTCCAACTAGGATACTATAATACAATTCTTTTCCAAATAGGATTCTATATACTATTGTAATTCCTATTCCTATTTTAAGTAGGACTGTATTTACCTATTTCTATTCCAACAATTTCATCATGTAGGGATAGGTGACTACCCTCCACAGCCCCGTGCTTAGTCCAGTTGATTAGTAGTAGCTTGTTGGTGAGTCCTCCCTCGAGGGCAAACCATGCTATACCAAGCCTATGTTACAGTTTGTCTACTTTGAGACTTCGGTTCTCTGTCTTTATTTTGGGTGAGCCCGAGACATGTCTTGGCCCCGCGTGGTCTATTATGTAGATGCATGATTTGGACACTATGTATGCAGCCTACGCAGTTTATGACTCTGTTTGTTCTATCATCTATGACTTAACTTTTACCCTTCCACTAGCTATTATCTATGTCTAAACCAATGAATACTTATGATATGCTAAGAAGGCTAGATTGAAGTTTCCTCGGGGATCTCATTCACCGTGTTACACTCGGGGTCTAGCTTGGTCGTGACATGAATAAAGTCTTTTGACCCGACTTTTCCCATGGATAAAAGGGGAAGTGTTTGTTAAATGTTCATACTTCTCAAAATGCAGTCTACAAATACACATAATTTGCAATTCAGAATTCAATTTACCTGATGTTCGTTCTTGTTTTTACTTCTGTTTTATTTTATTTTATACTTTTTACTTCTTCCTTGTGTGCCTATTTGTGCTTTCAGTAGATCAATATCGTGCTTTATCATAGTACAATGACATGTTTTTCACTTCCAGCTCCAGTAAAATACCTCAGATTCTTGTGCCTCCCCTACTGTAAGCTATAAATTCAACTTCGATGCAGACTCAATGACAGCATTTTCCCTTTCAGCTCCAGTCAGATACCTCACATTTACTTGTGCATCCCCAACTGAGCTATAGATTCAACTTTGATTCAGACTCTTTTGCAGCACACCACCCTAAATGCTTCTCTTTGGACAGGTACATTGTTTTATTGACAAGAAAAGGGCAAAGGCCATAGACAAGAAGCATCACAAAAATATTTTATAAGAAGACAACAATTGAACATTTTAAATGAACAAGTGTACAACAGATATAAAATTTAAAATTTAGAATTGCGTAAATATTAGTAGCACACCTGGTTATGACAACAGGAATGCCAGCATAAGCAGCATACATAGCAGCTTTTACTTTGGCAGTCATGCCCCCTCTTCCCACCCTGGACTTGTCTCCAAAAGTAATCACTCTCTCATGTCTCTCCTTAATGTATGTGTGAATTAACTTTGAATCTGGATCACGGGGAGGGCCACTGTAAAGACCCTCTACATCACTCAACAGAACTAGAAGATCAGCTTTTAATTCCAAAGCTAGAAGAGCTGCTAAACTGTCATTATCCCAAAATATTCCAGAAGCATCCTACAAGGAGTATTCATTATTACAATAAAACTATGAGCTGAAAGATGACTTGTAAACTTAAAATAGTGGATCCAGAAAACATGCTGGAACTCGAAATCATATTACAGCTTAAGACAACACCACGACTCAACCGAAACAAACCTCATCAAAGTAAGGATGAAATTTGGTGCCAGAGTGACAGGAACCAATTTTAAATGATGTAAATAGCCACATGCACTATCTCAATCCATTCCACTCCCAATCCCAGTAATCAACACTGAGAATAATGACATAGAACTGATGACTAGAAGCCTAAATCGATAGTGTACATGTATATGTCACACACACACACACACACATATATATATATAAAAACATATAACTTCATTATGCTTTGCTAATAACAAAGCATAATGAAGTTAATATTTGAAACAGATGCATGAACATTAGTGACATAGCATAGTGAAGTTAATATCTGAAACAGATGGATGAACATTAGTTAGGGAATATCTACGCCCAACACATGGATTAAGCTAGACACGTGTATGCAACTGGTCAGGCTCTACAGCAAGAAACATTGTGATCTATCTACTAATGGAGAAACTCTCATAAAAGGAGCAAGAGGACAGCAACTACATAGTAAAATCAGAGGTACACACCTCATAAGGAGCTCTCCGCGTACTGATAGCATCATTCTCATTGAATATAGGTACAACTTTTAGAGAAAGCAATGAATTGACTGTGTCATTGAGTTGTCTCCTAAAATCTGGATCTCTAAAGTCATTATCAGTCACCAGAAGCTGAGCTGATGTCACATCCAACTGTATAAAATGGCACAAAGAATAAAAGGTCAGTAGACAATATCTTTAGCTGAGGAGAGTTCCGTGGCTATGATAAGCAGATCATGTGTTAGACAAGAAAATTTCCAAAAACCGTGTGCCAACCTGACTGAACAAAGTATCATACAGAGCCATGAGGCCATTCTGGCCCACAGCAGCACAAGCCTTGCCATCAAGCTCAGTTTGGGGCTTTTGAAGATCAAGAAAACTGCAAATATAATGACTTGCATGTTAGTAGTAAATTACAAGTACCGGAATTCAAATCCGATCATTTGGATCTTGTCACCACGGATAACAGATAGAATTTATTTCCCTTTTCAGTAATATACCAAATGAATGTCTTATTCATAAAGAGACACTTGTATAATTCATTACTTCATTATTAAGATTCTTTGTACAACCTACATAGATATGACAAATGAAATGAGTTACTACCTAAGAACCAAATTCTATGACACTCCTTCCATTTAGAGATCCCAAAATGACTGAGACTATGATATATCTACACAAATTTTTAGAACTCAAAGTTTAAACACTAATGTGGTGTTTTTCTATCAAACTAACTTTTCTTATTGCTTTAATATTTTCTCCTACCTTCACTAATATGATATGTTAAATTAGTACTTTAAGTCGATGCATACTTCAATATCAACTGCACCATGATTATTTCTTAATAATTCAACTAATATCTAACAGGAACTTGTTGACTAACAAATCTAATTGTAAGTAAATATCTTTTTTGAGAGCAGAGAGATGGTAGAAACCTGCTGTTCAGCAACTTCCTATATCTAAGACGCTGACGACCAACACCTACAGCACCTGAAGTCACCAAAATAACTTCATACCCTTGCGAATTAAGCTCCTGAATCTGTATGCAGTTTGCAGCAAGAGGGGCAAAATTTAAAACATGCAATTGGTACGAGTAAACAAAATAACTATCAAACAAATTTTAAAATTCACCTGCTCACACAGAGCTCCTAGTCTTCCAAGTGCTAATCGTCCATCAGCTCGAGTCACAACCGCAGTCCCAACCTTTTTATATGAAATTTTGTTAGAACTGAATATCAAGACGAAGTAAAAGGAACAAAGAAAGATTATACATTGGTGGTTCAAAAGGTAACACGGCTTGGAAACCTGAAACTAGGGAAAATGGTTAAATCGTTAAAGGGTAACGATTCTTTCCAATCTGGCAAGGATTATATTAGAACAAAAGAAAGGGGGAAATGGATTAATTAATTTTAAGCAATAAGGCAAAGAAATTGGAGGATAAAGTTGAGACCTTGACAATCACTCGTTTCACGTTCTTGACAAATGCCCGAGTAGAATCAGTTGTATCCATTTTTAGGGAAGAGAAAGAAAGAAATGTAGCAGCAGAAATGTGGAGTCAACTTTCCTTCACCCACTTCTCTAGTCTAGTATCGGACCCTGAATTGAGGATGCCCTCCACGTTTTCCTCCTTTTCTTGTTTCTTCTTTTCCTTTTGACATAATTACATTTACTTTTTAATTTAAAAAATATATTTTCACTTTTATATTTGTTTTGTGCTTTGAAAAAAATATTCATTTGTCATCATATTTTTTTTTATATGTACAACTTTATGCATATATTTATCCTTGAAATGCTAGTTTCCAATGGATATATTTTTCTTAATTAAAATTTTATTTCTTCTATCTATCTGACCCAATATGTATATCCAACTAATTCAATAGACCTATTTTCTAATGTGTATGAGCAATTAACTTTTTCCTCTTCCTATTGGCAAAGTGATGATTATCCTTTTACTTTGCTAGAAAATATAACAATTATAGAAAGCATTTTTTAAATTAGAAATATAAAAATTGAGATTATTAATTAATAGGTTTCGTAAAATTTCAAATAAATTGGCGTTTAACTTAATCACCAAATGGGATAATTGCTCTACGAATGCAACTTTAGTAACAACCCAAATCAAATTCTAAAAAAACAAAACAACTATGGTAGCTCAATAAAAGAGCAAGGTCCAATATTATTAAGTACTCTTACACAAACAAATCAATAGAATGGATATTTCTCTCATGTTTTCCTCAGCAATCACTATCTTGTCATAGATATTTCGACTATGGCCTCTCTGATCACTTATTAGTATGTTTTTAAAACTAATCATCTTACTTTTACTATCACAAATATCTTATTTTCTCCACTAATATGCACTATCCACACTACTTTATTATTGAACCCTAATAAGAATCTTCCTTGTATGCCTAAAGATTTGCCTAATAATAATGCTAAGAGCAATAAGGAACCTGTTTTAAATAAATAAGCTAATATTTTCAAGACCAATAATACAATCAAGACTTGGAATATTATTATGATCCATGAAGAAATTGGTATACATTAATGGTATTCCTAAAATTGTTTGAAGGGAGGAGGAAGTAAAAGTAATTAATATTATCAAGAATCTTTAATACAATGTGGTAGAAAAGTTTCTCTTCGGCCTAACCAAGATAAGTTACGGATATAAATCTCTAAACAGTGCAATATGAAATGGGGATTGTAAGATTGAGTTGTTGCATATAGACATATATTAATGAAATTCAACAGATAAGATGACTTATAAATATGGTGTCTAAGAGTAGTTATTACATATTTGTCAAAGAAGAATATGCTTATATAATAAGGCCATTAATATATGATGCAAAATTTAACGTTGAGGAGGAAACAACATGCACATTAGCATGAATTTCCTTTTCAAGTTTAAAGGAGAAAATGGTCTAACCCTCTCCCCCCCCCCCCCCAAACCTATACCCAAAATCCCAACTACACATTCCATCTATATTGGTGTCCTATCACCCTCCCCCACCCCCACCCCCACCCAAACCTTTTATTTCCCCATTTAATACACCCCTATTTGTTGATATTTTCACATAAATCAAATATACTAAATAACGTGATTACACAAACAGGCCCTGTTACACATTTTTTGTTTTCCCTCCTAAAGAGTAATGACATGTCATTACTCCCCCATAACCCATGATTTCTCTTCTTTTCTCATTTCTCTTTCTCATCTTCCTCCTAAATAGTTACGCATTTCTGATGTGTTTTCAACTTGATTACATAGTTTATCAGCGGACTAATGCTTAATTTCAGTAAAAGATAGTTTTTTGTCACTAATTTTGAGTTTGTTTTTTATTAGGGTTTTTTGTTAATTCAAAAAAATAAGAGCAACATTGTGTGAAATATAATTATGTGCGGCTTACTATTATAGTGTGTGGGTGTCCAATTTACACCATATTATACAACAATTTTCATGAAATTAGGATTTTTCTTTATCGTCTAAGTCCTGTAATATTGTATTTATATTCGTCTTAGTATCATGTTCATCTAACTTTGGGTTCTATTCCTTTCTAATTCGTAATGTATGTCTGGTAATTACTATTGATTGCTTTCAAGTTAGAGATGAATGGTTTTACTTTGATTACTCTAAGGTTGTACTATGGTGAGATATTAGATTTATGTAATGGAGAACCAATATATACTGGTGGAAAAGTTACAGAATTTTTATATGATGATGTAGATAAGATATCATATTTTCAGTTGAAAGACTATATTGAAAATTTGGGATATAGCACAACTTGCACCTTTAGTATTGAATCACCTAACAGTGCATTTTGGTAGATGTTGATAATAACATGGATATTTCAGACATGATGTGCTCCTTGGAAAATAGGGATATTATGGAGGTATTTTTTAAGCATTTGATTGATGAGGCAATTGAGGGGTCCATGCTATTAGAAAGTGGATATTGGAGAATCTGGTTGAGCTTTTAATACAAGACTTAGAGTGAAAACTTTAACTCTGGTTAGGTGAAGACCCATTAAACTATCACGATCCAAACCTAGGGCCTAGCTATGACATGGCGAATGTGACACCCGAAAGCGCCCCATTCAAGCCTTTTGTTCATGTTATAAGAATACATAAGGTAAAATAAGCAATTCTAAGAGAGTAAGCAAGCGAAACATGTCAATATTAAAGTCATAGTTTTCTTTAGGGGAATTACAACATCTTTAGTCTAATACATGTCTCTGCCTCATGGATCTTGGTGGGGACTAGAACATGCTACTAGCTCACCCTCAAGATAAAGTAGCAAGTGAAAATATAAAATCTCAACATGAAAGTATAACATGAGAAAGGCTTGTCCCCGGAGCATGGAAACTCACCAACAATCTTCAAAAGTTCAATCCAACTCTAGCCACAAAATGGAGGAACAATTTCGTCGTTTATCCCTATATGGTTAGATCATGTAGGCAAATAAGTATGCATTAGTATGTGGAATGTACAAGTATGTGGGTTGTACATGCATCAAGGAATATCATAACATAATATCGATATGCATAATCATAATCAATAGAATAAGGACATGATATGAAAGATCGATGCATGTTTAAATCCATGAATAGAAGCATAATAAAACCTTTCGTGACCTAGCATACATATGTGGAAATAAGACCATAACTTTCACGACCCGAGCCTAGATCCTGGGTGCAACACGGCGAATAGGAAACCCAAGGGTAACCCAAACAAGCCTCTTAGCATACTATTTGCACATCCTTGGTTGCGGAATATAAAACAAGTATCAACATATAATTCCAAGGGAATATGGGCTTTGGACTCACACTATGGGGATAAGTAAGGGGATAAGATTTGCATGAATCACATAGCAAACAATTACTAATGGGCGAGTAAGTATCACTTAAGCTATGGGGAAGTAGGGACTTAGGAAATTCATCGCTTTCCATCTACAATAACAATATCACATAGCATCACATAGGGAATAAGTCTCCATAAAAACTCAATATCTCATCATACATAGCATAACATCAAAGTATCCAACAACAACTCTAAAACATGAGTAGGACAGGGGCCAAGACAAGTCCCTGACTCAACTTTAAAGTACTATGGAAAAAATAAAGTCTCAATATAAGCAAGATAGAATCAGATATTATCCCCGAGTGGAGGACTCACCACAATAACAATCTTCACGAATCTAAGCTAACCACATGGAGGAGATCGAGGGGCGTCTATCCTTATATGATTAAATCATGTAGGCAAAAATTATACATTAGTACTTTGAATGTACTAATATGTGGCATGCAATGCAACAAGCAAAAGTCATGAGCTAATGGAAAATATCATCATTTAAGACATTACTTAGGTGAAGAAACTTAACAAGATGCATGTGGAAAGTAAGGAACATATGATTAGTAGACTTTGTGATGGGACATTTAAACTTAAAATAATGAGAAAACATAGGTCATCATGTATAAGAGAATTGTAATACATTTTTGGGACAACAATGCATTTACTTTAAGAGAAGGACCACCTTACTACAAGTGAACCATTAATAATCACAATGAAGGACACCATGCAAACTTGTAAGGATAATGATATACCTTTATGAGAAAATCTTATTACCAATATCAAGGGATCATAACATATGTGAAGAAGGCCATTTGAACTTGTGAAAATAATAAGTCACATGAACTTTAGGATACCTTTAGACATACATGAAGGAACCATCTCAAATCATCATAAAAGGACACCTTAGAACCACGAGGAGAACATGAACATAAGTGAGAGCAACCTTTAACTGACATAAACCATGTGAGCTAAATTATGGAGTCTCGATATTTATTCTACACTGGAAGAAGGGGGAATTCACTTGCCAAGGTGACCTCCTAAGATGCTTAAGTGGATCCACTAAAGCTAGCTATTAAGTAAACTCTAATAATGATTGGTCTAGAAGTCAAACTCTACTGGCAGTGACCCATATTTCCTACGGTGGCACGTAGTATGGGATGATGAGATTCTACTAACAGTCTCTTGCCCTAGCTATGGGGAGTATCCATATATATCTCAAGATCCACTCGGTACTAAGTGTGACTCTCACGGAGTGACCAAAGACATGATCCATAGAATCATCTAGTGTGGGGAGGTATTCTACTAACCCACCCCATAAGCTATTTGAAGCAATGAAGAGGTATTTTACTAACCCATCTTAGAAGACTTTTGAACATGGATCATCATCACAATGATAGCTTCTAAATCTTGTTTATGGCTCTACTATCGGCCTATCATCATCTTATAAGCTTTACTATGTGGAGGACTCATACCGCAATCATTTATTCATCTTGACTTCAAATAGACTAGTCCCATTGGACATATAAGCATAGATATAATCATGATATGCATAATTTTATATACCATAACAATATGGAGAGGGACTTACAATAATGCATAGCATTCTCATAGGAATTCAACGCATTTCAAAATATACTTGATAAATCTCACCATTCATAATATTTATGAACTTGCAGACAGATAGTAAAACCTTTTCAACATACATGAATTACTTCATTATATGAGCTTAGTTCAAAACACATAGTGGATTCGTGCATAAAGACTTAAAATCATGAAATTCAACAGTAACATGCATAATGGGTTAAAACATACACACTTGAAACCATTTCAAAATAACTCACCATAACTATTGAGAAACCCTATTTAGAACATCATGAAAATCATCTTATAAACTATAATTTAAATAACCCGTAATAAGATTCAAAAATCCAAAGTAATTTAAAGTAGGTCATTTTCCAAAATCTATCAACACATGTAATTAGATATCAATACATACTCATTTGAACATAATATTCATGATTTAGATAAAAAAAAATGGCATTTGGGCAAAGATTTAGCAAGATCAATTTAAGAAATCATCAACCCAATATTGTAATGTAAATGGTTTATAAGTACCCACTCATTTCATGTATTTAAATCAATAAATAACAATTTCTAATATGAATCATGCATATAATTAGAAATAGGAAGTACCCATAATAAATAAACCTTGAAATTAAAGATTGAGTTGAAAGGGTTTTGGACTCCATGGGTGGAAGGACCTATGGATAAAGAAACCCACATACCTTAGAGCCAAATAAAGAAGAAAGTTGAAGAGAATCTTGGATTTGATGAAAAGCTTGGAAGAAATTGAAGTTTGTTCTTCAATGGAGTATTTAGGTCTTCATCCTTGAGAGAGAAATTTGAATGAGTGAATGATAAAGTTATTAGGGCATGAAAATAGGTATAGAAAGGTGTACTTAGTCTAAATGAGTTGAAAAGCCCTTTTGGGAATGTAAAAAATATCACAAGAGCAAAAAAAATGTTATTTTAATGAGTCTCGAGGGCAAAATCGGCAATCTAGGGGTCCCATCGCCAAACCATTCAGTGGTACTCTGGATAAGACCTTTGGTTCACCCTTTTTGATAGAGTCTGAAGCTTTTCAAGACAATTCGGTGGTCAAAATTGACCCATCGCCAAAATATTCAGCGGATCACCAAAATTGACAACTTTAGTAGGCTTCATTAAAATGAACATAACGTTTTACTCCGAACTCAGAATAAGGCAAAATCAGATGCGTTCAAAAGATAATTCAAATGCCTACAATTTGGTAGTTAGTAGGACACCTAATTTATTATGTGCTAAAGGATATAACCATTTGAAATTTGCTCCTACACAAACTCATACCGAAACTTAGCCAATTGGAATCCTTTTTGTCTTGGCTCGATGTAAGAGATGCCCTATGATCCCAAACCATATGTAATCCACTTTGAACACCTAATAATGGATACACACATTAAAAGTCATCAAGTTAAGCCTATACGTGTATGAGAAAGAACTCGAGTCTTAGCTTAAGATCTGGGGCGTTACAATATCTCCCCCTCGGTAAAGTTCGTCCTTGAATGTGAACAAAGCTAGCATGAATAGAGTGGAACAACATCGATCAACCCCTTACGAATATGATAATGAAAATCAGACATTGTTTTCATGCAAATTTCAAAGTATCTAACACGAACATCATTTTAAAAGCATGGGTAGCACAATTTCATAATTGCACGTGAAACTTCAACCAAACAAACTTACTTCGGTGAGCAAGCATGCATAATAAGTAACATGTCAAGACTAAATTAAATGATGCATGAAGATGAACATAAACTAACAATTTTACTAATATGCCAACACAACCACTTACCAAAACATCAACCACAACACCTCAACTATAAACCATTTAGCAGTAACCATTACCATATTCAAAGAAGCACATACCTACTAAGCATAGCAATACGAGCTCTCTCTCTTCTCTTTCTAGCGGCCATCAGGCACTCTGTTCTCTTGTGCCCTAGCTCACCACACTCAAAATAACCTTCTTGTCCCATCAAGCACTCTCCTAGGTGCATCTTACCACACTTGTCACAAGTAGGATATGGGTTTCTTTCCTTCTTACTCCTAGCCTTTGGAGCCTTGGTAAATGACGATCCACCTGTAAGACCACCTATGAAGAGTATGAAAAAATGCAATAAAATAAGTTTTAGAATTTCTGACTGTTAGTGACTATGAGGGGTCTTACGGGCTTTAAACCATTGTATGACCCGTAAGTTGGTTCGTGGAACTGGGGCAGACTTGGTGAAATTTAGGATTTTTAGGGACTCAATCTATGACTTATCATATGGCCAGTAAAAAGACTTATGAGCCATAAGTCGTGTCATAGATTTGAGGACCAGAGAATAGTTTCTAAAAGTTCAAAGGTGCTAATAGACGAAACCATTTCTATAGCTCATAGATCGAACCATGGCCCGTAAACGAGGTCTCATGGTCCCATCCAACATAATTTTAAAAGGGGTTGTTTTACTGTTTCTCATTATTTAAAGCCTAAACGGCGTCGTTTCACCCCTCAAAGGACTCGTTATTAGTATATACAACCCTAATCAACTCATTCTCCTTCATTCCAAAATATTTCTAAGTCCCAAACACTCTCAAGCCTCCTCCAAGGTTTCAAGCAAGAAAGCCAAGCTAGGGTTTTAGTTTCTTCATCACCAAATCAGATTTTTTTCGCATTAAATCACTAAAGTATGTGTGTTTTGATTGTGGGAACCTTCTTCCCTCAAGCTCAACCATTCTTCCTCTAAATCTATTTCAAGTTATGGGTATTTATGAAGACTCTATGAATTTTTTGCATGATATGATTACGAAGGAACTTATGATGATATTATGATGAGTATTACGTAAATTTGTCTTTGTATAACATTATGAAATGATAAGTCATGGAATTATGTGATTTAAGATGAGGGTTTCATGATGCCCGATGCCCTAATTATGCTTTGCTATATATCATTATGAATTATCTTGCATAAATTTAAAAAGGGATTTCATTATTCTCCTCATGACCAAAGATGTTGATTATGCATGATTTTTAGTATGTATGCATACTCACAATGTTTCACTAAATTATGTACCAAGCTTCTTATGTTGACAAAGGCCTTATGGCGAGATATGTGATTTATGAATGATATGAATTGCAAAAAGCTATTATGTATGTCATGAATTATGAGAATGTTGTGAAACCTATGGGAAGTTATGAAGCCCTATCTTTGATATGATGAAGCTTTGGTTTTGAAGTGCTACTGTATGATGATATTATGAAATATGATGCTTTGCATATTATGATAATAAGTATGATTTGAAGTATTTTTTGGGATTGTGACCTAGCACTGAGAGGACCTCGGTAGATAACCATTGTCCCATAGCTATGCTTTTACCATAAGTTTGTGAATAGATAATGGATCTATATAGCTTAAGCTACATGATTGACCAAAATGGGTGGTGTTCCCGAACGACACATGTGAATCAAATACCAAAATGGGTGGTGTTCCCATAAGGTAGTAATACACACATACACACACATACACATTCATATATATATATATATATATATATATATACCTGGCAAAGTAAACTACTCCTAGTTTGGTGTGGAGTGAACATCGGGATTCCAAGTAGTAGCTCGCTTGGTCTTATATGTCGGTTATGGTCCCTTCTCATCTATGCACAATATGTCCTATGATTTGATGATTCATCAAGCATGTTTTGACTATGGCATTGAGCATGCATGACATATTGAGCTTATATTCATTGATTATGATCATGCATATTGTTTAACTGGGCTTATGCTCTTTGTTGCATTTGCACCTTGCATACTTAGTACATTCAAAGTGCTAATGCATACTTTTTGCCTACATGATATCACCATGTAGGAATTGGAGCTCCTTTCCATCCTTTTCCTCCTCCACGTGGCTAGACATTCTGGTTGAAGATTACGTGGCGAGTCCTCTACATCCGGGGACAAAAATCCACTTACTTTCATACTTTATTTAGACTCATTTATTTTTGGATACTATTTTGAGGGTGAGCCCGGGAGATGTCTTGGCCCCTGTTCCATTCATAATTTAGAGGTATTGTTAGGTATAAGTATGTTATGTACGCTATGAGCTTGACTCTTATCTTTTGTAATATGGAAGAATCCCTTAGTCCTCATTCCCCTTATGTGTTTGTTGTATGTTGATGATGAGATGAAAGTCCCAAGTCCCTAATTGCCTTCATAGCGTGAGTTATACTCACTCGTCCCTTCAAAATTATTTTCTGTATGATTCATGCTAATCCTCTTCCCCATAACATCCCCATAGCGTGAGTACAAAGCCTCGTTTCCCTTTGAAATTATGTGTTATGTGTTTGTTACTCTTCCTTGCTTCTGCAAACCAAGGATATGCTATATATGCTTAAGAGTCTTGTTTGGGGTCCCTTCAGGTTCCCATTCGCCGTGTCACATCTAGGCTCTTGGTCGATGATGTGCTGTCAAAATACAGTACTTTTGACGCTTAAAATTTGGAATTTTGTGTGTTCTCACTGTGACGTTAGTAGGTTTGATATGTTTTTGTGTTTTTTTGTAGGATTTTAGGGTTGACACTGATTTTGGGAAAAATATGTAGAAGTTTCTGATTTTAAGGATCCACAAGACCCTAACGGGTTGTACAGTATTCTATGGGTCGTGAAGGAGATTGCATGTGGAATTCCAGTGAAGGGTGGATTTATGATGTTTGGTCTATGAACATACAGACAAGTCGTGGAACACTTTACGAGTCGTAGATCAGGTCTCGTACCCTGAGGATCATAGAAGAACAACTTTTTGAAGTTTCATCTGATGAAACCCCCTACAGGCCATAGAACCTTTTATAAGCTATAGAGGGATGTCGTAAAAGCCAAGTCTAGAATTGAAGCAACAAAGTATGAAAGTCTGACTACGAGCCGTAAATCACTATATGGCCCGTAGTGCACCTCGTGAAGCGTGTTGACCCAGTTATCCTTTTTTTTTATTTGTATTTGAAACATTATAAGTAGGTTTTTAGGTTATTTTTCTTAGAGGAGAGGATGAAAAACAGTAAGATACAGTAGAGAAAAACATTGGAGAGTTTGAAAAACACTTGTACACTTTAATTTCATTTTTCTAATTATAATTTAATGATTCTCATTGAAGCTTGGATTTTCTTGTGCTTAATTCAATTGTGTATGTGCTCTGTTATGTTATTCCAATTCATAAGTCTTGCATCTACACAAACCATGAGTAGCTAAATCCATAACTAGGGTTGTGCGAACCATGAATAACTAACAATGTAAAATCGGATAATTTATAATTCTTAAAAAGTGTGCATGCATGTATTAATTAATTCTCTTGGTTTTGCATGTTTTCTAATGGTGGCCAAACATTAGAACCCGCCTAGTGTTACTAACTGGACCAAAGTAGTAATGAATCCGAAAAGAGATTAATTAACAAGATTCAATTGATGTTTCTCATTTGATCAACCAAACTACACCAAGGGGAGGTTGTACTGGGATAATACGTAAGAGTTAGTAATGTCACAGTTCGGGTATGGACCAAATCATGTAGTAAAATTCGCCTCTCGCCTGAGCCAAAGGGTTTGGTGAACCCTAATTCATGGATTGATAAAGAACCCTAATTCATGGAAAGAAGAATCCAAAAATCTTTTCTTGGGATTCTTGAATTTGCTTTCTTGAAACCCTAGGTTATAATTTAAGATTCTATTAGTGATTCATGAATACTTATTCCTTTAATTCCAATCTCTTTGGAAAGTTCTCTCTGCAAAGTGATCTCTCTGCAAATGACCGGCAACGGCTAGTTCTGCATGTAACCGGCGATTGCGACCACCGGAGAATACAGATCACTTCATCTCTTCAACCTTTTCTAACGTTATGCATCTCTCTAAATATTGACCTAGATCTTCACTCACTGCCAGTCCCACTGGAATGGACTGTGAGTCGCCGGCGGAGGGCACACGGCTGGTGGACAAAAGTCAAAATGAGCGGCCTATTATGGTGCACCCACCATTACAGCACACGCGCACATATCTATCCCTCAGTTCTGAAAAATCAAAGAACAGTTTGGCGGTCACTGTAGCGGCTTTAGAGGAGGAACTGTAGAGGGCTCAAGAAATTGTTTACTTGCTCAATTCGGGACAAATTCGAGTCATACCAAGGAGTGGAGATGAATCCACACCACATGATCTACCTATGGGTCAAAAATCTAGCCAAGCTGTCGGCCCAGTTGGGACTTCTGAGACTACGTCGGGAATTGAATCAGAATCGCCCCAAATGCACCATCAATTGGGTGATATTCCTGGGGAAGATACTCCAGAAGCTCATGGGGTAGTATTGGGGGACATTTCTATCGGTGGAATCGATGGCAAGGAGGTTTCCGGCGACGGTGACCATACTCCGATAAGGCTTGAAGGTGGTGACTTAGAGCAAAAGGACCAAGAGAAGAAGGCACACCACCCAGAAACGAATGCCCCAAATGTTAAAGCTCCAATTGCTCCCAATTTGGAAATTAGAGTGCCGGTGGATGGCGATGAAGCCCCCGTGAAATTCGTGGGGCAAGCCGTATATCAATCGACTCTTGGGGACAAGGAGAACACTATTTGCAGAAAAGGCTCAAAAGTTAATGTATCAAACGAGAGTAATGTGGGAATTAAGGTTCCGGAGGATCAGATTGATCCCAATTTTGGAAATGGTGACCACTCCAACAATGTCATAGTTATATCAGGGAGCAACAAAAGGGAAGCAATCAGTTGGGTGAAAAAGGTACTAAGGATTCAGCATCCTTAGGAGGTAAGTTCTCTAATTTAATTAACAATCCTGTTAATGTTTTTAATGAATTCCGGGAAAATTCATTGTTGCGTAGTGATATGGAGCAACATGGTATTGTTTTTCCTCCTAATTTTCAACTTATTGGGACTCAGGTGCGAAAATTCAAGAGCAATAGGAAAGACAATAGGACTCCTGAGACTACTCAGCCGACTTCTCAACCTTCCAAAATTCAGGACCTAACCAAGTTAACTTCCAATTTTCAAAGGCCAACTCCTGTCCATCAAAACTATAATATTCAAAACATCCCTGATAGTGTCAACAAGTCTAGCTCCACTATGCCCAACAAATTCCCAAAAAATAACCATGTGCCTGAACCAGCCCCTTTCACTATTGTGCACTCTTATGCGTCTAAGTTGAGGGCTAACCAAGCTAAAAAGGAGGTCCCAGTGGAAATCAGTCCTCCTATTTTCACAACAAGACAAGGATTACCTGCTGTTATATTCAAGAAGCAAGATTTCATGTTTACTTTAGCTGAGAAATGCAAGCACACTTTGATTGGCAAATTTTCAAACACCATGCCAAAAATTGATCTTATTAGAAGGAGTTTTATTCAACAAACTCAATTAATAGGTGGTGTGAAAATTGTTCATTTCAATGCTAGACATGTCTATATTGATCTGGACAATGAGGAGGATCATGTTGCTGTATGGAACAAACAAAGGATGTATATTGAAGGACAAATCATGAGGCTACAACTTTGGACTCCTAATTTCACTCCAGATAAAGAGACTCCTATTGTACCAGTATGGGTACCACTACCTGAGCTACCTTGGCATTGTTATAACAAGGACTTCATCTCTGCCCTATTGGCCCCTATTGGCAAGACTTTATACTTGGATGCTGCATCTATTCAAAAGACTAGGGGCAGTGTGGCCAAGGTTAGGATTCAACTGGATATCACCAAGGAGAGATCACCTCGTGTGTGGATGGGTACTGATGAGACTGACCATACCATTGGGAGATGGCAAGCAATACAATATGAAGGCCTTCCTGATTATTGTATGTATTGTAAGCATCAAGGTCACTTGGCCCAAGTTTGCACTGTCAAAAGAAAAGATGAGGAGGATAAAAGAAGAAAAGAAGCTGAAACTGAAGGAAAAGATAAAGACAAATCAGCTCAAGAGGGTCAGGTACATACTATCCCTTCTAATTTTCCATTTGTTAATACTAATGAATCTGTTAAGTGTGTAGATGGAATAAATACTCAACAGGCTGGTTTAGAAGGAGGAAATGATGATAACAATGAAGAATAAAAAAGAAAAAGAAATCAAAAATCTAAAATGGTTAATATTCCTAAAAACAAGGAACCAATCCCAGAGAAAACCAAATGGAAGCCAACTGGTAATTTGATCAACAACAACAATGAACAAGACAAGGAGAAAGCTGGGAAAAACCAGAGTACTGAACAACAAGGGAAGGATACCGATCCTAACCGTCAGAAAGGAAAAGAAGTGGAAGAAATCCAAGGCACAGGTATTGACTTATCCCCCCATGGGATGGCTGGACCTTCCCTTCAGGATCAGCCACCCATCCCCCTAAATAATGTTGAGATTATCAATGTGGCTGATTCCCAGACCCCTATTTCCCCTTTGTTTTATTTTGCTGAAGTCTGTGGTGGTGAAGGGGGTTTGAAGGAGACACATACTAACTTGCAGGATGGGGAACCAAGGGGTGGGAATCTGTCTCATGTTTTGCATGAGAACCCTTTCACAGACCCTAGGTTGGACTCTAGAGCCCCTGCTACCTCTATTGATCAGCATCAGAATATACATCAGAGTGCCAATAAGCAAAACCAGGTTGGTGAAGGTACTCCTACTCAGAATATCAACAAGGGCTCTATTGCCAAGGATTTGGGCTCTGTTGCTAGTACTAGTTCTATGGGTAATAAAACCAAGAAGAATAAGCCTAGAAAGAAAGAAGGGATGCTTTGAAGATGAGAAATGAAAAACAGGTTGCTCATCAACATCAGTCTGTTGTTCAAGGTAATGAGATAGGCATGGTCTCCGAGAATGGGTGGGCTTTCAATACTGATCCTGCCTTGCCTAGTTGTGATGTTGATGAATATGGGGTGATTAATTCAGAGGATGAAATTGACAAGGATAATCTTACTAATAAAGATGAAGAGGATGATGGTACAAGGCAGAGAAGGGTCCAGGAGTTATGCACAAATCAAGATGAATGGTTACAAGAAGAAATACAACAGATGTCTGATCAACATGGTTTATCTCTAAGGGGGCTGAATCAGATCAGCTTCAAATCCAAGAAGAGACATATGACAGCTACTACTGGTAGACCAAATACTAGATTATTTGCCTCCAGGTCATCTCAATGATTAATACAATCATATGGAATGTGAGGAGTATTAACACCCAAGGAGCTTTGGGAAGGATCAGAAATCTGAAACAAATTCACCATCTATCCATGATCTCCATCCTGGAACCTTTTTCAGATAATTCTCATCTTGATAAGTACAGGATTCAACTTGGTATGGACAAAGCTGCATGCAATAATAATGGCAAGATTTGGTTATTTTGGAAAGAGGAAGTTAACTGCATTGTTCTTGACTCAGATGATCAGCAAGTGACTTGTGAGATTAATCAGCAGCAGATCCAACATCCTTATATCACCACCTTTGTTTATGCTAAGTGTAGAGATCATCTCAGACAACCTTTATGGGAAAAAATGCTTCACATTGCTGATAGTAGACCTGATAGTCCTTGGTGTATTGTTGGGGACTTTAATGTTATCACCTCTACTGATGAGAAGTTAGGAGGGGTGCCTTACAATATGAAAAAGAGTTTTGAATTCATTAGTGTTATTGAAGCTTGTGGCCTTATTGATCTAGGTTTTTCTGGTCAAAACTTTACTTGGTGTAATAATAGAGGAGTGGATGCCTGCATATGGAAGAGACTGGACAGAGCCATGGTTAATGACAAATGGCTGGATATCATGCCCATCTCCACTATTACTCACCTTCCATCAGTTGGGTCTAACCACTGTCCTCTTTTACTGGAGATGGTGAATAGATCTGATCATAGCATCAAGTACTTCAAATTTTTGAATTGGTGGACTGATCAACCTGGGTTTCTGGAAATTGTCAAAGAGTGCTGGACTGGAAATATGTCTGGAAACCCTATGTGGGTCTTCCATCAAAAACTCAAAAGACTGACAACCACTCTTAGTTCTTGGTCCAGGAATCAGTTTGGAGATATTTATGGTAAAGTCAAGGATTATGAGGAGAAGGTTAAACAAGCAGAAGAGGATCTGATTAATGACAAGTCGGAGGATAGAAGGACATACCTGCATAGCTTGAATGCAGAGTATATCAGATTCCTAAAAATTGAAGAATCTATGCTCAAACAGAAAACTCAGTTGCAATGGTTTAAAGATGGTGATGCCAACACACTTTATTTCCATGCTCTTATCAGAGGTAGAAGGAGAAGATTATATCTCCACAGAATTCAGGATGATAGAGGTGATTGGATACAAGGGGAAGATGCTATTGTTGATGCAGCCTGTAATTATTTCCAGAACTTGTTTAGTGGGGAGGAGAATTATATTGATGAAGAGGTTATTAGGTTCATCCCTACCACTATCAGTCAGAACCAGAATGAAATGCTTCAAGCTATGCCTAATATGGAGGAACTTTAGCAAGTTGTGATGACTCTGAGTCCTTATTCAGCAGCTGGTCCAGATGGTTACAATGGTAAATTCTATCAGGTTTGCTGGGAGGTTATAAAGGAGGATCTATTAAAGGCTGTTCTAGCTTTCTTTTGTGGCCAGGCCATTCCTAAATACTTCACTCACACTTTCTTGGTTTTGCTTCCTAAAATCAGTAACCCTAACAACTTTGGTGATTTCAGGCCTATCAGCCTTAGCAATTGTATTAACAAGATTTTTTCTAAGCTGATCTGTATGAGATTGGCTCCTATTTTGCCCCAGATAATTTCTAACAACCAGTCAGGTTTTATTAGGGGAAGAAATATCTCAGAGAACATCATGTTGGCCCAGGAGATTATTCATCAAATCAAGAAGCTTGTGGATAGAGAGAATGTGGTCATAAAGCTTCATATGGCCAAAGCTTATGACAGGGTGTCCTGGTTCTTTATTTGTTTGGTTATGAGAAGAATGGGGTTTGGGGAACAGTTTATAGACATGGTGTGGAGAATTATGTCTAATAACTAGTACTCAATCATTGTCAATGGTTCCAGGCATGGCTTCTTCCACTCTACTAGAGGTCTTAAACAAGGGGACCCCTTATCTCATGCATTGTTCATCCTGGGGGCTGATTTGTTATCTAGACTACTAAACAGACTTCATCAGGTTCCTAGTTTCAAAGGTTTTTATATGAAAAGGAGAGGCCCCCAGATTAATCACCTCAGTTTTGCAGATGATATCATTATTTTCACTTCAGGTACTAGTAACTCCTTGGAGTTGCTGAGGGAGTCTATTGCTAACTATGAGAAGGTTTCTGGCCAGATGGTCAATAGACAAAAAAGTCACTTCTTGGTACCAGATACAGCTTTGCAAAGTACTTGTGATAGGGTGCATAATATTACTGGCTTTACTCAGAAGTCTGCTCCTATAACTTACTTAGGTTGTCCTTTATATATTGGTAGACAAAAGGTGATTTACTTTTCTGAGATGGTTTCAAAGATTGTTGCAAGAATCTCTGGTTGGAAGTCCAAAATCCTCAATTTTGGTGGCAGAGCTACTCTTATAAAGCATGTCTTACAGTCTCTTCCAATTCATCTATTGTCTGCAGTCTCTCCTCCTTCCACTACTCTCAAACAGATCCAATGTCTCACTGCTAATTTCTTTTGGGGCTGGTGGGAAGGTAAGAAGAAGTACCACTGGTCCTGTTGGAAGAATCTGAGTTATCCTTATGAGGAAGGGGGAATTGGGGTAAGATTAATTAAGGATGTCTGCAAATCCTTCCAATTCAAGCACTGGTGGATATTCAGAACTAAGAAAACTCTGTGGGGAGACTTCCTTAAAGCTAAGTATTGCCAGAGAGCTAATCCTGATTCTAAAAAATGGGCTGCTGGTGATTCCTTGGTCTGGAAACATATGATACAGGGTAAGCATGAAATGGAACCTCATATACAATGGAAAATCAACTCTGGTAATTGTTATTTTTGGTGGGATGATTGGTCAGGGGTTGGGCCTTTGGCTCATCTCAGGGGCATCAGCAGCAGATTAAACAACACCAGGGTTTCTGAGTTCTTCCAGGAGGGTCAATGGAATCAAGAGATGAATTCTAACATTGCCCCTCCTCAAAATGTGGACAATATCTTAAACATTCCTCTGCAAGTGCTTAATGGGGTACCAGATAGAGCTATATGGAATCTTAACCCTACTGGTGATTTCACTATTTCCTCAGCATGGAATCTGATAAGAGACAAGAGATCAAGAACCAAGATCAACTCTTGCACTTGGCACAAAAATATCCCCTTTAAGTGCTCCTTTCTGTTATGGAGGGCTCTAAAAGGTAAACTTCCTACTAATGAAAAATTGACAAGTTTTGGCTATGAACCCAATAAGTGTTACTGTTGTTACAGACAAGGTTGGGATACCATTGATCACATCTTCAGTAATGGTCACTTTGCTCACAATGTTTAGAAGTATTTTGGTGCTTACTGTGGAATTCCTACTGACAGGATTCCTTTGATGAGTACCATTATGAGATGGTGGGGTATGAGGTTCAATAGTGATGTCCAGAAACGCATTCTTCAGGCGGTTCCTATATTTATTTGTTGGAATATATGGAAAAATAGGTGTGCTAACAAATATGCAGGCAAAAGATCTAATCTGGCAAGAGTGAAGTATTTAGTGACTAAAGGTGTTTCTTATATGCTTAAGATAACATATCCATATATTGACTGGCCTCTGAACTGGGAGGACATTGTGAATGTTACAACCAAGTGTGAGCATGAAATCAATATTACCCCGGTTAAGTGGATCAAACCACCTGATCAGTGGGTGAAACTCAACACAGATGGTAGTGCTCTCTCAATTCCTGGCAGGCTGGGAGCTGGAGGTATTATCAGAAACAATGCAGGTCTCTTCTTGTTTGCCTATGCTAATCCTATTGAGGAAGGGACCAACAACAAGGCTGAGTTAGAGGCTACCATATTTGGTATTGGATGGTGTTTACAGTTGGGTTTTAGAAAGGTCATTCTTGAAGTTGATTCTGAGTTGTAGCAGAGATGGATCACTGATGGAAAGTATAACCCTCCTACTATTGACATTGCTCAAGGAATGACCAGGCTTCACCATGCTATTTCACAGTTGGAAGGTTTTAGATGTAAACATACCCTGCGTGAGGCAAATTTTGTAGCTGACACACTGGCTAAACGTAGTCATAAATTTAGCAGTCCACAACTATATATCAACATTCAGCAGATGCCGAAGGAAGCCAAAGCTTATTTCTACTTAGACAAGGATGATATGATTATGTTCAGAAGAAGGAAGTCGAAAAGGATCAAGCAGCCACCCTAGGTTTCCATTCTAGGTTCACTAGGACTTCTCCTGGTTCCTCGCCTAATCCCTGCTTGTGTTGGTTATCTCTAGGATTAGGTGTAGGTGTTATTCTCCTTTTACTTTGTAAGGGGAGAGTCTCCCTTGTTTATTGCTTTCTTAGATTATATGTATGGAGAGTAGTACTCTCTTAGGTATAGTCTAGGTTTGCTTCTTGTTTTAGAATTGGGGACTAGTTGGCTGACCTTAGTAGGTTGACCGACCAGTGGACCACCATAAGGCGGAGGTAAGGTTTATGTCCCCCTCCTTTGTATTTTGTTTTTTTGTTATTTATGATAAGGCTTGGGGGTGTGTGGCTCAACCCCCGATCGCCACGAGGGATGAGATCCTTGGGTTAGGTCTGTTAAATAAAAAAAAAACTTACCATTCCGTATACTACACACTAGAAAATAATTCGTTTATCCGGCGATACTAAGTTAGAGAATCATGGTGAACACAATACTCTAGTTTCTCTCCATATTGGTTAATCACTTATTTTTGTTTAGCATTACTTTCATTAGTTATAATCAAACCTCCCCCCCCCTCTTGGGGAGATAAGTTGGTTAATAACCTTATTGCAACATTGAATTCTTCTAAGTTACCATATTCTCTTAGGTTCGACCCTAACCTTGGTTAGGTTCTATATCTTAACAACGACCGCTTTAACCTAAAAAAGAGGTGTAGCTTGGGTGACATTAATATTTAGGCGCCATTGCCGAGGAATATGACTAGACTTGTCTATTTAATTGATTTGTGAATTAATCCTTATTTCCCTCATTTTATGTTTGTTGTTGTTTTTGTTTTCTTTCAAGATGTAAGTGTAGTGTATGCCCAACGCGCAAAATCGAGGCATACCCTTGACTCAGTTAGACTGAGAGATCCAGAGAAGACTGATAAGAATGGCCCAAGATAATGCTAACAATGCGGTAAATGCAGCTCTGAACTATAATGAGAATGAGAATGCCAATAATGAGAACCCACCTCCTCTTGAGGACATTATTCTATAGCCACAGGACTTCAATGTCGAAGCTTATCAGTGGAATTAATATCGGCTGAACCCTATTTCTATGGAGGTAATTGGAGCCATTATTTTGCCACCATTACCGACTGACACAAAGTTCATGGTTTTGAGTAGGTTGCTTCAGATGCTGCAGAACCATGGGTTGTTTGCGGGCCTACCATCAGAGGATCTTCATATCCATCTACACAACATTGCAATTTTCATCAAGAGTATGATAGGAACACAAAATCTTTCCATGGATACTGCGGAACTTCGTGTCTTCCCATTATCTCTAACAGGTAATACAACACTATGACTATCTGAGTTCCCGTAGAGTTCAATCACCAGTTTAGCTGAGCTGCAGAGGGACTTTTTGGAGAGGTACTTCCCAAGATCAAAGAAGCTCAAGTTAAAAGATCATATCAACAACTTTGAGCAACATCCTGGTGACTCGATCAGTAGTACATAGGATCGGTTCACCAAATGCTTGAGGAGTGTCCCAAACCACAAAATTGTTGATGATTCCTTGGTGGAGATCTTCTACTGTGCCCTGGATGAGAATAGTCAAGCCTGTATTGATACCATTATAAGGGGCATGTTCTTAGATCAACTATTTGCAAGGATTGCTAAAAGGATGGAGAGAGTGGTCAAGACCAATCGTGCATGAGGGCAAAGAGGCAGATCATCAACCAAAAGTTCGTGCGCTTTCAGTACTGGTTAGGAGCAAGCTAAAATACATAAAGAGATTATGCAAGAGCTTGCTCAAATCTATACAGGTATAGAGGTAATGATGAAGCAAAATCAGGAACGTGTCAACACAGTTGTTCATCAGCTTCCGCGAGCACCCATGTATGATGATCCCTACTATGAGGAGGGCACTTTCTTCATTGCTGATCACATCGGGGGTTTCTGGACCAATGCCCAAGGGTCCAATCCAGAATATTGGCACAAAGGTCAAGGAAACCAAGGCCGGAACTTCAATCGAGAAGGATCTTTCAAAGACAACTGTGGAGGGTACTATTACAGGAATCGGAACCAAGATAGATATGCAGATTGGGGTCATAGTAATGGTTACAGAAATGGTCCCTCTGTGCCACCATACAACCACGATACTGGAGCTAGTAGTTCCAACATTAAAAAGATGTTTGACCGCCTGCTGAAGAAAGCTGAGACACAGTATGAGACTCTGAGGGGATTAAATTTTGAAATCTCCAATATAATTCAGAAAATTGAGTCTCATTTTGTTGCGATAAAAAAGATTGAGCAATAGTTTTGTCAAGTTTCAACTCAACTTAATCAGCGTCAGAGGGGTGCACTGCCTAGCAAACAGTTCAGAATCCCAAGAATGAAGGACAAGTGCATGGAGGTTACTATTTATGGTGGCAAGAGCACCATCAATCCTCCCATGCCGGTAAATGATGATAATGTTCAAGAGGAGACAATTGAGGTCAAGGATGCAGATACCAGAGATGATCATGGAAAGGATTGGGTGGTGAAGTTGTAGATGCACCACAGAAGCTAAAGCCCATTCCTAGGCCTCTTCCTCCCTACCCTCAGAAAATTAAAAAGAAGGAAGAGAAGGGCAAGTTCAAGCATTTTCTCTCCATGCTGAAACATCTCTGTATCAACTTCCCTCTCATTGAGGCATTGGAGAAGATGCTAGGGCATGCAAAGTACATGAAGGACTTGGTTATGAAGAAGCATACTATGAATTAGGAGCTCTTCCAAGAGCTTTAACATTGCAGTGCAATTGCTACGAGGTCCTTGGTTCAAATGCGAGAAAATCTAGACGTTTTGACCATACCCTGAATATTGGAGATGTGGAGTTCGCAAGGGCATTGTGTGATCCCAGTGCCAGCATAAATTTGATGCCCCTTACGGTCTTCAAGAAGCTAGTATTGGGAGCCCCTACTGCGACGAGCATGTAGTTGCTGATAGCTGACCACACGATGAAGAATCCAATGAGGATACTATATGATGTGCTTATTAAATGTGAGAAGTTCATATTCCCCGTAGACTTTGTGATCCTAGATTGCAACATCGACTTCGACATCCCAATCATCTTGGGAAGGCCATTCCTAGCCACTGGTCGAGCACTAGCGGATATGGAAGTTGGTCAACTCAGGTTTAGATTGAACGATGAAGAAGTTATCTTTAATATTTGTCAATTTATGAAGAGGCCAAATGATCTGAAGAGCGAGGTTTGGGCACTTGGTGAAGTTTGAGTAACCAAATTGTCCAAGTCGTGTCGCGACAATAAATCAGGCACTACTTAGGAGGTGACCCAAGGTTTTTGATGTAGTAATTGTAGTCGTAGCATTATTTTTGTTTTTTTGGACTCTTAGGTAGTTTATTTCTTTTCCACATTTTGGTTGTAATTTTGGACATTGGGCTGGTTGCATATAGGGTAACAGTGTGTTCTGTGAAGAATGTACAGGTACATGGCTAAGTCAACCATCCTTGGCTGAAAAGGCATCAAGAAGTGCCTCTACGATTGGTTTTACGAGCTGTACATCACTTTTTCGACCCATACATCATCTCGTAGGCACTTCTAGTGAGCAAAACGTGGTGCACTCCTATCCACAAGTCAACTTTACGGCCCATAGAAACAACTACTGGTCGTGAATGGGGTTCGTGGAACCCAGAAAAGTTTTTAGAGTTTATGACTAAGTGTTGGGGTTCTATGACTAACTCTACGAGTCTTGCTTCACTTTATGATTCGTAGACTATTCCGTGAAACCTATTCCTTAAAACTAGGGTTTGGACCTTCTATGAAACCATGATTTACGGGCCTTGAAACACTCTACGGCCTGTAATCAGGGTTTCGTAGAGTTTGAGCCTATCAGTTTTTGACTGACCCGGTCAAACTATAAATAATGGTGTTAAAATATTTTGAACCCATTTCTTGCCCTAATTACAAAATCTACCTAGCCAAACGCCACCCCAAATCTTTCCGACCACCGATGGCAGCACCACCACCTTTTTTCGCAAGCTTTTCCGGCAGCCTAGGGTTTCTAGTGTCTCATTACCTCCTTTAAATCCCACAATCTAATTACCTAATTTGGTAAGTTTTTGGTCCTTTAAACACCATTAATTTACCAATTATTTTATGGTTAGGTTGAGAATGTTTGTCGAGTATGGTTAATTTAGACACAAACCTATGTGTGCAAATTGTTATGATTGATATTTAAAATGTGGTTGCCCATGCTTGAACATGTAGTTAGGATCGGAATTTGGTGTAGTTGCCTTGTTGTGTGTTTTAAATGATATGTTGACACCCATGTAATCACTCACCATATGAAATAAATTTATCGTATGTTTTAAACTCGGTGTGTGATAGCATGGGCTCGTGTTTTTAATATTAATTCATTTAAACAAGGTCAGAAGAGTTGGGAAAGCTTGCTTAATAATTTTCGATGGGGTATATGTGCAAATTATCATGCAGGGGTGTCGGCTGTTGTGTTATGAATCATGTGGGCGTGTGCTTATTGCTTTGATGTTGGTAGAATAGGTTGAAAAAGTCATATGGAGTCTGTATTAATGAACTTAAAAAATTAGGTGACTGCATTTTCTGGTTTTGGAGGATCTTTTACGACTCGTGGAACATTCCACGAGTCGTAATTGTCCTTCGTATGAGATTCCAGAAACCTGAAGTTTCTGAGTACCCATTAGATGAGACCTTCTATGAGTAGTAAAATATTTTATGACACATAGACAAGTCTCGTGGACTCCTGCCTGTAAAAGATTCAAACACTGGAATCATCTACGACTCACTATACGACTCGTAAACTCTTCTATGAGTTGTAATTGGTCTCGTAGATGCCATTCCAGTGAACAAATTTTATGGACACTATTTTTATGAGAGCCCTCTTCATCTCATAGTTTCCACCATGGCCCATAGAGGTGCTTTCGTAGACCCTTCTGTAACCAAGTGTGACATGTTTTTGCACTTTGTTTCTTGATCTATGGGCTAACCATGTTGCGTAATTGTGTATGTTTTCAGGTATTATGTCCCCTAAGTTGAAATGTGAGGAGATCAAGGCCATGCAGAGGAGGCTCAAAGATAAGACCTCTGGGGAGGAGCAGACCCCCACACTCGGTGGTTCAGTAAAGGAGCTCAGCATCCGACCTGACCCGGATGCTGATAGACCACAGACACGGGCTGCCGTGGCAAACCCAAGCTCTTGACATTCATGTTCCCCTATTTGATGAAGGAGACTACGATAAGAGTAGCTCCATTTAGATGTCTCCTTCCAGAGAGGGTCTAGCTTAAAGTCAGGTTTCGGTGATGAGTCGGAGACTGAATCCTCTGCCTATCTGCAGACATCACCATCACTCCAGATGGTCTTACTAGTCAGTGGTGTGTCGCAGGCATGTGGGAGATATACATAGAGAATGTGCAGAACATATAGCGGAGCAAGCTAACCCGCTCTATTTATGAGGAGCCCTAAGTCATCTCAACCGGATTAGACAATGTCCCCGATCTCCAGGACACTATCAGATGATATGGGCTCCAGTGGCTAACCAAATCACTTGGGAGGTACTCCCAGACCATGGTACGGGGGTTCTATGCATCATATGCACCCACCATTCAGAGCACTCTTCCCAAGGGGAAGAAGCCCCTCGCTCAGCCCAGAATGACGCAAACCAGAGTGAGGGGGCCAATAGGTGGATATCTCGGAGACCACTATCCATGACATTTTGTTTGGGCTTGAGTTCCTTACCACTAGATACACAATAGAGTTTGACCATAAAGTGGGAACACCAGGGACTTGACCCTGACGAGAGATGCAGATTACAGAGCCGGCTTCATGAGATGGGTGGCTAATTTAACTGTTGAGCAGGGTTCGGAGCCTGCGTGGGTAGCCACTCACTCGGATCCTATTGTGAAGACTTCCTCAGTTTCCCCACGAAATTTTAGTGGGCGATTGTCAGATCACATATCAAGCCGATGCTCGCAGACAATACTTTGATACCGAAACCTGTAGTGCTAGTTACCAGCATCTTAGTTGGCTCATCGAGAAGATATACGAGGTGGCCTTGAAGAGGTCTACCTCCATCCCCTTTCCATGCTTGATCTAAAGACTCTGTCTAGAGTCGGTGGTGGATAGTCTACACTAGCTGGACTCGCTGATCGAGGTCCAACGTACTTTGGATGCCAGCCTGATTAAGGCTGGGGAGAACCCGATGGCACTCCGGTGAGCACCACACTAACCAGCTCCTATATCAGAGATGTTCGCCCCAGCGCCACCGCCTGAGCTTCCACCCATAACCACCACTGCTGCTGCCGCCACTGAGGAGAGGCCCCCAATGACCGAGGCTAATAAGGAAAGGGGGCCCACTACTACTCCTGCACCATAGGCTATTTTGTCATATACAGTACTAGCGGGCATGGTTTACATGTCCACAGTATCAATTCAGGACATAGTACAGAGATTGTCACATGCCGAGTCACAATTGACTTAGTTAGTTCAGTAGCTTAGACCTTGGGTCTCCCAGGCCATCACAGAGTCCAAGGGCCACATACAGGCATACACGGTCACTGCTATTCAAGACCAACTTTTCTCCATGGATGTCCGTAATGATGCCTTTGAGTTGAGGGTCTAGCAGATCTTAAGCATGAACCAGCCAACAGATATGACGACCATACAGATAGAGATCCAGTAACTCCAAGCCGATGTGACAATAACATTGGCAACACCGGTAACATTAGCTGAGACTACACTCTCGGTGCAAGTGGTGGACTTATTTGCTCCTAAGGAGCGTACACAGCCTTCCTACAGGAAGAGGCCCTGCCCGAATAATGATCCAGATGTTGTACAATTACATGCGGGGCTTACAGAGTAGGAAGAGCTCAAGCTTGTCATGAGGCAGTCGAGGCAGGAAGAGGAGATACTACAGGCTCGTGCGCTCGAGCAGGTGAGGGGTGTTAGCCCCTCTGGTCATGGTTCTACTATTGAAGAGGCCACCACACAAGTTAAGGGTGGTTAGACTCAGCCACGCACTGGCGCTTAGGCACCCAGGTATATTTTTTTACCCTGGTACTTCATTTTGTTTTTGATTGTGTGCATTGTGGATAATGTACCTCTTTTTTGATGGGGTATGGGTAGTTTTGGGCCTCAGTGAAGTCTTAGTAGCTTTGGCCTATAATTACCCCAATTTTTGAATCTTAGGCATTTTCTTGCCTGTGTTTTTTTTCCCCATGGATATTTACTTTTTGTTGAACCAGCATGTTTAGGATGTTTAGGTAGTATTGGCAGCCTATAGTACTGATATTTGTGGCATACATGTGTTTTTGTGCTCTTTTTTTTTAATGAAAAATGATACCCACCAAATTTTTGATTAGTTATTCTAGATAGCGACCATGCATGTTTAAGTGTGTTGACAGTGCTTGTTCTGATAAAGTGAAGGTAAAATTGAGATAAAAACATGATCTGAGAGTCTGTGTTGATAATGTAATCAGTGCCAAGTGAGTGTGAGCTTAAATTGCTAAATTCATTTCTTGTGTTTCAATTCAGAACTTACCCTGTTACTCTGATTTAGATTTTAGGTTAGTTGGTTAGGAAAGGATCTTAGGCCATTGTTCATAACAACCTTCTTAGCCTAAATAACCAACCAAATGTGTGAAACGTCCCTTGATCCTAATGTTGGAGCCTTACATGTACCTTTTCTTTATAAAAACCTAAGTTACTTAGCCTTATTGGTTGTAAAATCCTAAAATTGGCCTTGGTCCTTCCTTGAATATTGTGCACCTTGACTGAGGAAAAAACCCTAAGTTGAGGGTGGTTACCAATAGCGGCCTTGGTTCTGAGGTTGGATAATGTGCACCTTAACGTAGGTCAAAAGTCTAAGTTGAGGGTGGCTGGTGTAAGGGTGAACCAAAAAATAAGGGTGAAAGTTACTGATACATGGAAAAGGAGAAAAATCATGTACCGGGTGCAATAAAACATGATTAATGCCTTAGTTATGAGCTAAAAAGAAAAATGAAGTATAAAAACAAGGCAAAAGCTTAAATTGAAAAGAAAGCCCCCAGAAAAGCTTGAAATAGGTGAAAGGGAGAACAAAATGAAAAGTAACAGTGTTGGTAGGGAAAAAGTGTAAAAAATGCAGTGTTAAGGAGGGCCTTTAGTCACTATGTACCCAAAGCATCATACCAGAACCCGCTAAGCCTACGATACAAGCCTGTAAAGTGCTAAAGTGATCCTAGTCTAAGTAGCCAGAGGTCTTAGTCATAAGTATAAGGGCAAGCATATGGTATTGGGCGTGATACATGGATGTCTTTTGTGAGAGTGTGTAATTTGTCATAGTCCCAGGGTTATACATGAAAACATCATTGAGAGTGAGATATGAGACTTCTTTCTATGAGGGCAGTTGTATTACATTGTTAACATTAGACTTATTTAGTGATTGTGACTTGTTGATAGTACCTCTCTTGTCATAGTTGCATTGTCACACACATTAGTCTATGTTGGTTTGCTGGATAGCTACCTGATTGTGTTTTAAACAGTGGTGTGGGTGCCTGTGCTTAAGTCTGATGAGATGTATGCCATTATATTGATGTCTGTGTATTATTATGCTGCGTATGTAGATTGAGTTTGTCGCTCTAGGACATGCAAAAATGTTAAGTTGAGGTGTTGATGTGCTGTCAAAATACAACACTTTTGATGCTTAAAACTTGGAATGTTGTGTGTTTTCAATACGACGTTAGGGTGCTTCGTCTGATGAAACTTTAGAAAGCCCTTCTCTGATCCTCAGGGTACAAAACACATATTGTATTTAAACATTATAAATAGGTTTTCAAGTCATTTTTGTTAGAGGAGAGGGCGAAAAATAGTAAGATATAGTAGAGAAAAACATTAGAGAGTTTGAGAAACACTTGTGCACTTTAATTTCTTCTTCTAATTACAATCTTGTGATTCTCATTGAAGCTTGGATTTTCTTGTGCTTAATTCAATTGTGTAAGTGCTCTATTATGTTATTCAAATTCATAAGTCTTACATCTACACAAACCATGAGTAGTTAAATCCACAACTAGGGTTGTGGGAACCATGAAGAACTAACAAAGTAAAACCAGATAATTCATAATTCTTGAAAAGTATGCATGCATGTATTAATTAGTTCTATTTATTTTGCATGTTTTCTAATGGTGACCAACATTAGAACCCGCCTAGTATTACTAACTGGTCCAAGGTAGTAATGAATAGGAAAACAAATTAGTTAACAAGATTCAATTGATGTTTCTCGTTTAATCAATCGAACTAGGCCAAGGGGAGGTTGTACTGGGACAATAGGTAAGGGTTAGCAATGTCACATTGCTGGGATGGACCAAATCATGTTGTGAAATTCGCGTCTCGCCTAGGCTAAAGGGTTTGCTGAGCTTAACTTACCATTCTGCCTACTGCACACCAGAAAAGAATTCGGTTATTCGGTGATACTAAGTTAGGGAATCATGGGGAACACAATACCCTAGTTTTTCTCCATATTAGTTTAAACACATGTTTTAGTTTAGCATACTTTCATTAGTTATTATCAACCCCCCTCCCCCTCGGGGGAGATAAGTTGGTTGATAAGCCCAAATTTCAACATAGAATTCTTCTATGTCTACCATATTCCCTTGGGTTTGACTCTAATTTTTGTTATGTTCTATTTCTTGACAACGATCAGTTTAGCCTAAAAAAGAGGTGTAGCTTTGGCGACATCAGGTTGGGGCATGATAAGCTTCGCTTCTGAGCACTAGGTTTGTAAGTAGTCCTTGGAAATCAAACACACAGTGACCAGTAGAGTCTTTTTCATGGTTGTGAAGCGCGCCACAACTGTGAATGAGAGGCTATGAGGTGTTCTAGGAAATGGTTCACTTCTTCATACTTTACGTCTTGCTTTAGATTTGAAATACTGTTTCCTATCTCTAAAAGGCAGTATTTTGCTCTTTTAGATTATGTTGCTGAGATGAATGGCACAGAGAGCTCCCACCCCCAAGGGTGAATCGGCCCTCCGGCCCCACAAGTTCCCCAAGCGGAAGGAGAAGGAGTCACCCTTACCAACTACCTTAATGTGGTCACCTTTTTGGCAAGGGTCGTGAACAATCAAGGATCTCAAGCGTCTCATGCTCCTACCCTGGCCTCAAGGGTGAGGGATTTCATAAGGATAAATCGCCTGGAGTTCTATGGCTAAAAGGTATAAGAGGATCCCCAAGAATTCATCGATGAGGTGTACAAGGTCTTGGCTATAAAGGGGGTAAGTTAGAAGAGAAAACGAATTAGCGGCCTGCCAACTCAAGAGCCTTGCTCAAACATGCTACAATCAATGGAACTTGGAGAGGGAGGATGATGAGCCCATTTCTTAGGAAGAATTCAAAGTTGCCTCCCTTGACCGCTTTTTTCCAATTGAGCTAAGGGAAGCGAAGATGGGTTCCTGAACCTCAATCAAGGTTCAATGAATATTTATGAATACTCCTTTAAATTTAATGATCTTTCAAATTATGCTCCTCACATGGTTGTCGATGTTAGGAAAAGGATGCACAAGGTCGTTTTGGGTGTGTCTGACTTGTTAAATGAAGAGTGTCGCACCACCATGCTCATTGGAGACATGGACATATCCCAGATCATGACCTACACTTAACAACTTGAGGGAGAGAAGTTTAGGAAGTGAATAATGAGGGAGTCCACGAGAGCTCGGCTTGATGGTAGATTCCAAGGTACTAAAGGTGGTTGTCTCTGACAAGGCCAGAAGTTCCAAAACTAAGGGTCCTGTAATGCCCAAGGCCAATGATTCGCTAATGATATGGTACCCAACCATAGGGCTCAAGGTGGAAATGGCGGTTCAATCGTTCCTAGGTGCAGGAGGTGTGGTAAGAATCACGGAGGTAGATGCTACAAAGATATGAGTGCTTGCTTCGAGTGTGGCAAAATGGGCTACACGATTGTGGAGTATCCTAACGGGGTAGAGATGGCCGTCTTCAAGTACTAGGTGCTCATGTCAACCAACGGGCATAAGATGTTCAACAAGGAGGTGCTCCACGTCATAATCGGTTTTGTGCTCATCAAGAAAGACAAGGGGTCGATAAGGTGCCCGACGTTGTCTGGTATGTTAAAGATCCACAATCTTGATGTATATTCTTTATTAGATTCAGGTGCCACTCTTTCTTTCATTACTCCATTTATTACTAATCGGCTTTGTGTGTATTCCGAATTGTTATGTGAACCCTTTATAGTGTTTACCCCCATCGGTGAGTCTATTCTTGCTAGAAGAGTCTATAGGGATTGTCCCGTGTCTATATTTCATAAATTGTTACCTTGTGATTTTGTTGTACTAGATATGGTAGACTTTGACATCATTCTTTGGATGGATTGGTTACATGCATATCATGTCACTATTGATTGTAGGACTCGTAAGGTTAGGTTCTAATTCCCTAATGAACCCTTCCTTGAGTGGAAAGGTCATGATTTAGTGGTCAAGGGTAGGTTGATCTCTTATCTTAAGGCTCAAAGGTTGATTTACAAAGGTTGCATTTATCATCTTGTATGGGTTAGGATGTCGAGTCTAAAGCCCCTTCTATTGGGTCACTTCCAGTGGTCAATGCGTTTCTTGATGTCTTTCTCGATGAACTTCCTGGTGTCTCTCCCAAATGGGAGATAGATTTTGGTATAGACCTCCTCCCTGATACTCAACCCATTTCTATTCCTATCTACTGAATGGCCCCGATGGAGTTGAAAGAGTACAGGGAGCAATTAAAAGTCTTGTTAGAGAAGAGATTCATAAGGCCTAGTAAGTCTCCTTGGGGCGCAACTATGTTGTATGTGAGGAAGAAAGATGGCTCATTTAGAATGTGTATCGACTACCTACAACTCAATAAGGTCATAGTGAAGAACGAGTATCCATTTCCAAGAATTGATGACCTATTTGATCAATTGCAAGGGGCTTGTCACTTCTCAAAGATTGACCTTCGGTCTGGGTATCATCAATTGATGGTAAGGAAGTGTGATATTCCCAAAGTGGCCTTCCGGAAAAGATATGGGCACTTTGAGTTCGTGGTGATGTCCTTCGGCATAGCCAATACTCCGATAATATTTATGTATCTCATGAATAGGGTCTTTAAACCTAACTTGATATGTTTGTTGTGGTATTTATCGATGCCATTTTGATCTATTCCCGGAATAAAGAGGAGCACGCAAATCATTTGAGGGTAGTGTTGCAAACATTAAGGGAAGAAATACTCTTTTCTAAGTTCGATATATATGAGTTTTGGTTGCACAAAGTCGCATTCTTAGATCATGTGGTGTCAGGTGATGGGATTAAGGTGGATCCCAAAAGATGAAGGTAATAAGAAATTAGCCTAAACCCTTGACTCCGATGGATATTAGGAGTTTCTTGGGCTTGGAGGGTTACTATCAAAGATTCGTGAATGGTTTCTCTTCAATTGCTTCTCCTTTGACAAGGTTGATCCAAAAGAATGCTAAATTTATATGGATCGATGTGTGTGTAGGAAGCTTCCAAACTTTGAAAGAAAAGCTTACATCCGCTCCTATCTTGACTCTACCAGAAGGTTAGAACGGTTTGTGGTGTATTGTGATGCTTTGAGAATCAGTTTTGGGTGTGTTTTGATGCAAAATGGCAAGGTCATTGCCTATGCTTCTAAAGGAGCATGAGCGTAATTATCCTATCCATGATCTTGAACTAGCGGCCGTAGTATTCGCTTTGAAAATATGGCATCACTATTTATATGGGGTTCATGTAGATGTGTTCACCGACCATAAGAGTCTTCAATATATGTTCGCCTAAAGGGATTTAAATCTGAAACAAAGAAGGTGGCTAGAGTACCTTAAGGATTGTTACATGAGTATGCATTACTACCTGAGCAAAGCTAATTTTGTGGACAATGCCCTAAGTTGGGTGTCCATGGATAGTGTGGCTCATGTTGTTGATAGCAAGAAGAAGTTGGCAAAGGGCATCCATCGGTTGGCTAGGTTAGGAGTTAGATTTAATGAGGCCAAAAATGGTGGTGCGGTGGTAATAGATGGTTCAAAGTCCTCCTTGGTTAAAGCAGTCAAATCGAAACAAGACCTTGACCCCGCTTTGGTGGAATTAAAATCGTTGGTAAAAGATAGCAAGCTGGAGGTTTTCTCCCAAGGGGAAGATGGCATCCTTAAGTACCATGATAGGTTGTGTGTGCCTAATGTAGATTACTTGAGAGATTTGATTTTGAAAGAGGCCCATAACTCCTCTTATTCTATTCACCCTGATTCTTCCAAGATGTAAAAAGATTTGAGAGAAACATATTGGTGTGTTGGTATGAAGAAAGACATTGCCAAATTTGTAGCCGATTGCCATAATTACCAACAAGTCAAAGCCGAGCATCAAAGGCCAGGTAGTTTGACCCACGACATATGATTCCTACTTGGAAGTGGGAAGATATCAATATGGACTTTGTAATTTGGTTTCTAAAGACTAGAAGGCATTTTGACTCCATTTGGGTAATTGTTGATATAATGACGAAGTCGGACCACTTCCTACTGATTAAGACAACCTATAGTGCTAAAGATTACGCTAAGTTGTATATTCATGTGGTGGTGAGATTGCATGGGGTCGGCCATTATTTTGGATCGCGGTGCTCAATTCACATCACACTTTTGGAGGTCCTTCCAAAAGGGCCTTGGCACTAAAGTTAAGCTTAGCACGACATTTCATTCTCAAACAGATAGCCAAGCTGAGAGGACTATCCAAACTCTTGAGGATATACTTAGGGCATGTGTATTAGAGTTTAAGGGTAGTTGGGATGAGTATCTTCCACTGATAGAGTTTGCTTACAACAATAGATATCCTTCTAGCATTGAAATGGCCCTCTTTGAAGCCCTTTATGAGAGACGTTGTAGATCCTCGGTTGGTTGGTTTGAAGTGGGAGAAATGGCTTTATTGGGTCCAAATTTAGTTATGGATGCTTTATAAAATGTGAGGATGATAAAAGGAGAGATTCAAGACGGCTCAAAGTCGGCAAAAGTCCTATGCCAACACTAGATAGAGAGACCGTAAGTTTGAAGTTGATGGTTGGGTGTATTTAAAGGTTTTGCCAATGAAGGGCGTGGTTCATTTTTGCAAGAAGGGGAAATTAAGCCCTAGGTATGTAGGGCCTTTCCGGATCTTGAGACGTATGGGTAAAGTTGTATATGAAATAGAGTTGCCCGTGGAAATGACTATGGTTCATCCAATTTTCGACGTCTCCATGTTGAGAAAATGTAATGGGGATCCTAGTTCCATTGTGCACTTGGAGGTGGTGAATGTTGAAGAGAACTTGACCTTTGAGGAAGTCCCGATAGAAATCTTGAATAGGCAAGTCAAGCAAAGAAACAAAGATGTATCCTCTGTCAAAGTCCTTTGGAGGAACCAACAAGTCAAAAGTGTTACTTGGGAAGCCGAAGCCGATATGAAAAAGCGATACCCCTATCTCTTCCATTCTACTCACGCTTGAGGTATTATGACTTACTCCAATTACGAACCTCCTTTCCTTACATGCCATTTCTCATGTCATCTATGCATGGTTATGTGATCTTAAGGTTGCATTGTACATGTTATTTGAAGCATGATTTAAAGATTTTCATGGTGCATATGTTGCATTTGGCCTATGATGCATGTATTCCATCTTAGAGCTTGCTTTTGGCAACATTCAGGGACGAATATTCCCAAGGGAAAGATATTGTAAGACCCCACCTGTGAGGAGTATGAAAAAAATACAAGAAAATAAGATCTGGAAATTTTTAACTGTCGGCTGCTACGAGGGGTCTTACGGGCCGTAAGTCATTTTACGACCCGTAAGTTGGTTCGTGGAACCTGAGGCAGACTTGGTGAAAATTGATATTTTCAGGGACTCAATCTATGACCTATTTGACGGCCCGTAAAAAGACTTATAAGCCATAAGTCATGTCATGAATTTGAGGTAATGATAATAGTTTCTGAAAGTTGTAAGGTGACATTAGACGAAACCATTTCTGCAACTCGTAGACCGGACCATGACCCGTAAACGGGGTCTCGTGGTCCCATCAGAATTTTTTTTAAAAAGGGGTAATTTAGACATTTCTCATTATTTAAAGCTTAAACTATATCATTTTACTCCTCAAAGGACCCCTTATCAGTATATATAACCTTAATCAACTCATTCTTCTCCATTCCAAAATATTTCTTAGTCCCAGACACTTTCAACCCTCCTCCTAGGTTTCAAACAAGAAGGCAAAGCTAGGGCTTCGATTTCTTTATCACCAAGTCAGATTTTTCTCCATTGAATTACTAAATTATGTGGGTTTTTATTGTGGGAACCTTTCTCCCTCAAGTTCAACTATTTTTTCTCTAATCTATTTCAAGTTATAGGTATCTATGAAGACTATAAACTCTTTTGCATGATATGTTTATAAAGGAACTTATGATGATATTATTATGAGTATTATGTTATTTTATCTTTGTATTAAAATTATGAAATGATAAGTCATGAAATTATGTGATTTAAGATGAGCGTTTAATGATGTCCTAACTATGCTTTGCTATGTTACGATGGGTTATCTTGTATAAATTTGAAAAGATATTTCATTATTCTCCTCAGGACCAAAGATATTGATTTTGCATGATTTTGAGCAGGTATGCATAGCCACCATGTTTTACTAAATTATGTACCAAGCTTCTTATGTTGACAAAGGCCTTATAGCGAGATATGTGATTTATGAATGATATGAAAGGTTATTATGTATGTTATGAATAAGGAGAATGTTGTAAAAGCTATAAGAAGTTATGAAGCACTATCTTTGATATGATGAATCTTTGGTTTTTATGAGCTACTCTATGATGATATTATAAAATATGATGCTTTGCATATTATGATAATAAGTATGATTTAAAGTATTCCTTGGGATTGTGACTTAGCACCGAGAGGACCTTGGTAGATAATCATTGTCCCATAACTATGTTGCCACCATAGGTTTGTGAATTAGCTAATGGATCCATATAGCATAAGTATCATGATTGACCAAAATGGGTGGTGTTCCAATATGGCACATGTGAATTAAATACCAAAATGGGTGGTGTTCCCATATGACAAATGTGAATCAAATACGGAAATGGGTGGTGATCCTGTAAGGTTAGTAAGATATGTATACCAAAATTGGTGGTGTTCCCACAAGGTGATGATTAGGCACTTTCCGAAAAGGATGGAGTTCCCATAAGGTGAGTGTTTGGTTTACCCTGGTAAATTAAACCACTCCTAGTCTGGTGTGGGGTGAACATCGAGATTCCAAGAAGTAGCTCGCTTGGTCTTATATGTCAGTTATGGTCCCTTCCCATCTATGTACGATATGCCATATGATTTGATGATTCATCATGCATGTTTTGACTATGGCATTGAGCATACATGACATATTGAACTTATATTCATTGATTACGATTATGCATATTGTTTAAACTAGGCTTATTTTCTTTGTTGCATTTGCACCCCGCATACTTCGTACATTCCAAGTACTAAGGCACACTTTTTTCCTACATTAACTCACCATGTAGGAACTAGAGCTTCTTTCCATCCTCCTCCTCCTTCATGCGGTAGATGTTCCGGTTGAAGATTGCTTAGTAAGACCTCCATATCAGGGGACAAAAATCTACTTACTGTCATGCTTTGTTTAGACTAATTTATTTTTGGATACTATTTTGAGGGTGACCCTGGGAAATGTCTCGGCCCCTATTCCATTCATGATTTAGCGGTGTTGTTGGATATAATTATGTTACGTACGCTATGAGCTTGACTTTTATGTTTTGTAATTATGGAAGAATCCCTTAGCCGTCATTCCCCTTATGTGCTTGTTGTATGTTGATGATGAGATGAAAGTCCAAAGTCCGTAATTTCCCCTATAGCGTGAGTCATATTCACCCGCCCCTTAGAAATTATTTGCTATCTGATTCATGCTAATCCTCTTCCCCATAACATCCCCATAGCGTGAGTCCAAAGCCTTGTTTCCCTTGGAATTTATGTTCTATATATTTGTTATTCTTCCTTTGCTTCCTCGAAACTAAGAATGTTCTATGTATACTTAAGAGGCTTGTTTGGGATCCCTTTGGGTTCCCATTCTCCATGTCACATCTAGGCCCTTGGCTTGGGGCGTGACACCCCCCGCCCCCATCGAAACGAACCTTCTTAGACTCTCTTGCATTCTTTCTTATCTTCTCATCTTTAATTTTCTCTATATAAGTCATGAGCCTTTAAATATCTATTTCCTTTACTAGCATAGTGGTCTTGCACTCTTGGACAAGCAAGTCGGACAATCCCGACATGAATTTGCTCATTCTAGCTAGGGAGTAGGCAAGCAATGACGGGGCATACTTGGAGAGTTGGGTGAACTTGAGGGAATACTCCCTCACACTCATATTCCCTTGCTTAAGGTTGATAAATTCTTTCATCTTGGCTTCCCTCAACTCCAAGGGAATGAAACAATCTAGAAATGCATCCTTGAACTCTCCCCAAGAAATGGGACCCTAATCCTCATTCTTCCCATCCTTCCATTGAGTGTGCCATATTTGAGCAACCTCTTTAATTGGAAGGCTGCCAACTTTGCCTTTCCTTCTGAAGTCACACTCATAATGGACAACACCTTGTGAATCTCATCTACAAACTCTTGAACATCCTTCTCCACCTTTGAACCATGAAACTCAGGATGGTTCATCCTAATAAAATCCCTTACTCTAGAAGTCCGGGTAAGAGCATTCAGAACATTAGCACCTTGATTGACTTGATTGGAAATACTTGAGCCATCGTGGTGAAAGTGGTCCTAAACTCTGCACGAGAAATGTCCTCCTCTTGTTGCACGAGAGGAGGCTTAATCTTTGGCATCATCCCTTGGCAGTGCTCTTCTTGGTGGCATTTTCTAGAAATTGCAAATAGGGCGTCATTAGTGAGAGGAATAACCTTAGGTACTTCTAATGTCACGGCAGGAATCATAATGAAGTGAAACATTTCCTTAAATGTCTTATACCCACCTATTCATAGTTACGGCGCGCTTTACAACCACGATTAAGACTATACTCGATGCGGTGTGTTAGATTCTTGAGGACCATTTATAAACCTAGTGCTCTGATAACAAGCTTGTCATGACCCGAGCGTAGGACCTAGGCGCGACACATTGAATGAGAAACCCAAACAAGCCTCTTAGCACATTGTTTGCACATCCTTGATTGCAGAATATAAAAGAAGCATCAACATATAATTCTAAGGGAATATGGACTTTTGACTCACACTATGGGCATAAGTAAGGGGATAAGATTTGCATGTATCACATAGCAAGAAATTATTTAGGGGTGGGTAAGCATGACTCAAGCTATGGGGAAGTAGGAAATTAGGAAATTCATCACTTTCTATCAGCAGTAACATCACATAGCATCACATAGGGGATAATGACTAAAGGATAGGTCTCCATAAAAGCTCATCATCTATGAATAGGTATATAGCATAATATCAAAGTATCTAACAACACCTCTAAAATATGATTAGGATGGGGTTAAGACAACTCCTCGGCTCACCCTCAAAGTACTATGAAAATGAAATAAAGTCTCAACATAAGCAAGATAGAAACTGGATGTTGTCCCGAAGTGGAGGACTTACCATAATAACAATCTTCGAATCAAAGCTTGCCACATAAAGGATATCGAGGGGCGCCAGTCCATACATGGTTAAATCATATAGGCCAAAAGTATCTGTTAGTACTTAGAATGTATTAGTATGTGGGCATGCAATTCAACAAGCCAAAATCATGAGCTAATGAAAAATATGGTCATGTAAGACATTACTTAGGCCAAGAAACTTAACATAATGCATGTAGAAAGTAAGGACATATGCTTAGTAAACTTCATGATGGGACATCCAAATTTAAAATAATGAGTAAACATAGGTCATCATGCATAGGAGAATCGTAATACCTTTTCGAGACAACAATGCATTTACTTTAGGAGAAAGGCCGCCTTACTAGAAGTGAACTATTAATAATCATAATAAAGGAAACCATGCAAACTTGTAAGGATAGTCATATACCTTTATGAGAAAATCTTATTACTACTATCAAGGGATCATAACATAAGTGAGGAAGGGCATTTGAACTTGTGAAAAAAATGAGTCACATGAACTTTAGGATACCTTTAGACATACATGAAGGAACCATCTCAAATCATCATAAAAAACACCTTAGAATCATGAGGAGAACATGAACATGTGTGAGAGCAACCTTTAACTGATATAAACCATGTGAGCTAAACCATAGAGTCCCGATGTTTACCTTGTACTAGAAGAAGGGGAAGTTACTTACCAAAGCGACCTCCTAAGATGCCTAACTGGATCCACTAAAGCTAGCTATTAATCAACTTCTAATAACGGTTGGTCTAGAAGTTCATCTCTACTAGTAATGACTCCTATTTCCTACGATGGCACGTAGTTATGGGACGACGGAATTCTATTAATGATCTCTTGCCGTAACTATGGGCAGTATCCACATATATCCCAAGGTCCACTCGGTGCTAAGTGTGACCCTCACGGAGTGACTAAATACATGAACCATAAAATCATCTAATGTGGGGGAGGTATTCTACTAACCCATTCCATAAGTTATTTGAAACAATGGAAGGGTATTCTACTAACCCATCCTAGAAGACTTTCGAACATAGATCATCATCATAAGGATAGCTACTAAATCTTGTCTATGCCTCTACTATCGACCTTTCATCATCTTACAAGCTTTATTAGGTAGAGAACTCATACCTCAATCATTCGTTCATCTTGACTTCAAATAGACTAGTCCTATTGGACATACAAACATGGGCATAATCATGGTATGCATAATTTTATATACCATAACAAAAAGGAGAGGGAATTACAATAATGCATAGCTTTCATAGGAATTTAATGCATTTCAAAACATATTTGATAAACCTCAACATTCATAATATTCATGAACTTCCATACATAGAGTAAAACCTTTTCAACATACATGAATTACTTCATCATATGATCTTAGTTCCAAAAATATAGTGGATTCGTGCATAAAGACTTAAAATCATGAAATTCAAGAGTAACATGTATGAATGAGGTAAAACATACACAATTGAAACCATTTCAAAATAACTCATCATAACCATTGAGAAACCCCATTTAGAACATCATGAAAATCATCTTATAAACAATAATTTAAACAACCCATAATGAGATTCAAAAAATCAAAGTAGTTTAAGGTAGGTTATTTTCCAAAATCCATCAACACATGCAATTAGATAACAATACATACTCATTTGAAAATATTATTCATGATTTAGATCAAATAGCATTTGGATAAAGATTTAACAAGGCCAATTTAATAAACTATTAACCCAATGTAGTAATACAAAGGGTTTATAAACCCACTCATTTCATGCATTTAAAATCAATAAATAACGATTTCTAACATGAATCATGCATATAATTAGAAATAAGAAGTACCCATAATAAAATAAACCTTGAAATTAAAAATTGGGTTGAAAGGGTTTTGGACTCCATGGGTGGAAGGACCCATGGACGAAGAAACTCGCATATCTTAGAGCCAAATATAGAAGAAAGCTGAAGAGAATCTTGGATTTGATGGAAAACTTGGAAGAGATTGAAGCTTGTTCTTCAATTGAGGATTTAGGTCTTCATCCTTGAGAGAGAAATTTGGAATCAGTGAAGGGTAAAGTTATTAGGATATGAAAATAGGATTGGAAAGGTGTATTTAGGATAAATGAGTTAAAAACTTCTTTTGGAAATGTAAAAATATCATCAGGAGTAAAACAAATGACATTTTAATGAGTCTCGGGGGAAAAATCGGCAGTCCAGGGGTCCGATTGCTGAACCATTCAGCGGTACACCAAATAGGACCTTTGGGTCACCCTTTTTGACAGATTCTGAAGCTTTTCGGGACAATTCGGTGGTCAAAATTGGCCCGTGGCCGAAATTAACCGCTTTGGCAGGCTTTAGTAAAATGGCCATAATGTTTTACTCCAAACTCATAATAAGGCAAAATCTGATGCTTTGGGAAGATAATTCAAATGCCTACAGTTTGGTAGTTAGTGAATCACTGAATTCATTATATTCTAAAAGATATGACCATTTGAAGTTGACTCATATACGAACTCATACCAAAACTTAGCATATTGGAATCTTTTCATCTTGGCTCGATGTAAGAGTTGCCCCATGACTTCAAACCACATGTAATTCACTTTAAACACCTAATGATTGATACCACCATAGTATAAGTTATCAAGTTGATCCTATACGCATATGAGAAAGGACTCACATGTAAGCTTAAGATCTAGGACGTTACAATAATCGACAGTAAGACCATATAGATAATTATATGGAATCCTGATGTTTCCTCTACACCAAGCAAAAGAGGAGTTTACTTTTCCAAGGTAGACTCGGACTTCACCCTATAGGCTCTATGCTAGCACGGTGAGAATCATATATACATATAGACCTCACCCTTTTGGCTCTATCCTAGCACGGTGAGTATCACATGAACATAATGCTATATGGAACCATTAGTTAGCATTATAGGCACATATTCATAAACTTATAATGGGACATAGTTATGAAACTTGAGGATTTATATAAGGACCCCTAGGGATAGTTCTCCTCACACAAGCTCATTCTGTGCTAAGTCAAATCCCATGAAATACATAATCATGCATATACATAGCTTTCAACATAATTCGTACTTCATCAAAATCATACTTTTATAGCTTGTAAAATAGTCATCATAACTTTATGAAAACATCTTATATCATAGGAGAAGTCCATCCACATAACTTTTCATATAGTATGGATATACTCCCCATCTTATCAACATCATTAGGGACTTAAGTCACCCTCACTCTCACCCTCACCCTCATCATCATATAATCATTATTATCATAACATTGTCATCATCATAACATCATTATCATCATTAAAACATTCTTTTCATACATAGAATTATAATCCATGAAAATCATGGCTTGTCATTGGAAACTAGGGCCATGTGTGGGTTCATGAGCAGTTAAGTTAAAATCATACAATTAGATGAAAATCATAGATAAATCATGAAATTCAAACCAACTGGGATTATTAGTAAAGAAACCCACATCGATTCAACAAGCCTTAGTCATCATATACTTGAAATCACTTCAATTCACTTGGAATTCATAGAAATCATGTAATTCTTCATAATTCATACATAAATAGGTATAATGACCATGTAATAATCACAAACCAACTATTTGGAATGTCATCATAAAAAATAATAAAAATCTGTGCTTAAACTTTGAGAAAAAGGGAGAAATGAGTTGGGCTTCATGGATGAATCTAATCTATGAATAAATCCCTACATACCTCAAGTGAGAATCCATAAATTTTAAGAAGAAAATTTTTAAAAAACTTTATCCAAACATTCAAACCCTAGTTTCAATGGAGGGAATCTTTAGAGAGGAATTTTTAAGGACTTTAGAGAGGATTATGAGAGTGAATAAGATAAAATGAACTAGGAATAAGTTTTATAGGTGTTAGGTTGATTAAGTTAGTTAGAAGGGTCAAAACGACATAGTTTAGGAGTTAAACAGATTGGAAATGACAAAAAAGTTCTTCATTCAAAAACTATTGGACACCTCCACGAAACCCCATTCACGGCCCGTAAACCATTCCATGGGTCGTGCTTTGGCCCGTGTTTAACATGGTCCCAAAAAATTGAGCTATTAGAAATTGCACTTTGAAACCACAACACCCCATGTATGGTCCATATTTCCATTTACGAACCATAGAACCCTTCCGTATAATGCTTCCAGACTTAGAAAAATATTCCTCTCTCAGGGTCCTATCCACGACCTAAACCACGGGTTGTATAAAGGAGTATGACTCGTCCTGTTCCTCTTGGAGTGGATTCCATTGACCAAACTTTTTACTAACTTTCTGGACTTCAATCCACGACACCTTTCTACAACCCGTGGTCCAATCCATGAGCCGTAGATTGGCTCATAAAACCAATCCTGCACAAATTTCAACATCTTTCCATTTTCCAGAATTTCCAACATGCGATGTGTTATAATATCTACCCTTGGGATTATTTGTCCTCAAATAATATAGAAGCAAGTTTGAGTAGACTAGAAATATAGCAGTCAACCTATCACGAATGTAAAAATGTAGCATAAACATCATTTTCATAAATTCATCAAACTTATGCATCAAACATAATTAAAAAATAGTCCCATGATCATGCATGCATGCAATATGACAAGGAAACACATATTCGTGAAAATTTTGGAGAATAGATTGTATTAGGTAGCTTAGGCTTGAATAGAAGGAAAAAGGTAAGGATATCATTTCATCATATCCGATTCAGCTTTCCAAGTAGCACTCTCAACTTATTGGTTTCTTCATAACACTTTGATGGATGCAACTTATTTATTTCTCAATCTCTTTACTTGCTAGTCCAAAATCTCAATCGGTACTTCTTCATAAGTCAAATCTTTCTCAATAGTCACATCCTCCAATGGAACAATAGAATTAGGATCATCCATGAATTTTCTCAACATTGACACATAAAACACCGAATGAACCATAGCTAACTCCATAGGCAAATCTAGCTCATAAACTACTTTCTTAATTCTCTTCACAATATCATGAGATCTCATATATCTAGGACTCAATTTGCCCTTTTTCCCGAAATGCATTACTCTCTTCGTAGGTGAGACCTTTAGATATACCCAATCACCTTCATCAAACTCAAGGTCTCTTCTCTTAACCTGTACATATGACTTTTGATGACTTTGGGTAGCCTTCAACCATTTTCTTATGACCTTCACTTTCTCCATAGCATCAAGTACCACATTTGGTCCAATCAAGGATATCTCTCCAACTTCAAACCATCCCATCAGGGACTTACATCATCTACCGTACAAATCTTCATATGGTGCCATCTCAATACTCGAATAGAAACTATTGTTATAAGCGAATTCAATAAGAGGAAAGTGATCATCCCAACCACTTTTAAAATCAAGCACACACCCTCAACATGTCTTCCAATGTTTGGATTGTTCTTTTATCTTGTCCATTTGTTTGAGGATGGAATGCAGTACTTAGTTTCATCTTTGTACCAAGGCCCTTTTGAAAAGACCTCTAAAAATGAGAAGTAAATTGAGTACCACGATGCTATATTATAGACAACGGGAACTCATGCAACCTTACCAATTCTTGGATGTAGACTCTTGCATAATCCTTGACACCATAAGAAGTCTTTACTAATAAAAAAAGTGGGTTGTCTTCGTCATTCTATCAACAACGACCCATATTGAGTCAAATTGCTTCCTAGTCTTCGGCGAACCCGTAATGAAGCCCATATTCACTTCCTCACATTTCCAAGTAGGTATTTCAATATCTTGGGCCAAACCACCCAGTCTTTGATGTTCTACCTTCACTTGTTGATAGTTTACTCACCGTATTATACACTTCGCTTTGTCATTCTTCATGCCATTCCACCAATACACATCTCTCAAATCTCTATACATTTTGGTCGCCCTGGGATGAATGGAATACTTAGAGTTATGATCCTCATCAAGTATCTTTTTCCTTAGAGCTTCTACATTATGGATACACAATCACCCTTGGTAACGAAGAACTCCATCTCTCCCTTGTGAGAAGACTTCCACCTTCTTATTGACCACCAGCATGTTTAATTCAACAAAAGTAGGATCCATATCTTGTTTTGCTTTAACTTCTTCTATCAAAGATGATTCCACCTCATTTTCTACAAGTATGCCACTATTGTTCAAGCTATCAACCTTACACCCAAATGAGCCAAACAATGCACTTCTTTAACTAACTCTTTCTTTCCATTCTCAACATGTGTAGTGCTGCCCGTAGACATTCTACTCAATGTATTAGACACAACATTAGCCTTGTTGGCAGTGATACATCACACTCATATCACAGTCCTTCAAAATCTCCAACCACCTCCTTTGCCTTAGGTTCAAATCTTTTTGACTAAACATATATTGCAAATTCTTGTGATCAGTGAATATATCAGCATGCACCCCATAAAGATAACGTTGCCAATCTTTAATGCAAATACAACTGCCAATAACTTGAGATCACGAGTCGGATAGTTTCGTTCATGCATCTCCAATTGCCTTAAAGCATATGCAATGACTTTTACATGTTTCTTCAATATATAACACAAGCCTATATGTGAAGCATCACAATACACAAAAAAACCATCCTGACCTCCGGGTAATGTCAAAATAGGAGCCGAAGTAAGTCAATTTTTCAACATTTGGAAACTTTTCTCATATTTATCGGACTATTGAAATTTTTCCTTCTTGGGTCAACTTGGTCAAAGGAGAGACAATAGAGGAAAGTCCTTCAACAAATCTTCTATATATTCGATCAAACTTGAAAAACTCTTAATATTGGATGGAGACAATGGTCTAGGCCAATTCTTCAACGCTTCTATCTTCTTTGGATCAACTCTAATATTATCATCCAAAATAATGTGGCTAAGAAAATTCACCTCCCTTAGCCAAAACTCACACTTATTAAACGTGACAGAGAGTTGCCTATCTCTCAATGTTTGCAAAACGATCCTCAAATAATCCTCATGTTCCTTTACATCCCAAGAATAGACCAATATATCATCTATGAACATAACCACAAACATATCCAAATATGGCTTGAAGATCTTATTAATCATTTCCATGAAAGTGGCGGGGGCATTCGTTAGCCCAAATGACATAACTAAAAATTTAAAATGACCATACGGGTTCTAAATGTCATCTTTTGAATGTCATCCTCCTTCACCCTCAACTGGTGATATCAAGATGAAAGATCAATCTTAGAGAAATAGGTTGCACCTTGCAATTGATCAAATCGGTCATCAATCCTCAGAAATAGGTGCTTGTTTTTGATAGACACTTTGTTCAATTGTCGATAATATACACACATTCAAAGGTAACTATATTTCTTCCTTACAAACAATATGGGAGAACTCCATGAAGACACATTAGGCCTTAGGAACCCTTTATCAAGCAGTTAACCATCTTTCTTCCTTACAAACAATATGGGAGTACCCCATGGGACATACTATGCCTTATGAACCCTTTATCAAGAAAATTCCCCAATTGTTTCTTCAAATCTTTCAACTCTGCCGAGGCCATTCGATATGAAGGTGTAGAAATATGTTGAGTATCAAGTAAAAAAATAATGCTAAAGTTAATTTCTCTTTCAGGAGTAATATCAAGAAAGACATCAGGGAAGTTATTAATTATGGGAACCGAATCAAGAATAGGAACATTGAACTCAACATCCATGACTCGGATAACATGATATATTGGAAATAATTTTCGTAGCCTTTACATAAGAGACAAACTTACTTTTGAACACCAAATTTGTTCCCTTTCCACTCAAGAATGGATTCACTGGAAACTTAGAATGTGACCCTATGGGTTCTACGACCAATAGAAACATAAGATGCATGCAACCAATTCATACTAAAAATGACATTAAAATCGATCATCTTAAGTCAATAAAACCATATAGAAAGACTTTATACAAGTCTGACATGGGATAATTTCTATAAATTTCTTGGCTAGGATTGACTTACCAATTGGAGTATAAATCGAATAAGGTTCTAACAAGTCTATGGGAGACATATCAAACTTTATGGCAAGGTAAGGAGTAACAAAAGCCATGTTTGCACCGGCGTCAGGAAAATCATACACATTATCATAAAAGACTCTTAACATACCCATCACCATATTTGGAGACTCTTTAACCTCTTGCCTAGCATGTAGAGCATAAAACTCATTACCACATGGACCACTTCCTTGAGCTTAGTCACCTTGTTGAGCTTGTCCTCTTTGAACCATTTGACCTTGTTAACACCCCTCCCTACCTTTTTTAGTCACGTTAGGAAACTCATAGACATTGTGCCCCATCGTTCCACAACCAAAGAAAGCACCGGTTCCTTTTAAGCAATCACCAATATGGTTCCTCTCACACTTGCGACACCTAGGAGGAATAACATCACTCCTTATTACATCACCTTTAGCCATTGGGTTAGGCACCCTATCTTTGTCAAACTTTTGAGAGCACCTTTGGACAATCCTTGGCCTTGTTGGAAATGACCACCACCAAACTTAGTATGTGAAAATCCACCATCAAAGTGAGCCCTTTTTGTCTCCCTCATCCTTATCTTTTGTAGTTTCTCACTCACCACTTGTTTGGGATATGTTATGAGCCATAAAATATCTATCTGCTTAATGAGCATTGCGGCCTTACTTTCCATCTTCACCAAGTCAAACTCACCAAGGTGAACTTATTCATATGGGCCCCAAAGTCGGCCATCAAGGAAGGAGCATGCTTGGAAAATTTTGTGAACTTGAGGGCATATTCTCTCTTGCCTCAAATTAATAAACTCCAGCACTTTAGCATCCCTTAGTTCAAGTGGGAAGAATCAATCAAGGAAAGCGGTCTTAAATATCTCCCAATCAGTAGAGATATAAGGACCCAAATCTTGTGAGACTTTGTTGATGCTTAATAATTAAGTTTCTGGGGATGTGTGATCCATGGGGTGCTTATTTATAGCTTTGTGTGTGGCTTACGAATGAGTTTAGGCTTAGTAGCCCTCTACGACACCACCCACGAGCCGTGGTCCTCATCACTGGCCGTGGAAGGGGCCCTTGGAAGGTGCCCTAGCCTTCTAGCCAAGAATTGGCTAAAGCAGCTACCACAGGGCCCTTTCAAGGGTCGTGCAAGTCAATTAGCCATAGGGCCCTTTCATGGGTCATGCAAGTCACCATGAGCTATGGTGGGGATGTGTTTCATGAAGCCCTTATCCTAAAATATGGTTCTAAGTATAAACTTACTATGTCAAAACTTAGGTGATTTGTGCAAATCGTTGTACAATCAATGCACATTTGAATGGACCGTGAACCATCAATAGAAATGTCCTTAGTTTGAAAAATTGACTAAGTGTATTGAGACCCTACCATAGATCCTTGTATTGTCTGTGGTCATATGCACAACCGTGGTGCCCTTTCGTGGGCCACCTGGACTCTTTCCAATGCTCATTTCATTAATGACTTTCTCGTAATTTTGGTGACTTCTAAGGGTCGTTTGTGACTTTATAACCTATCTGAAACCCCTGAAAAGATCTATACTCCTCCATTCTTATTCAAATTCATTCATTACACTTAGAATATTTTTATTCTCTCCTCTAAGAACTCTTTTCAAGTGTGCCATTGAAGATTCATGTTGGAGTTCAAGAAAGGGTCTTCTTCTCTAATCAATTTCTTCTTAATTCTTCTAAGTTATATAAGGTAAATGAGATTTATTAATGGTCCCTTTCAACCATGAAGACCCCAAACACTTTTTATTTTTTGATTTATGAATTTCAAGCTTACTTTGAATTTAGGCATGGATAATCTCAAGTATTCTTTAAGTGAGAATTTCTTCATGGATTTACTTGGATTTCATCTTATATTGTTATTTTAAGTATGAATATTTATTTCCCATGCTAATCTCTCATCATTTATGGCTTATGCATATATGAGCATTTGTTTTCATGAAGTTTATGATGTGCCTTAAGAACCAATTATGTTGATAAATATGATTTTGATGAAAATATGGTTATGACATGAAAAATGATCACATAATGTCTATGATATGGCTCTTTGAGCAATTATGGGTATTTACACCAATATTTATAAGTGTGAATGAGCTATTCCTATGGATGAAAGTGTGATATGAAGCATGATTTGGCTTTTTATCCCAAATGTGCATGATTATGAAGTATATTTGGCTTTTAAGCCTAAGTATGCATGAGAATGATTTGAAAGAACTTATGCCTCTCTTGAAAGCGCGCGCGCGCGCGCGCGCACACACACACACATATATATGTATGTATTCTCATGGGATGATGACTTAGCACCGAGTAGACTTGTGGGGGAGGGGGACTCTCTCCAAAGGTCCAGTACCCAAGTCCCATAACTATGCGCCAACATAGGTGTATATTTATGCCCCTTTAAGGGATGGTTGTCATATGATTATGAAATCCTTCCAAAATGACCAGGTCATAAGGAAGGTGGCCATCACACCAAAATGATCGGGTCGTAGGGTGTGCTGTAGACTACCTTTGGCAAGTAGTCTAGTTTCATCCGATGGGAGGCTTTTATCAGGCGAATTCACGTAATAGCTCTCATGGGTTTGAGATGTCAGTTAAGGACATATCCCCGCTATGTTAAAGTATATTGGCATTGCATGCATCATGGATTTAATGACATATTGATATATTACTCTTTCTTGTATACATACTTATTTCTATATATGTGCCCTTATCATCTGACATTGAGTGCGGTTTTGATGAGTTCATATGCATTGCATGCCAACATACTTAGTACATTCAAACGTACTAACACATACTCTTTACCCACATGATCTAACCATGTATAGACCAAAGACTATCTTCATCCACCTCTTAACCGTTAGCTTGGATTTTGAGAGTTGCTTGTAGTGAGTCCTATCATCCAAGGACAAGCCACCTTCTATCTACCTATTATGCTACTTTCTCTTATGTCTTTACTTTGAGGGTGAGCCCGGAACATGTCTTGGCCTCCATCCTATTCTATGACTTAGAGGCATTGTTGGACATTATGTAAACTCATTATACGACTTGTATGTGTTATGATATTTGCTATGGACATTATAATTATGGAAATTTATTGACGTTGATGATGAGATGAGAAAGGTGGAAAGTCCTAAGTCCCTTCTATCCCCATAGTGTGAGTCATACTTACCTACCCCTTAGTCCTTATGTGCTATGTGAAATCCATGCAAATCCCTATCCCTATGACATCTCCATAGCGTGAGTCATACTTTTCCGTCCCTTAGAACTCTGTGTTTTATTACCCAATTATGCACTTCCGAACAGGTAATTTTTGTGTAGATGCTATGAGGTTTGTTTGGGGACTCTCCGATTTCCATTTCTATGTCACTCCTAGACCCTAGGTTCGGGTCGTGACAAGAACCTTCTTCAACCCTTTTAGACTTCCATTTTCCGAACCAAACTTGAGCAACTCCCTTAAGTTAATGTTGCCAATTAGTCCTTCTCCTTGGAAGATACTCCCATAATCTCCATCACCTTGTAGACTTTATCAACAAACTCTTTTGGATTCTCATCCACCTTAGAATCATGAAACTCTAGAGGATTTTTCCCAGAAAAATCCCTCACCCTTGAAGCTAGAGTCTTTGGAGAAGAAACAACTTGAGCCAACATAGTAACAACCACCCTAAACTCATTATTGATAACTTGGTCGGCTTGAGGTCCTTGATCAACTTGAGGAGTCGGAGGAGCTTGGTTCTCATTAGCATCAATTCCCCTACGTACTAGAGCATGTCGTGGAGGTAATTTATAATATCAAAGGGCAAGCATTTGGAAATGAGAGTCTTGAAGGCATGACATAGATCACAAAAAAAGCAAAGATTTCCTAGACGTCTCATAGCTCTTGCTCATGGATGTGGAGCACTTTACACCTATGAATAAGAATCCACTATACACGGTGCGTTGGACTCCCTAGGATGGTTTCAAACTATGTGCTATGATACCAAGTTAGTCACGACCCAAACCTAAGGCCTAGTCGTGACAAGGTGAATGAGACAACCGAAGGTGCCCGATCCAGTCCTCTTATTCATATAAAAAGCATATATAAGGTAAATATGTAACTCATAAGAGAGTAAGAAAGCGGAACATATCAATATCAAAGTTGTAGTTTTTCCTTAGGGGAATGATGTCTCTTAAGCATACCCTAAAAAAATTAAGAGATATGGTGATCATCATCAGTATACCCAACATGAGTTGGGGTCAAATCCCACACGGAATAGTTTATGACTCGTAGTTTAAAGTAATAAATTGGTCTAATGATTTGTAGAATGAGTAATAATGATTTTGGACTAATTGCATTAATCTATAGTAACAATTTGGTTGTTCAAGTTAGTTTTAACTCAATATGAGAAGGAACATGTTAGGGGTGTGCGCACTTAGGACAAGAATTAAACATTTGGGGTATCATACATTGAATAAACACATAAATTAGACATAGGTAGGCTAGATTGCTAGTAACCATAATCTCTAGTTAAATGAAAGTAGCATTCCATGTGAACTCGATAAGGTCTCATATTCTAAATCATACTAGGAACTCATTGGCAGCTATAAAACTAAATAGCTAACCTTCTACAACCTTAGTCGATTGAACTCCAACTAGAGCTTCAACCAAATCTACAAAAACCTAGACTGTCATGCTAAATACCCACTTTAATTACTAAAGGATACGTGTAATAATTAAAGTTCTAAATATAAAACCCTAAGTTTGCAACCTCAAAGTTTCAATTAAACATTGTAATAAACATATACTCACTCCAATTAATAGAAATTCAATCAAATTAACAAAGACTCATACATAAATTCAAAGACACAAGTAATGGCATACCCCCTAACGTGAGGCTTTTTAGCCCTAATAACTGGAAAAGTAAAGAAATTACTATAAACATTATACATGGCTTCACTCTCAACTTTCCAAGAACAAACTAAAATTGAAATATCTCAATGCTAATCTCCAAGTACAAAACCTAGATCTTACATAGATAAAAGTATGTTGGAGTAGTACCATGTTCGAACCCCAAAAGATTCCAAAATTTTGGCTTAAATATTTCCCGAAATTCCAGCCTGCAAAATCAATCAACAGAGTAAGTTGGTCATTGCCAACCTGTTCGGCAACCTTGACCTCATTTTGTCCATTTTGATTAATTTTCCTTGTTTAGTCCTTAAACCTTCCTTGGATACAAAACCCGACATTGTAAACACAATTCGGTTAGTTGCTAAGACAAAATATGCATCGAGGACAAAGGTTGCACCAATTAATGTCCAAATATGAGTCCAACCTGGAACATTAACACCCCTGAGATGTCCATCTCCTTCATAAGTAAGGTAGTCTTGCACTCCTTTGACACCAAGTTCGATACGTCGGATATGAACTTATATATCCAGGCCCTTGGATCCGCTACCATGAAAGGGGCATACTTGGAGAGTTCGGTGAACTTGAGAGAATGCTCTCTCACCATTATGTGCCCTTTCTTGAGGTTGATGAACTTTGTACTTTGCCTCCCACAACTCTAGTGGGAAAAATCGATCCAAGAAGGCACCCTTATACTCATCCCATTCAATTGGACCAACTTTTTGACCTCTTTCCTCTACCCATTGTTCATAACATATTTCGCTACTCCCTTAAGCTGGTAGACTAACAAGTTGACTTTCTCTTCTGAGGAAATTGACATTATGACAACAATCCAATAAACATCATCAATGAAGTCGATGGGATCCTCTACCACCTTAGAGCTATAGAACTCCGGTAGACTCATCCTCATGAAGTCTCATACCCATGTAGCCGAGGTGGGCACTTTAGGATGGATAGCAATCTCCCGATTGGCATGATTAGCCAAAACATTGGCTAGCATAGTGAATGCGGCTCTAAACTCCCTATGAGCCACCCTATCATCTTATTCCAATGAAAGGGCTTGTTGCTAGGGTGTGTTCCTTGATTGCGAGACTCTTCTTGGCAGCATAATCTAGAAATAGCAAAGAGAACATCATTAGTTATAGGGGAACCTTAGACAACTCTAAAGGCATGACATGAATAATGAAGAAGGGGAGGTTTTCCTAAACGTCTCATTGCCTCTTGTTCATGGTTGTGGTGCACTTCACAACTTTGAATGAGACTACGTGATATGGTATGTTTGAAAATATGAGGAACATTTTAAAACCTCATGGTCTGATATCGAGTTTGTCACGACCCAAGCCTAGGGCCTAGTTATAACACGAGAATAAGACACCCATAGCCATCTCATCCAAGCCATCTTAGCATATTAAGCATTCATAGGTACAAAGTCATACATTTTGTTGAAATAAAATGGGATAGGTTCTAAGGGACATCACTTAAGTAAAAAAAAGCGTATCAAAACATACATCAACGTCCATAACATACCATCTAAAACATAAGTCAATGGGAACCGAAGCACGATCGGTTTCCCTCAAATAGAAAAGATTCTAAATTAAGTTAGAATGTAAAGGCCTCCAATTTAAAAAGCCAAAAATAAACATCATGTCCAAAAATTGCATAGCATGAAAAGAAATAGGTGAAGACCTGAACTAAGGGCTCATCACAACAAAACTAGTCTTGGAACGCTAGTAGAACTAACCATGAGAGGACATTTGGCGATGGTTTGACATCGCCAATTCCTCCTGCTTCTCAATTCTTTCTTTCAACGCATTCGGGTAACTTTTGAAGTCTACGACGTAGACAACCCTTTGCATTTTCCAGTATGTCAAATGGTCATTTTTACTATCGAAGTTGCCAACACATTTTAGGTTTGTTCTGGGATATTTAGCGATGGTTTTTCATTTTGGTGGTATGCTACTATCACTTGGTGACGCCGACCTTGACAACATTTTGGTCCATTTTTCTCAATTCACCTTATTTAGCTTTTTTTTGTCCTTAGACTTTCCATGGATACAAAACTTGACATTGTAAGCACAATTTGGTTTGTTTCCAAGGCAAAACTTGCATTGGGGACAAGGGTTTGCACCAATTAATATCCAAATATGAGTCCAACCTTGAACTCATCAATAACCCCATCTTAACTTCTTGTTTGCCGTCAAGCACATCAAGCATTAAAATGTCAACACCATGCTTTGCACAAGGCCACAAGAGAGAAATATGCGCATGACACTGAATTTACCTTCCAAGAAAATTCCATAAACCACTTAAGCAATTTTGAAGCCTCACGAAATGACTATCGAGTGTCTATACCAAGACATGCTCACAATTGCTCAAAAGGTTGCAAGCTCATGTTTAACCACAAATCCATGCACTCATAACAAAGAATTCCTCATTCACACAATGCATCAATGTATTTATCTATTGAATGGAATGCACAAACTCACACTCTCAAAAGTAAAGTAGCATACATGATTTCATGTATAGACTTGCCCTTGTTTTCACTCCACCAAAAGCTTAAAAACACTTAACTAAGGTCACAAAGGATTTGCTAAGGGATTGCAATGAAGGCTTTGGAACGGGTATGCAACGTTTTTGGGTGGAAGTGACTTAGCCCCTTCGAAGATATGCCTAGGCACTACGTATACTTCTAATTCGCCACATGTTCACAATACCATCCACTTCTTCTTTATCCGTTGCCCTACTTCTAACCCTTCCCAAGAACTTCCCCACTCAAAGCTTTATTTCTCTCACTCCTTTATTCTATAACTTCACTTTTCTCTCACCAAACTTTTTACAATATATATCTAACACTTTTTTTAGGAACCATTTTTTCTCCACGCAATTCTTCCCTTTCATGTCTTCTCTTTCTTGAAAGCATATTTCAACACTTTTAGCCACTCAATCAATTCATCCTTTCATAGTTCCCAACACCCCCAACTTATGTTCAAGGTCCATTTTCTAGCAAATTTCGGAGGGTATGATTCAATTAGGAGTTTCATGATCAAGATAGAATTACAACAAGGGATAACTTTTTCATGGTTAATGAATTAAATGGAGACACTAGGGATATCAACACATCATTGGTTAGATTTTTAGCTTAAGTGGGTTTCACAAATATGACTTTTGATCATCTCCCAAAGTTGGTTTTGAAAGCCATGGTCGGGAGACTAACTAGACAAGTTCGTGGTGATCACATGCATGCATTATAAGTATAGCCTCATCACACATGGTACAATGGATTGAATTAAATCAAGACTCAACAATACTAGTTTATAGTGTATGATCATGACATATCTAAGCTCGAATATTAAGGGGGGCAACGGAACCGGATCCGACACCGGTAAAAGGGGGGCATTTTTGGAACCGGTACCGGCGGTTTCGCGAAAATCCCCCTTACCTTACCTTACCGGTACGAGATCGGACCGGACCGGTAATCTGAAAATTAAAAAAAAAGTTTGATTAAATATTACAATTTGATGTTTAATTTTTATATGTTAAATTAAGATTAATATTTCAAATTAAAATTGAAGTTAAAAATGTTAAAGGTTAAATTAAAATTTAAAAATAGTATTAATATTCATTATATAATTTCTTTAAAATTTAAAATGAAGTATAATTAAAGTAGTCATAAAATATAAGTATAAAACTATAAAAGTTTTAATTCTGCAAGTCTACAACTAGATTTATAAGTAGTTATACTTATATAAAAATTTTAAAGTGTAAAATCAAAATTTTTTAACTTTCTACTTTAAAAGTTTAAATTTCTAAATTTTTAAATATAAAATTATAAAGTTTAAATTTTAAGGTTTAAATTTTGAATGTTTCTTTTTATATTTTAAACTTTAAAGTTAATAAAGATTTGAGAAATAAGGGGGCAAATATATTAAAAAAAAGTCAAAACTTAAATTAAAATTTAAATCAAGATAATAACATTAAAAAAAGAAATAAGGCGAATAATCTATAATTTTATTATGTTATTTTAAAATTTAAATTGTACAATGTAGTGATGTACATATATTAGAAATCAACCTAATTTACGCAGCCACCTTCTTGGAAGGGTTCTGTTTCAACTAGGTCTTAATTATTGTAAATTTGTAATACAATAAAATTTGATCACTAATATCTTAAACCACTTTGAAATTCTTGCCTAAGTGTTTCTAACATTTCTAGTGTTACATTTTCTGGAATCGGCTCTTGAACTTGTTCCTCCAGAAAATTCATGCCGTCTTCACTTGATTCCGATAAAATATTATCAATATTGACTTCAAACTGAGAAGGCAATGTGGGACGTCCTAAATTCCTGTGCTCCGCATTTATCCAATCTCAGAATAAGACTGAACTTCCAAGCTATCAACTGCTAGTGAATGCCTATGGTCTTCAAATTGGAATCTAGCAGCACTAAAAGCGCCTTTTGAAGCCAGCGACGATGCTTGAATTGAGAGGACATCACGAACCACTCGCTGAAGTCTTGGAAAATCTTTTTCACGATTCTTCCACCACGCCAAAAGCTGCTGCTTTCCCTCTGTATCTTTGATGCTTTTTGTAGCCTGGTTAAGATATTCATCAAAATCATTATTTTCGTTAGCGGTTAGTCCAAGATGAAATTCTAACATGTCGTCAATATCATCCTCACATCTAGGCCTACATCGTTGTGGTTCTTGGTATTGTACATTTTCTATTAAAATATACTCTTCTAAATCATACAGTTTCCTAGCTTTTGTTCTAATGTTACTTTTAACTACATCTAAATTATATGATTGATTTTCTTCATCGTATTCAATTTATATGTTTGCATATATACTCTCTACCATTCTCGATACCCCAACTTCTTTGTAAGCCGGATTAAATAAACAAGCAGTTAAATAAATCTAAGGAATTGGGAAAAAGTATTTAAATTCTTCTAACATTTTCTAACAGGTTCTTTGAATTTTAGATTATTTCTAAACAAAGAAAATTTAGTACAAATAGCATAAATATTAGGCAAAACAGAACAAATCGTAGGATAATAAAGACTAGATATTTGTTTAGCGGCTAAATAAAAAACTCTTAAAAATTCAATTAAATCCCTAATATCATTCCAATCATTTTTATCTAGTCAGTAAGTCATATATGTATTATGTGCATTCCAAACTATTGTAATCGGTCTCCTATATTCGTAAGCTACTTTTAGCATTTCATACAATGAATTCCACCTAGTAGCTACGGTTTTAGGAATTTTCCTAACAGGTAAATTACATTCAATGCACCAACTTTCAAATTATTTATGTCTAGTCTTTACTTGACATTTAAAAATAAAATGACATGCAATTTCTACTTTATTGCAACCATTTTCAAATAATGATACATCATCTCTAACAATTAAATTGTAAATATGAGCAAAATATTTTATATGAAAACTATCTTCGTAAATTGGACTAAGAACAGGTCTTAAATAATCTATAGCACGTTTATTACTAGAAGTGTTATCTAAAGTTACACAAACTATTCTACTAGAAATACCAAAAAATTGTAAAACATCAAGAATAATTTGCACATTATAAGAACCTATTTTACGCATTCCACAACTTTTATACCCTAAAATTCTTTTCTGCATATTCCAATTTTAATCTATCCAATGGCCGGTAATTGTAAAATAATCATTGCCGGTTATACTATGACCCATATCAAAAGTAATTGCTAGCCTACAAGTATTATAAGCAAATAATTATTGAAGATACTGTACATGTCATGCCTGATAATCAAAAACAACTTTTTTATTGTATTTCTGGAATAACCATTATAAGACGGTTTATAAACAATTTGAATATAATGGATAAAACCAGAATTTTTGGCAAAACTAAAAGACAAACCAGTAACAACAATCATTTTGGCAAGTTCGTCTAAATCACGTTGCCTATTACAAGGGCGATGGGTACTAAGACCGAAAATGTTAGTAGAGTTTAATTGCAATTGCACCATATTTGAACCTCCCAACGGTTCTTCGGGAATGTGAGTTCCATATTTTTTGGCATCCGCAATGGCTTGAGCATGCAAAAATTCTGATTTACAACAATGCATTAAGTGATTTTTCAAATGACCCATCCCACCCCCCCTTTCTCGAAGTTTTATGGTTTAAAACATGCTTACATTTGTTACGAATCGCTTTTGTTTTATCTTCATTTTGTGTTACAAATTGCCAAACAATAGATTTTTTAATACGTTCCGTCTTAGGCCTATTAGATGACGAAGGTTGTACGGGGGGAGCGGGGAGGGAGGGGGGAGTAGTAGCAATATATGGGGGTTGAGTTTCATCGTCATCAAAGATATCATCATCCTCATTAATTTCAAAATCATCTTCTGGTAAATCTTCATTGAAGCCAAATCTACGCTCAATGAATTCGTGTTCTAATTCCGTATTAGAATCAATATTAAAATAAGTGTCATCTAATCTTCGGTACTAAATCTAAGTGGTGGTTGTCTTATAGATTTAGACGAACTACCACCGAATTTTTTACCAGTTAAAGCTTTTGTTATTCTACCAAAAAATACTTTTTCCCTTTCCTTTTCCACCAAAGTCCATGTTAAATTAAATTAAACAAGTAAAGATTATATGCAAAAATTGAAGTTATGAAATATGAACTTATAATTTATGAATATAAAAAAATTAATTCAAGTAGACAAGTAATCAAGTAACTAATTAGAAGAACAAATAAGTTGGAACGAAGGTACCAAATGTTTGTGTAATAACAGACATAGAAGTCGAAATCGATGAAAGTTGAAGCTTGAATATGCTCCAAATTGATCCACCAAAATTTTACTCCAAATTGCAATTAACATACCAAACTAAATAATAATTAATATTATTAAAATAATTGAGAGAGTAAATAATTAATATATAATAAATTTGAGAGTAGTATGTATAATATAGTTATAAATTTATAATAGTGGAGAGAATTGAGAAATGAGTGAGTTGAGAATATTGAGAGAATTTTAAGATGATTGAGAGAATTGGATTGAAAAAATATGAAAGATTTAGGGATGTTTATAGTTGAGAAATTATTGAATTTTGAAAAAAAAATAAAAAAATGAAAAAAGAGGACCTCCAACGGCTAAAAACGGATAGGTTACCGTTGGTGGGCCCCACCCCAAAGGTAACCTTTTTTTTGAAAAAATATTTTTATGCTGGTAATACCGGTAAATCGAAATCGGTATTAACTCGGAAAAAATCCTCTCCCTTCCCGGTACCCCCACACCGGTAGAACCGTAGAGCACCGAAACCGAATCGAAACTAGTACTGAACCAGTACGAAACTGGTCCGGAACCGGCATCTACTGGTTCCGATGCCACCTCTACTTGATACTCACTTAGTCTCATCAAGATTCTTCCAATCCATGCATGGATCATTTCCACTTGAATTTAGACTAAATTGTGAGTCATTACACACCTCTTATCCATGACACCATCAGAGTAAAAAATATTGATAATCAATACTTGAATCATCCATAAGGGATTGAAAATGTGTTTCGATGATGACTTATCACTTGTGCTCCAAATTCATATTCGGGGTTTGATCAAACCAGCATTCAAGCACAAAATACGAGATCAACAAACACTAACAAAAATTAAATACATTACTAACTATTACAATACCAGAATGAATATATACAAACAAAATGGAAATTTGTCAACCTTGTCTAGAATATACAACGCAAAAGTGTCTCATAGTCATAAAAACATAAAACAAACTCTCACACTAAATAAAACAACCCCCTATTCAAGAAAAAACATTGTCCTCAATGCATTAAAAATAGAATAATCATAGAGAAGAGAGAGTGTAAGGGTCCCACTGTATCAAGTGGAAGATGCGGGATCAGTTAGGTCAATGGGAGCATGTCATGACCCAAGCCTAGGGCCTAGTTGTAATACAGCAAATGAGACACCCGTAGGTACCTCATCCAAGCCATCCTAGCATATTAAGCATTCATAGGTACAAACTCATACATTTTGCGAAAATAAAATAGGATAGGGTCTAAGAGATGACATATATCAACATCCATAACATACCACCTAAAACATGAGTCAATTGGAATTGGTGCACGGATGGTCCTTCAAACAGAAAAGATTCTAAATTAAGTTAGAACGTCAAAGCCTCAGTATAAAAATCCAAAAATATACATCATGTCCAAAAAGCACATAGCATAGAAGGAAGTAGGTATCGACCCGAACTAAGGGCTCACCATAACAAAACTAGTCTTGAAACATAGATAGAACTATCCACGAGCCGGAGGGGGTGGGGCACTAGTCCCTACATGGTGATATCATGTTGGCAAATATGCATTAGTACTTTTGAAATGTACTAAGTATATGAGATGCAATATAAGTATGAAATTTTAATGCTATTATTCATAATTTTTAAAGGCTTTAATGCATAAAATAATAAAGGTAACATTTATGTGAGTTTAAGCATGTACAAGGAATAACATTCAATATGAAGTAAAAGTAATGCATAAATGAAACACAGGTGATGGAACCAAGACATCAATATCATACTTTGTGAAATAGTTCGTAACCGACATATAAGACCATGTGAGCCACTACATCGAATTCAACATAACTCCCTACATAGGCACGAGGAGTCCACTTGTCGAGTGGAACTCCACAACATAGCATGCATTATCATATAACATAAGTGTCCTATGTGGATCCACGAGCCTAGCCTATAAGGGCTCCTACAGTGGCACAGAGTTAATGGGGGCAAAGGGTTGCTTCTGTGGTTCCCTTATCCAAACCCACCTCAAGGCCTCATACGGTGCTAAGTCAACCCACAAAATTCTTTAAAGTATATACTAAAATTATGACACTTAGAATCATAAGTAGTAATTTCAAAGAGTAGCTCGAAACTTAGGAACCACTAAGTGAGAATTGTGCTTTTATCTTGGGACCATCATAAACATCCATTAGGGCATTATTGACATGTTTATATCTTTGACAAACATCAACTTAAAACCTCTCTTTTATGCCCTATTCATCCTCTTCCTATTATGCAAAGATTGACTTAAACTTAGTGTGCTTAATCATTGATTAGGAAACTCATAAATCATGAGCATCATACATGAACATGAAAATGATATGCTCATTTAAAACTTGCATTAACAACCCACCATTATTATTAAGAACCCTAGTCATTGAAGTCATTATCATCAACTCAAAACTCATGAAAATACTTAGCAAAACATTGCATGATAACATTAAAGACAAAGTACATCATAATAGAACGTGAAATCATCATTAGAATGGATGGTACTATTTGAAGGAACTCAAAGATAAGGTAAAAACTTTAGGGAAGGGATTTATGGGTGAAAGAAATCTACAAATCAACTAACATACCCTAGTTGGATCCTAAGAAGGACGAACGTGCTGTTATAGAGAAGGACCCTTGAAACCCTAGCCTTCTTGCCTTCATCTTAGAGAGAGTAATTGCCATAGGATTTTTGAGAAAATGGAAGAATGAAAGGAATGGGATCTGTTAGGGTTTTAGGTCTGTTTAGGAGCCTAGAATGAAAGGAATGGGATCTGTTAGGGGTTTTAGGACTATTTAGGAGCCTAAAGAATCACAAAAATGATGTAGCTTAAGTCAAGGACTCACGAAAAGGATGAAAATTCCCTTCATTATAATTGTTGAACATGAACCACGAGACCTCGATTACGGGTCGTGGACTGAATCATGGGTCATGATTCATGTCCTCTTGTTCTCCTTTTCCAATCGTCGGAGTCTAGTTACTAGCAAACCAAACCACAAAACCAAATCCATGGGGTGTACATTGACCCACGAGTCTTGGATGGCCTCATGGAATCTTTTCACACTTAGGAAATTTTCTAGTTCTCAGGGACCCATTCATGAAGGCTAACCACAGACCATAAATAGGACTAGGCGCCATCCTATTGTTCGTGGGTTACTTTCAAGAAATTTCAAATTTCCTTCATGTTCGGAGTTTGCTCATACGACTTGATATATGACCTGTGTTTCCTTCCATGGGGCGTAGATGGTCTTTGTGGATCTTATAACACTTAACAAAATTTCCATCTTTTTGAGGCCCCTACTTACGAGCTAGGTCTATGGCTCTGTACTGAACCACGGGTTGTGAATTGGACTCCTGAACTCTTTGTAACCCAACCTTTTCTACATTTTTGGCTTCTAATCTAAGGTTCCTTATAGAGCATCTATGCTCAACCCCATGGTGCCCTCCTGAGTATATGGCTGGTCTGCATGCACTAGGGTTACAATGGACTCCGATGGTGAAGGTCTGGGAGCTAGGGATGATACTGGTTATGCTGATGAAGGAATTGAGGATGAAATAGACTGAGTCTCTGTGATGGCAGACTAGGGTCAAAAGATGGTTCGGAATCCTTCAGACTTGTCACCAAAGTCTCCCTCATCGACTGCTCTGATGTGATATCAAAATAAAGCAATTTTGATACTTAAAACTTGGGATTTTGTGTCTTCGCAATGTGATGTTAGTGGGTTTTATGTGTTTTTGTGTTTGGTTTGTAAGATTACAGGGTTGGTATAAATTTTGGAAAGAATATGCAGAAGTTGCTGATTTTTAAGGATTCACGACCTTTATGGGCCATAGAGTATTCTACGGGCCATGAAGGAGGTTTCGTGTACAATTCCAGTGAGGGGTAGATTTCTAGAGATTGTTCTATGAACATGCAGATGGGTAGTGAAACAATTTACAAGTCGTAGATCAAGTCTCGTGCCTTGATGATAAGAGAAAGAGGACTTTCTGAAGTTTCATCAGATGAAACACCCTACAAGCTGTAGAACCTTTTACGGGCCGTAGAGGGGTGTCATAGAAGTCAAGTCCAGATTTACAGCAATGCAGTACAAAAGACCGAATATGGGCTATAAAGCACCATACAACCTGTAGAGTAGCTCGTGAGGCGTGTCGACCTAGTTATCCTATTTTGTTTAGGAATTGTATTTCAAACATTATAAATAGGTCTTTACGTTATTTTTCTTGGTGTGTTTAGAGAGTTCGAAGGGCTAGCAGAAAAAATAGTGAGATAGAAATTTGTACACTTTGATTTGATATTCTAATCTTGTGATTCTCACTGAAACTTGGGTTTACTTATGCTTAATTCAATTGTGTAAGTGCTCTGTTATGTTATTCAACTTCATAAGTCTTGCATCTACACAAATCATGAATAGCTAAATCCAAAACTAGGGTTGTGGGAACCATGAAGAACTAACAAGGTAAAACTGGATAATTCATAATTCTAGAAATTTGTGCATGCATATATTAATTAATTCTCTTTGTTTTGCATGTTTTCTAGTGGTGGCTAACATTAGAACCCACCTAATGTTACTGACTGGACCAAGGTAGCGATGAATAAGAAAAGAGATGAATTAACAAGATTTGATTGATGTGTTCTCGTCTAATCAACTAAACGTGGCCAAGGGGAGGTTGTACTGGGACAATAGATAAGGGTTAGTAATGTCACACTGCGGATATGGGCCAAGTCACGTAGTGAAATTTGTGTCTCACCTGTGCCAAAGGGTTTGGTAAACTTAACTTACCATCCTACATGCTACACACTAGAAAAGAATTAGGTTATCCGGTGATACTCCGTTAGGGAATCATAGGGAACACAATAACCTAGTTTCTCGACATATTGGTTCAACACTTGTTTTAGTTTAGCATTACATATATTAGTTATTACTAAAACTCCCCTTTTTAGGGAGATAAGCAGGTTAATAACCTAAATTGCATAATTGAATTCTTCTAAGTTTACAGTATTCCCTTGGTTCGACCCTAACCTTAGTTAGGTTCTATTTCTTGACAATGACCACTTTAGCCTAAAAAAGGAGGTGTAGCTTAGGTGCAACAAGATTTTGGTGTCGTTGCTGGGGAATACGGCTAGACTTGTTTAATTCAAGTAATTTGGGAATCAATCCGTATTACCCTCATTTTATGTTGCTTGTTGTTTTTGTTTCTTTTTAGGGTAGTAGACTCTTGACTCCGTTTGACCCAGACATCCAGAGAACACTGAGAAGAATGGCCCAAGATAATGCCAACAATATGGCAAATGCAAATCTGGAATGGAATGAGTATAAAAATGCCAACTATGAAAACTCATATCCTCTTAAGGACATTGCTCTATATCTACAGGACTTCAATACTGAAGCTTATCAGTGGAATCAATACCAGATGAATCCTATGGCTATGGAGGTGACAGGAGCTATTATGTTGCCTCCACTACTGGTTGAAGCAAAATTTATGGTTTTGAGTGGGTTGCTTTAGATGCTGCAGAACTATGAGTTATTCACGGGCATACCATCAGAGGATCTGCATAGCCATCTACACAACGTTGCATTTGTTTGCAAGAGTGTAATGGGAACAAAAAATCTTTCTATGGATGTTGTGGGACTTTGTGTCTTCCATTATCTTTGACAGGCAATGCAACACTATGTCTATCTGAGGTCCCACAGAGTTCGATCACCAGTTGGGCTGAGTGTTAGAGGGCCTTTTTGGAGAGGTACTTTCCGAGATCAAAGAAGTTCAAGTTGAAAAATCATATCAACAACTTTGAGCAACTTCTTGGAGACTCGATTAGTACTACACGGGAACAGTTTACTAAGTGCTTGAGGAGTGTCCCGGACCATTAAATTATTGATGATGCCTTGGTAGAGATCTTCTACCATGCCTTTGATGCAAATTGTCAAACCTGTGCTGATACCATTATGAGGGCATGTTCTTATATCAGCAATTTGCAAGGATTGTTGAAAGGACGAAGAGAGCGGTCAAGAAAAATCATGTGTGGGGGAAAAGAGACAAAACATCTACCAAACGTTTGTGTGATGTCAGTATTGGTTTGGAGAAGCTAGGATAAATGAAGAGATTATGCAAGAGCTTTCCCGAATTCATACCGATATGGAGGTGATGATGAAGCAAAATCAAGAATGAGTTAATGCAGTTTCTCATAAGCCTCCATGTGCACCTATGTTTGATGATCCCTACTATAAGGAGGACACTTGTTTTATTGCTGATGAGATGGGGGGTTTCCAGACAAATGCCCAAGGGTGCAATCAAGACTATTAGTTCCAAGGTCAAGGAAACCAAGGTTGGAACTTCAGTTGAGATAGAGCTTTCAGAGATAACCGTGGAGGATACTATGACAGGAATCGGGGCCAAGATAGAGATGCAGATTGGTGGCGCAAAGATGGTTACAGAAATGGTCCTTATGTGCCACCACACAACTGCGACATAGGTGCGAGTAGCTCAAGAGTTGAGGAGATTTTTGATCGTCTGTTGAATAAAGCTGAGACACAGAATGAGACTCTGAGGGGGATGAAATTTGAGATCTCTAGTATAAATAAAAAAAATTGAGTGTCATTCTGTTTCCCTCAAACAGCTTGAGCAACAGTTCGGTCAAGTGTCGACTCAATTTAATCAGCGTCTAAGGGGTACACTGCCTAGCAACACAGTTCAAAATCCTAAGAATGAAGGGCAGTGCAGGGTGGTTACAACTCGTGGTGGCAAGAGCACCATTGATCCTGCTAAGCCAGTTGATGAGGATGAGGTTTGAGAGGAGGCAGTTGCAGCCAAGAATGCGGATACCAGAGATGATCGTGCCAAGGATGGGGTGAGTGAAGCTGCTAATGTACCACAAAAGTTGAAGCCTATTCCTAGGCCTCCTTCTCCTTTCCTTCAAGGAATTAAAAAAAAGGAGGAGGAAGGTAAGTTCAAGCAGTATGCAAAGCACATGAAGGACCTGGTTATGAAGAAGCACACTGTGAGTCAGGAGTTCTCCTAAGAGGTTCAATATTGCAGTGCAATTGCTACGAGGTCCTTGGTCCAAAAGCGAGAAGATCTCGACACTTTTACCATGCCCTGCACCATTGGAGATGTAGAATTCGCAAGGGCATTATGTGATCTAGGTGCCTAGATTAATCCAATTCCCTTTGCGATCTTCAAGAAGCTCAGGTGGAGAGCGCCTACTCTGACAAGCATGTGGTTCTTGATGGCTGACCGCACGATGAAGAAACCTGTGGGATACTATATAATGTACTTTTTAAGGTTGACAATTTCATATTCCTCACAGACTTTGTGATCCTAGATTGCAAAGTCGACTTCGACGTCCCAATCATCTTGGGAAGGCCATTCCTAGTCACTAGTCGAGCATGGGTGAATATGAAAGCTAGTCAACTCAGGTTTAGATTGAACAATGAAGAAGTTTTCTTCAATATCTATACATCTATGAAAAGGCCAGATTATTTGAAGAATGAGGTATGGGAACTTGGTGAAGTCCGAGTAACCAAGTTGTCCAAGTCATGCTGCGACAATGAATTAGGCGCTACTTGGGAGGCAATCCAAGGTTTCTGATGTAATAGTTGTAGTTATAACATTCAAACTTATTGGTAGTTTATTTTTTTATAATGTTGGTTGTGATTTTGGACTTTGGGCTAGTCGCATATGGGATAACAATGTGTTCTGTGAAGAATGTGCAGCTACATGGCTAAGTCAGCCATTCATGGCTGAAAAGGGCATCAAGAAATGCCTCTACGACTTGTTCTATAGGTCGTATATCACTCTATGACCCATACACCATTTCATAGACCCTTCCAGTAAGAAAAAAGTCGTTCACTCTAGTCCACGAGCCAACTTTACGATTCATAGATAAAACTACGGGTCGTGAATGTCACTCGTGGACCCCAGGTAAGTTTTCTGAGTTTTGACTAAGTGTTAGGGTCTCTATGACCAACTCTACAAGTCGTACTTCTTTTTAAGACTTGTGAACTGGTCTGTGAAACCAAGTCCTTAAAACTAGGGCCTGGATGTTCTATGAAACCATGATTTACGAGCCGTGAAACACTCTACAACCTGTAATCGGGGTCTCGTAGAGTCCAGACCCATCGGTTTTTTAGTGACCCGGTCAAACTCTAAATATTGGGGCCAAAATATTTTGACCCCATTTGAGCCGTAAATTACAAAATCCACCCAGCTAAACCACACCGCTAATCATTCCGACCACTAACGGCAACATCACCACCACTTTCTGATGAACTTTTTTGACAACCAAGGGTTCTCCGCGTCTCCTCACCTCCTTCAATTTCTACAATCTAATCACATAATTTTGTAAGTTTTTTGTCATTTAAACACCATTTATTTACCAATAATTGTATGGTTAGGTTGAATATTTTTGTTGGGTATGGTTAATTTAGACACAAAAACATGTGCAAATTTATATGATTGTTGATTAAATTGTAGTTGCCCATTCATGAAACATGTGTTTAGGACCAGAATGTGGTGTATTCGCCTTTGTCTATGTTTGAATGATGTGTTTTGGAACCTATGAAATCACTTACCAGTTAAATTAAATTGATTACATGCTTGATATCCGGTATGTGATGGCATGGGTCCGTGTTTATAGTGTAAATTCATTCAACTGGGGTCGGAAGTGCTGGGAAAGCATGCTTAATAACTCTCAATGGGATATATGTGTGTATGATCATGTTGGGATGTTGATTGTTGTGTTAAGAATCATGTGGGTGTGTGTATTGCTTCGATGCTGGTAGAATAGGTTGAAAAAGTCATATGAGGTTCGTGTTGATGGACTTAAAAATTCAGGTGACTAAGTTTTCTGGTGTACGAGTGTCTTTTATGACCCGTGGAACATTCCATGTGTTGTAATTGCCCCTTATATAAGGTTCCAGAAACCTAAAGTATCTGAATAACCATCAGACGAGACCTTTTATGAGTCGTAGAACACTTTACAACTCATCGCAAGGTCTCTTAGATCCCTACCTAAAATAAATTTAGACATTGAAATCATTTACGATTTAGCCTATGACTCGTAGAACCTTCTATGAGTCGTACCTAGTCTCGTAGATGACATTTTAGTAAAGACACTATTTTATGATAGCCTTCTATGGCTCATAATTTCCACTACGGCCCGTTGAGGTCCTTTCGTAGGCTCTTCTGCAACTTAGTTTGATTTATTTTTGTATTTCATTTTCTGATTTTTAGGGCTAATCAAGGTGCGTCCATGGGTATGGTTCAGGTACTATGTCCTCAGAATCAAGACGTGAAGAAATCAAGGCCATGTAGAGGAGGCTCAGAGATCAACCCTTGGGGAAGAAGGAGCAGACCCCCACACTCAGTGGATCACTAGAGGAGCTCAACATCCGGCTTGACTCGGATGCTGATTGATAACACTCATGGGCTGCCGCCAGAACTGGGCAGACCAAGGCTCTTGTCATTCGTACTCCCTAGTCTGATGAGGGAGATCACGATAAGTGTAGCTCTATCCAGATGACTCCGTCTAGGGAAGAGTCCCGCTCAGAGTTAGGCTCTGGAGACACGTCAGAGATAGAGTCCTCTATTGCACCGCGGGCATCACCATCTCCACCATATGCTCTTACTAGTTAGTAGTGTGTCGCAGGTATGCGAGATATTTACACCGAGGACATGAAGACTACAAAGTGGGGCAAGCCAGCCTGTTTCATTTATGAGGAGCCCTAGGCTATCTCATTCGGACTAGACAATGTCCCCGGTCTCCTGGGCACTATGATCAAATATGGGCTCCAATGGCTGACCGAATCGCTTAGGAGATACTCCCCGACCCTGGTAAGGGAATTCTGCGCATCATATACAGCCACCATCCAAAGCACTCTTCCTAAGGAGAAGAAGTCCCTCGCTCAGCCCAGACTGACGCAAACCAAAGTGAGGGGCGACAGGTGGATATCTTGGAGACCACCATCCACCACATGTTATTTGGGCCCGAGTTCCCTGCCCCCGATCCACAACTGAGTTTGACCACAAAGTGTGGCAGACCAAGGACTTGACCTTTATGAGATATGCAGATCGAATAGCTGGCTTGATGATATGGGTGGTCGATTTGATTGCTCAGTAGGGTTTGAAGCCTGTATGGGTAGCCACTCACTTAGAGCCTATTGTTAAGGTTTCTCTCAGTTTCCCGACAAATTTTGGTGGTCGATTGTCAGATCGCACATCTGACCGACACTTGTAGATAATACTTTGACGCCAGAGCATGCAGTTCTAGTTGCCAGCATCTTGGTTGGCTATGAAATAGATTGAGCCCACCTCATCGTCGAGCAAATCCTTGAGGTGACCCTGAAGAGGTCTACCTTCATCTGCTTTCCATGCTTGATCTACTGAATCTGTCTAGAGACTTGGTTGGAGAGTCTACACCACCTGGACTCACTGACCAAGGTCCAGTATACCTTGGATGCTAGCTTGATCAAAGCTGAGGAGAACCCATTAGTGCTCTAGCGAGCACCACACCAGCCTGCTCCCATGCCAGAGATGTTCGCCCCAGTGCCACTGCCTGAGGTTCCACCCATCATCACCACTGCTGCTGCCACAGAGGAGAGGCTCTCATAGACCAAGGCAGATGAGAAGAGGGGGCCCACTACTACTACTTTTACACTACAGGCCACTTCATCACAGACTGCACCCGCGGACAAGGTTTACATGTACGTAGTATCTATCCAGGCCATGGTGCAGAGATTGTCATGTGATGAGTCGTGGTTGACTCAGTTATTTTAGCAGGTTAGGCCTTGGGTCTACCAGACCATCACAGTGTCAAAGGGGCCCATGCAGGCATTCATGATCGCTGCTATTCAAGACCATTTTTCCACTATAGATGCGCACATTGATGCCTTCAAGGAGAGGTTTCAGTAGAGGTTGAGCACAACCCGACCCACAAATTTGACTGCCCTACAAATAGAGATCCAATGACTTTGGGCTGACATCATAGCAACACTGGCAGCACTGGTGACACTACCAGAGACCACACTTTTAGTGCGTGGTGGATCTATTTTCTCTTGATGAGCACTCACAGCCTTCCCACGAGAAGAGGCCCCGCTAGGATGATGGTCATGATGCCGTACAATTACATGAGGGGCTGACAGAGCAGAAGGAGCTCGAGCTTGTCTTGAGGCAGTCGAGGCAAAAAGCGGAGAGATGACAAGCTCGAGAGCTCAAGAGGGTGAGGGGTGCTTGCCCCTTCGGACATGGTGCTACTACTGAGGAGGCCATCACACAGGTTGAGGGTGGTCAGACTCAGCCACCTATGTATGTTTTTTACCTCAATATTTTATTTTGTCTTGATTGTGTGCATTAAGGACAATGCACCTTTTTTTCGATGGGGTGTTTGCAGTTATGGGCCTCAATGAAGTCTGAGTAGCCTCGGTCCATAACTACCCCAATTTTTGAATCCTAGGGGTTTTCTTGCCTGTGTTCTTTTTCCCCATGGATATTTATTTTCCGTTGAACCAACATGTTTAAGATGTATAGGTAGTATTTGTAGCATATAGTACTGAGATCTGTGGCATACATATGTTTTGTGTTTTTTGTGAAAAAAATTATATACCCACCAAATTTTGATAAGTTAGTCACCGTGCATGTTTAAGTGTGTTGACAGTGCTTGTTTTGATAAGTGAGGATAAATTGAGAAAACAATCATGACGTGAGAGTCTTTTGTTGATAATGTAATCAGTGCCATGCGAGTGTGAGCTTAATTTTCTACATTCATGTGTTATGTTTTAGAACTATCCCTGTTACTCTAATTCAGATTGTAGATTAAATGGGTTTAGAAATGATCTTAGGCCATTGTTCTTAAAAGTCCACTTAGACTAAATGACCAACCAAATTTGCAGAATATCCCTTGATCCTAATGTTTGAGCCTTACATGTATCTCTTTTTTGTAAACAACTTAAATGACCCAGCCTTATTAGTTGTAAAATCCTAAAATTGGCCCTGGTCCTTCCTTGAATATTGTGCACCTTGACTAAGGCAAAAAGTGTAAGTTGAGGGTGGCTACTAAAAGTGGCCCTGGTTCTGAGGATGGATAATGTGTACCTCAACTCAGGCCAGAAGCCTGAGTTGAGGGTGGCTTGTGTAAGGGTAAAACACAAAATGAGGGGGCAAAAGTTAGTGATACAGGGAAAAGGAGAAAAATCATGTACCGGGTGCAATAAAAATAAGTGATGCCTTAATTATGAGCTAGAAAGAAAAAATAAAGCGTAAAAACAAGGCAAGAAGCGGAAAAATGAAAAGAAAGCACCCAGAAAACCTTAAAATAGGAGAAAAGATAGAATCGACTGAAAGTAACAGTGTTGGTAGGGAAAAAGTGTTGAAAAACGCAGTGTCAAGGAGGGCCATTAGTCACTATGTTCCCAAGCTAACATACCTAAGCCCCCTGAGCCTACATTACAAGCCCATAAAGTCATAAAGTGATCCACGTCCAAGTGGTCAAAGTTCTTAGTCATGAGTATGGGGCAAGCCTATTGTATTGGGCATGATACATGAATATCTTTTTGTGAGAGTAAGTGATTTAGCATAGTCCCGAGATAATACATGAAAACATCATTAAGAGTGAGATATGGGAATTCTTTCTGTGAGGGCACTTGCAATGTATTGTTAGCATTAGACTTATTCTGTGATTGTGGCTTATTGATAGTACCTCACTTGTCATAGTTATATTGTCGCATGCATTAGTTTGTATTGGTTTACTGGATAGCTATCTGATTGTGTTTTGAAAAGTAGTGTGGGTATTGGTGCTTAAGTTTTATGTGATGTACGCCATTAGGTTGAGGTCTGTGTGTTACTGTACTACTTATATAGATTGAGTTCGTCGCTTGAGGACAAGCAACAATTTTAAGTTGAGGGTGTTGACATGTTGTCAAAGTACAACACTTTTGATGCTTAAAACTTGGGATTTTGTGTGTTGTCAATGTGATGTTAGTGGGTTTTATGTGTTTAGTTTGCAGGATTTCAGGGTTGGCATAGATTTTTGGAAGAATATGCAAAAGTTGCTATTTTTAAGGATTCACAAGACCCTTTATGGGCCATAGAGAATTCTATAGGCCGTGAAGGAGGTTTCATGTACAATTCCAGTGAAGGGTAGATTTCTGAAGTTTGTATTACGAACATGCAAATGGGTCGTGAAATATTTTACGAGTCATAGATCAAGTCTCGTGCCCTGAGGATCAGAGAAGAACTTTCTGAAGTTTCATTAGATGAAATCCCCTATGGGCTGTAGAACCTTTTACGGGCCATAGAGGAGTGTCATAGAAGTCAAGTCCAGATTTGCAGCAATGAAGTACCTTAATATGGGCCGTAAAACACTTTACGGCCCGTAGAGCAGCCTATGAGGCGTGCCAACCCAATTATCACATTTTATTTAGGACTTGTATTTTAAATATTATAAACAGGTTTTTAGGTTATTTTTCTTGGTATGTTTAGAGAGTTCGAAGAGCTAGTAGATAAAATAGTGAGATAGAGTAGAGAAAAACATTGGAGAGTTTTGAGAAACATTTGTACACTTTGATTTGATATTCTAATCTTGTGAGTCTCATTGAAGCTTGGGTTTACTTGTGCTTAATTCAATTGTGTAAGTGCTTTATTATGTTATTCAAGTTCACAAGTTTTGCATCTACACAAATCATGAGTAGTTAAATCAACAACAAGGGTTGTGAGAACCATGAAGAACTAACAAGGTATAAACCGGATAATTTGTAATTGTTGAAAAGTGTGCATGCATGAATTAATTAATTCTTTTTGTTTTGCATGTTTTCTAGTGGTAGCCAACATTACAACCCGCCTAGTGTTATTGACTAGACCAAAGTAGTAATGAATAAGAAGAGATTAGTTAACATGATTCAATTTATGCGTTCTCGTCTAATGAACCAAACTGGCCAAGGGGAGGTTGTACTGGGACAATAGGTAAGGGTTAGTAATGTCATACTGCAGATATGGGCCAAGTCATGTAGTGAAATTTTTCTCTCGCCTGTGGCAGAGGGTTTGGTGAACTGAACTTAGCATCCTGCATGCTACACACTAGAAAAGAATTAGCTTATCTGGTTATACTATGTTATTGAATCATAGGGAACACAATATCCTAGTTTCTTTCCATATTGGTTAAACACTTGTTTTAGTTTAGCATTACTTTCATTAGTTATTATGAGAACTCCCCTTTTGGGGAGATAAGTTGGTTAATAACCCAAATTGCATAATTGAATTCTTCTAAGTCTACAGTATTTCCTTAGGTTCGACCGTAACCTTGGTTAGGTTATATTTCTTGACAACGGCCACTTTAGCCTAAAAAAGGAGGTATATCTTGGGCGACATCACGCTCCCATGCTACTGCTACCATAGACTCCTTTAAATAAGACTGCTCCTCGACATCACTTGAAGGGTCCATGACCCCAAGGTCCACATTTGTCTCCAGAGGTGATATCTTGAGGATCGATCTATGGCTCCTTAGAGGTGCTGAACTATGTCCCTACCTTGGTAGATGGAAACTCATATTCACCCACCAATAAGTAGTAATTTGTGGACTTAAGAGCATCCACATCAGTCCTCAACTTAGAGATGCTAGAGAAGATCGGTGTCAAATCAACATTAGTACCCCTCTTCTTCTCTATCCTCAACCAGGCAAGTCAATATATCTAGTGCTAATTTATGATCCTCAACCACCTTCTACTTCTCTTCGTATTTCTATTAAAGAGGAGCCAAAGCAATCTGCACAACTTTGTATATCTTTCCCTGTAAAAAGGCATTAAGCTTGGCTGTCCGGATATCTCTAGTTTGGGAAAGTCTCCCTATACACAATATAATGAATTGGGTTACTGGAGATCAGGCCTAAGGACTTGGCATAGAAGCATTAGGTGATGCCAATGAATGTGTCTGAGAAGAACTCTAAGCCTCCATAGGTAGAGGAGGAATAAAAATGGATGGGAGCTTTGATGCAGATGCAACCTTGATAGAAACGGTCTCCAGCTTCTTAATATCAATCACCAGAGTAGTATCAATTAGTGCTTTCCTCCTCTCCTCTACATCCCGGGTATACTCAATTTCAGTCTGGCGAATGTCAGTGGATGCCATCAAAGTAATCTCAACATTGGTCGCCTTACAAAATGGCACACTGCCCTATGACATAAAGTCATAATCTGTATCGGAAAAGGAAGAGAGGTAAATGTCTGCTTGGTGAATACAAATATCTCCGAGGCAATAATGGCTCCTATATTCAACAACAACCAGTCAATGATACACCCCACCAAGGTAACCTTCAGCTCCCTCATAACTGACTCATTTTGTGATGGCATCAAGCTGCTATAGCTAAAACTAAACCAGTATTGTACTGGTATTATCAAATCCTTCTTTTCAATTTGCACTCCTTCCACCAGCCAAATAGGTGCACCACCACTAAGTAACAGGGCTAACAACTCTTTCAAGTCATTAAACTAGTGTGACATCTTATCGGCATATGCATGTAAAGTTCAATTTGTGCAACGAAGAATCTCATTAATATTAATATCCTCACATTGCACCATCTTTCTCTAAACTTAACCTCCTATAACAACTTTGGAGTGGACTTGATCTTGCCTTCACCCTTGAGAATCGCCTAGAAGTATGCCTCATAGAACTCTCCGATCCAAGAAGGTATATAAGACTCTCAGACGTTGGTAAAGATTTGAATATTTTGGAACTTGATCATTTCCCAAACATTCGGATAACAACCCAACACTCCGTCCAATGAGAGCCTCTTCTCCTCCAAGATTGTTCGCAATCCCATTGTTTTTAATCAATTTAAGTGTCGAGGTTGTATTTCTTGTTGAACTCTTCCTGCCCTGGGCCCAATGGGTCCTTTATCACTTTAAAACGGCCTTCAATATGGTAGCATTTGGGAGGTTGGGCCTTTGATGACGGAGTATGCACAAGTGTTCCCTTTCAGCGTCCTTCGAGGTCTCAACTTGTTTGCCCTAGCCTTTTACCTCCTTACATGTATGTAGAGGGACCAGTTGTTCCCTGAAACCCTCACTTATAACCACAACCTTGTGCTTGGGGTTTGATTTTGACAACACGTGCTTCATCCTAGCATTCTTGCAAAAGAACATGATAACAATGGTGCAAGCACACAACAAATGGAAAGAAATTAAGGAAACACATTAAATGGAACTACATTTGGTGAAGGAAACTTTAGATCACCAAATCAGTTTGGTGGATTGCCGAATCAAAATGGTAGTCTAAGTGACCATTGCCAAATGTTCCCAAACTTATAGGGGAAGTTGGGGAAAATTCGACGGTCAAAGTGGAATTCAACAGATCACCGATTCCACTTTTGAAATGACCATCGCCAAATTAACTGTGACTCCCCTAGCCAACTTGTCATGAAGTGTGGTGAAAAGTGGAGTTTGGTAATTTGCCAAATCGATTTGGCGGTTTAAAGGTAGACCGTCGAATTCGATTAATGCAACACCAAACTCAAATTCAATTTTTTTTTTACCCTTTTAAGCATTTTCTGCAAATTTCAATCACCCACTAAGCACAACAAACACATTCACGAGGTGAATATTGACCTAGGAGTACTTAGACTTCCCTAGAGGTGTACAAATCTAACCAAATGATGACTTTACCCTTAAGAAAGACATCACCCACTCCATCATCGGGTAAGTTCAAGCCACTTAGTTAGAAATGAGGGTTACTTAGACTTCACCCCTCTTACAAAAATCAATACTACACCTCAATTTATCAATATTATTTCAACTACGCAACTGAATTTCAAGCAAATCATCCACAAGCAAACATATATGTATATTGAGACCACGTTTCTATTCACAACAACGCCAAACCAAATGAAAGATGGAATCAATACATTATGATATAGGTACTAAGTAAAAATTCATGTACATGACACTCTCAACTTCCCAATATCTACTCCAAGAATGAGACATATGGGTAGTGTACTTGATTTCAATCTCAAACTCAACCAAGCATCCAGACAATCACGGAATATAATAATCACAAAAGAATTAGAGCTATTCCATCAAATAATCGCAACAAAACTAGGTCTTACTTTCTTTATTCATTAAAATTCACACCTTCAAGCCCTAATCCTTCAATTCCATCAATTGAAAACCCAATTCTGTACAAATTAGAGGAACACCCATACTAACGCAAGCATAATAACATTTAAGAACTAGAACCCACAAAGATTTAAGTATCAATTTTGCAATATAAAACACATACTCCAAAAATGAAATTGGAAATGCCAGAAGACATACCTTTGAGCTTGTGAAGATGATAGTGATAATGAAAATGGATGCCTTACTCAAATTTACCCTAATATTTTCAGCAAGGTGACAAGATTTTAGCTAGAAATTAAACCAATGTGTGTGATTGTGCAAGGGAAGGAAGAGAATATGAATTATCATTTAAATTCCACAAGTTAAGGCGGTAGGAAGACGATTCAATGATGCCAACTTACGATGCCAAACCAATTCGGCGATGTGCCGAATGCTCACTAGACTGCCAAACTTACCTATCACGACCCAATCATGATGGCGTCTGTTGGACTCCACTGAACAAGAATGTTCTAAGTACTCTAATCTCAGTCCCTCTCTATCTATAAAACCTGAAGTGAATGATATGTACAATGTTCTTTCCAAAATTTTTAAATTGTTTGTGCTAAATCATTAAAGTTTATGCACTAAGTTTCCACTCAACAATCAAGATCAACCATCGCCAAGCACTTCGGCGATGCGCCGAATGTGCATTTATCTTCTTTTTTCTACATCTCCTTGAAGGCTTGAGTCTCTACAAATTAAGTGATGGTCCATCATGTTATCTATCATGTTCGGTGATTCACCGAAGTTCCTTCTACGTTGCCATTCTATCATGAGTTTACATTCATGAGTTTTGCAATAATAAGAAGTCTCTCTGGTCATTCAGCGATGCGCCAAATATGTTTGATGACTTAAATTTTTCACTCCTTTCTGGCATGAACTTGAGACTTGATTGCTGAAATATTAGGCAATCTAACTGAGCATTCGGTGGTACACCAAAATAGTCGGTGAAGCCGCTTTTGACCTCCTTTCTCACACTTTTGCTCCTTTTCCAAGATTTGTTGAGTATTGTGCGCTTGTGCACTTTTAGCTCCATTCCTAACATAACACATGCATATTAGTTGGCATTTGGAACATAATAGCATATTGAGGACAATATTTCTTTGCATTATAAGCCCAAAATCAGTCTGAGATATAGACTCATCAACACCCCCAACTTACGCCTTTGCTTGCCCTCAAGCAAATCAAACATCAATCAATCCAATTTTAGAGCTTGCAAATAGGGCCACAGGGAGCAACACATACAATTCCATAAACCACTTACGTGATTTTGAAGCCTCAAGAGGTGACTAAGGAGTAATAAACACATGGATACACTAATAGTTATTCATGTAGATGCTAATCACTACCTAAAAGCATCACCGCCAAAGAAGATCTTGTACACATAAGATTATAACAATATTTTTGAAGGATCTCTTGAACACTCACTCTCCCAATTGAGAAATGGCATGAAAGCTTCAACCCATAGTCTTGTCCTTATTCTCAATCATAATTCATTTGATTTCGTTTAGGAATAAGATCCCAAAGGACTTTGTTCAGGTTGTAATGTAGCGTTATGGTTGGGTAGGATAGAATATGGATATTAGTGGCTCATCCCTTCTTGAACTATACACATTCTTTTCATTCTCATGGATCCGTTTGTCCTTATTCCTCTTTCTCTCTTATTGACACCTCTTTTGCTTTCGATCTTTCATCCTAAGTGTCTCCCCTTTTTGCACTATCTTTCAACAATTTTTGAAGGTTCCTCTTTTCTAAGCAATTCTTTTTCAGTTCAACATTTTCAACTTTTTTTTCAAACATTTTTCTTGTTTCCATCATTTTTAGTACTCCCCACCTTTCTTTCTTTTCCTTTTTTCTTTTCCTTAACTTAACATAGGATACATTCCCTCTTTATATCAACACCCCCGACTTGGCCTTTAGCCATTACTTTGCTCATTTTAAGCTTGAGAGATTGGTAAGGAATAAGAAGGAATTCTCTTTCACAAATACAAGTCAAGGCTACATGGTTGACAAAGAAATGATCATGGCTCTAATGAACCAAAGAAGGCCTAAGGTCCTTTCCTAATCTGAAATCAACCAAATCACTCTTTAAAACAAACTGGGCAAGTTCTAGATGTTGCAAAACACACCTTTCAGTAAAAATTCCTAATCTCACAATGGCAAAATGGTTTCATATCCAAACAATGGAACACAGTAACAACTTACGATCATCGCATATCCAAGCTCAGTTACTCACATGGTCAACTCAAGATGCATCAAATCCATTCATGGATTGATATATCAAGAAAAACACTAATTGGTGAGTTAGAACGTCTCCTCTTCCATGGCACCATTTGAATCAATGATATAGATTATCAATACTCGGATTGTGAAGGACTAGAGACACGATATTCACATTAGAATGGCTTTTCATATATGCACAAGGTTTGCCACAGAATAAGGACATCATTTACAATCATTCATCCATTTAATTCAAAAAGAAGAGAATTAAAAAGAGAAAAACAAATACTAATATATCATAACCCGAATTAAAATTATTTACAAACCAAAAAGTGGGGGATTAATTACACTTCAACCATCAAAACTACTAGTCCCAAATCAATAGGAAACATGAATAAAAAATACTCACCCCTTACAAAAGAGACATCGCCCTCAATATAGAAGAACTAAGAACAATAAACATAAGATGAAGGAGTGAGTTTAACAATCCACTGATACACTTCATGTTGCACTAATGTTGGGACTGAAGGGAGCTCAACTATGCTGGGTTACCCTGGATCTTCTAGAATTGTTGTGGGGGTGACTCTTCAAGTCTTGGCAAATTTTCTTTCCCTGCTTGAATTGTTCTTTTCTCTCCTGGCCTCAAATTGGTCAGGCAAAGTCTTCTCTTTGGCCCTCTCTACTACTGCTTTATGAAGATCCTCCATGGCCTCACACTTGTTCTTGAAAACATTAACCTTAACTTTCATATGTAGGTACGGGTATATGTTTTGCCTTGAGTTGTCAATGGAGATTTCGTTTACTGAGGGCCGTTTGAGGATATAAACCACCTTTTCCATTTGCTCAAGGGACTCAAAAGGGCCAACATACCTAGGGCAAGGATTGCCCATTTTCTTCCCAAATCGCATCACACCCTTCATCATTGAAGCCCTCAACTACATCGGACATGTCAAGCAAAACTAGCCAAATAGTATGAGACAAAGGCAACAAGGGAAATTCAGAAAATTGTTCTTGACATTTGGGATCATTTATCCCACCCAACTAGTTTGGTAACTTGTCAAATTTATTTGACAGTCAAAACTCGCCGAATTCAACTGTGAGCAGATTATAAGAAGTTTTCACATTCGATGATGCATGAGATTGATCAGTGATCTATCGAATCAATTTGGAAGTCTAAAAGTTCATCGCATAATATAACAAAAACAACATTCAAAAGGATGCAATTATAGCTGAAGTGTGTGACTTATCGGTGTATCACCGAGTCATCTTTGGTAGTTAAATTGATCACTTTAGACGTAGATTGGTAGAAAAGAATCCCCAAAACTCCTCATATTTTTCCGAGTTTATATAAACAAAACAAGGAGGAGTTTCAACACACATTCCTAAATTCAAGTTATCAATCATCTTATTGGCATGATTTAGGTTAAACGATGACTTACCCTTAAGAATGATCTCACACAATCTTTTATGGGGCAAGTTTAATTCATGCAGCCAAAACTAGGGGTTATTTAGAATTCACCCAGAGATACAGAAAGCAAGCCATTACATCTTGAATCAAAAGCATTTTCAGTTCATAGAAATAACAATCAGAGGCAATATAAGCTCAAGTTTGTCAACACTCATGCTTTTCTCATTGTCAATCAACTATAAACATAGGGTATTTCAATGGCTCATTAATAGCAACTTAAAGCACTCAAAAGCACAAATTATAGACAAGTTATTAGTACCCACATGATGCAACACATAGTCTAACCCTTCGCACCTATTTTCATATGGCACCAAGTTCAATAGAGATGAAATGACATACCTGCAATGCCATGTGCTAATAATGAAAGTGAAAAAGAGAGTGGTGAAGTAGCTTGCATCAATCCAATAAGAGAAAAGAAAAAGAAATTTAGAAAGAAATCTAAAGAGTGCTCGGGTGGTGTGTTCTAGAAGGAAAGTAGAGGGGGAGATGAAAGGTAAAGACAATTAAAAGCATTTAACGTCCATGGTAGAGACGCTTTGTCTTTCACGTCACTGTTTATTTTTTTGCAAAGCATAGTCAGTGATACACTAATTGTGCTCAAGTCCGCCCTTTCTTACCTCTACTTGAAGCTCATTCCATAGATCAAAAATTGGGATAACTGTAAATCACCAAGTAAACTTGGCGGTACACTAAGTATCCATTTTGATCACACAAATTTGCAGTAACTCAACCTTATCAATTTCCTTCAAAATAGTCAAAGTCGAAGTCGCCTTCTTCATTCAATGCCATGATGAGTTGCAGCTGAGTCTGCTGAATTCGATAGCAATCTAAGGCTCTTCAGGAAGCACAAAGTGCAGGCAAAATTAGGGTCGCCATTTCAAGTCGGCGACATGCCAAATTTCCATGGAGACCACCTAATTTGACAACAACTAAGGAAGCTTGTTGAAAATCTAAAAGGCGGACAAACACGTTGTCTCCCTTTTTGTTCTATGATGCACCAATTGGAGCCTGGGACCGTCAATTTTAACAGCAACTCCAAAATCATCGAAAGACTCAAAAAGTGGTTAAAACTTAGGTGGCTAAGTTTAGTTGGCACTTTTCTAATCATGAGCATGTAAATTCCTTTTTCCTCCCTGCCTCATTTTTCAATCTAAAGACCCATAACCATCAGTACATGTTATTAAAAATCCACTAAGACTTGGGTTCCTCCTAAGAAGCATCTGAGATTACATCGCGGCAAGATGATGTCCATTACAAGTTAAAACTCATTCACATACATGATGTTAACCACCCAGACATCTGGTGGCTTGCTATAGTATTTTTTAGCCTTCGACCATTCGTCTTGAATCTCTTTCCTTTATGGTTTTCAACTTCCACCACACCATTAACAAGTACTTCAGTAACCTTAAAAGGTCTAGACCTTTTTGACTTGAGCTTTTCTGGAAATAAACACATCGTTGAGTTATAAAACATCACCGGATCTCCTTCAACAAATTCTCTTTTCAGAATCTTTAGGTCATGCCACCTTTTTAATTTTCTTTATAGAGCCGAGCTTTCATAATTTTTCAACATGAACTTATCTAGTAGATGGAGCTAGGTCAGTCGAGCTTGTAGAGATTCATCATGTTTGAAATTGAGTTTCTTTAGAGCCCACAAGGCTCTGTATTCTAACTCCTTAGGTAAATGGCAAGCTTTGCCAAAAAGCAATTGATAAGGGGACATACCAATGGGGGTTCTGTATGCCATCGAGTAAGCCCACAATGCATCATCCAACTTTCCTACCCAATCAACAGCAACCCAAACATCCTATTGCAGAAATGAGATCCACCATCCGTAATGATGGCTCGAGGAGTGTTAAATCAAGTATGAATGTTTCTTCTAAAAAATTGCACCACTCCTTTGCCATCATTAATTGGCAATGCCACTACTTCGACCTATTTGGATACATAATCAACAACTAGCGAGATGTATTTGTTGCCAAAGGAACTTGTGAAAGGCCCCAAGAAATCCACTTCCCATACATCGAACACTTCTAATTATAGAATTGGGGTTAGTGGGAATTCATGCCTTCTAGAAATGTTTCCATGTTGTTGGCACTTTGGACATGCCTTGGAAAACTCATGAGCGCCTCTATGGAGTGTTGGACAATAGTAACCACTTTACAGAACTTTAGAAACAGTCCTTATTCCTCTAAAATGATCTCCATTACAAACTCTGGTACACACCTTTTGATCATGTTGTCCATGCACTCCTTGAAAAGATAGGGTTCATCCCAATAGTATTTCTTCACATCATGCAAAAATTTTCTCCTTGGTGGGGATTAGGAAAGTCTAGAATAAATGCAGAAACCAAATAGCTTGCTAAATCAGCCTACCAAAGAGTAGCAATGGTAGCTATTCTCATCACTTCCTCATCAGGAAACTTGGAGATTTACTCCTCCTCAACATTAGAGCTTGGTGGCTCAAGTTTCAATAAATGGTCAGCCAACTGATGCTCACAACCCTTCCTATCTTATATCTCGAAATCAAATTCTTGCAACAACATTACCCATCGGATAAGCCTTGCTTTAGCATCTTTTTTTGCTAAAAGATAGCGAAGTACTACATGGTCGGTGTGGAAAACAACCCTTGTGCCTAGAAGATATGTGCAAAACATTTCAAATGCATATACTGCGATAAAAGCTCTTACTCTGTCACGGTGTAGTTCTTTACATTCAACATCTTGCTAGCATAATAGATGGGATGGAAAAGTTTCCTAATCCGTTGGACTAGAACCACTATGGCTACACCACTCACATCACACATTACCTTGAATGGCTTAGACCAATCTTGGGAGATTATTATTGTAGCTTCAATCAACTTCTGTTTGAGAGTTTTAAATGACTTCAAACATGTAGTGTTGAAGACAAAAAATGAGTCTTTGTCTAATAACTTACATATGGGGCTAGCAACGTTTGCAAAATCCTTTATGAACCTTTGATAGAACTCAGTATTCCCCAAGAAGTTTCGCACACCTTTGACTAAAATCGGAGAAGGAAGTTCTGCTATGACCTCTACTTTTGCTTGGTCAACTTGTAAGCCTTTCCCCGAAATTTTATGGTAAAAAACAATTCCCTCTTTCACCATAAAGTGAAACTTTTCCCAATTGAGCACTAACGTTATTTCAACACATCTCTGCAGCACCTTCTCCAAATGACCCAAACACTGATCAAAGGTATCTCCCACCACTGAGAAGTCGCCCATGAATACCTCCATGGAATCCTTGACCGTGTTAACAAAGATGGATAACATACATTTCTGAAATATTTTCAGTGCATTACACAACCTGAATGACATCCTTTTGAATGTGAAAGTACCATAAGGGTAGGTGAATGTAGTTTTATCTTGATCTTTCGGGGTGATAGATATTTGATTATATCCATAATACCGATTAAGGAAACAGTACCACCCCTTCCCAGCTAACGTATCCAACATTTGATTCATAAAAGGCAACGGTAAGTGCTCTTTTTCTGTGGAGGCATTCAATTTTCTATAATCCATACAAATGCACCATCTAGTGACTCGACTTGTAGAAATAAGATGACCCTTTTCATTCGATAACACAGTCATACCCCCCATTTTTAGGCACACATTGGACTGGTGTTGTCTGCAATCAGGTATATCACATCAGTATCCAACCATTTTATTATTTCCTTCTTGATTATCTCCTACATAGGAGGGTTGAGACGATGTTGATTCTCAATACTTGGCTCGCATCCATCAACCAACTTGATTTTGTGGTTGCAGATTTTAAAGGAATGCCCACAATGTCGGGAATTGTCCAACTAATAGCTTTCGCATGCTTCATAAGCACCTTGACAAAAGCTTTGATTTGCCTTTCTTGTAACCCTACTGCTATAATCATAGGCAAAGTGTCATTCTCTCCCCAGAAGGCATATTTTAAATGGCTCATAAACTCTTTTAACTCAAGTTTTGGTGGTATCTTACTAGATGGCCTCGCTGGTTGCGTCTCACGGTTCTTCAAATCTATATCAAGCGTAGCTAGAGCTCTTGAGTGATTCCTAGCCCCTATTAGTGCAGCCACTACTTCCTCACACTCATTAACATTAGCCTCCTTATAATTCATCAAGATATTTGCCAATGACTCAATATTTGAGTAAGCTAACTCTCATAACTTGCCATAACCTTATCAACCATATGAACAATGGCATTTACTTGGAAATCAGCATACCTTTTCATTGTTTCATCAATATTGAAACTCACCTCTTCATCATTCATCCTGAATTTTAGGTCCCACTTTTCAATATCTACCAAGACTCTAGCGGTGGTCAAAATAGCTGACCCAGGATAATTGGTACATTGGTCCATGTCACAATCTAAAACGACAAAATGAGCTGGAAATATGAACTTATCCATTTAGCCAAGAAATAATATAATATTCCAACGGACATAAGCAATTTCATTGTCATTGGGGCCAAAGTGTCCACACCAAATTGTTCAAAAACCACCAAAGGCATCAAGTTTATACTAGCCCTCAAATCACATAGTGCTCTACAAAATTCACAAGTCCCAATAGTATAGGGTATTGTGAATGCACTTGGACCATCTCTCTTAGTAGCCACATGCCTTGTTAAATCGCACTACAACTGTGTAAAACTTCAATCATCTTACACTCTAGAGATCTCTTCTTAGTCACCAATTCCTTCATAAATCTTGCCTATGTTAGCATTTTGGTAAGAGTTTCGACCAATGGTATGTTAATCATTAAGGAGTTGAAGATGGAAAGGAATTTCTGAAACTTTGGTTCATCACCCCTCTTTCTAGCTTCTGAGGGAAAGGAATGACTCTCGTAGAAAGCTTTTAAGGAGGAGCTTCTCTTTTAACAGGTTCTTCTTCATCCTAATTTTGTTTACCTCCATCTTCGTTACTACACTCACTCTCCGAATTACCAAGAGTGGTGTTTCCCTCATTCACTATTGTCTCATTCTCCTTTCATACTCCTTGCTCTCCCTATATAAAGAGGTCTTGGTTTCCACTTTAGACTCAATATATCCATGCACAACTGATCATTGCTCTTTGCTAGGTTGTTGAGTTAGGCCGAGAGCATTTTTAGACGAGTCTCCAAGCATTTGATTGAAGTTTGTGACATGACATAGTTTGACGTAGTTGGAAAAGCCTAATTTCATTTCATGCAACACATTAGTTGAGTCATCTATCTTGCTTAGGATCCTTGCAAGATTCCCCTCTATTCGCGACTCATCTAGCTTTACACGCGGCTCATTGGACATCAACATGTGTTAAGGTGAAGTGGAGTAACCACCCTTTCACTCTTTACTTTGCCAACTCCTAGATTAGTTCATTTACCTACCATCAGTCTAGCCACTTCCAATGTTCCGACCTTGATGACTATTGAAAGGCCAACCAAGAACCCAAAACATGACTCCCTACGAAACAAACTTCTTCACTATGACCACTCTCACTTGGCTCATATTCATAAGACAAATTCCTAGCAACATGCTTAACATTCAATTGTTGTTTTCTATCACCATTAGTTAAATGATGTGTTATAAGATTCAACTACTTCACCATTCTTGCCATATTCTTATCTCGCTCCCTTTCTTTAGTTAGTTGCTCCCAAGATACTCCCCCTTTTATAGCAGAATTATAATCATCTTGGGTGTACCATCCCTACTTATTTTGGTCATCTCATCTAGCAATTCTGAGGCAGTAGCGAAAGTTCGCTCAATAATCCTTCCTCTTGCTAATTGATCAGCCACACTCTTATTGATAGCGCTTAGGCTCACATAGAAGTGTTGCAACAGCAGATGATCAGGGATCCCATGAGTCAGATACTGAAGTAAAAACGTCCGAAATTGCTGCCAAGCTTCATGTAATAGTTCATCATCTATCCTTCTAAAATTTTTAATACTCTATCATAGCTTGATCATCCTCGAAGGAGGGAAGAACCTTCGAAGAACACATTTTGTAATTCTTCCCCAGATGCAATTGAACCTCGAGAAAGCTCAGCTAACCACCTCACAACTTCTCATGTTATAGAGAATGGGAAAAGCCTCGATCTAATAGCCTCTTGCATGATATCCCCATATTTGAATGATGAGCAAATATTTATAAAATTTTGAAGATGCTCATAGGGATCCTCATGGGCCTGCCCTTCGAATAATCCCCTCAGCTGAAGTAATTGTAACATTGTATCAACAACTTTGAACTCACCGTTTCTAGCTATTGGAGGCAACTGTATTGCCCCTTTTGTGCTTACTTGGTCCCAGTTGCTATTTTGAAGGTCATTCACATCTCTCATGGTATCACCATAGACACTTGTTTCATCCTCCCTCTTAACACCTATTTTCTCAATAGCCAAAAAGACAAGAAAGTTAGTGAAATAACTCTAACTACAAGAACTAAATTTGATAAACACTTCGGTCAGGAACTAGCACCAGTTCTTGGCAACAATGCCCTTTTTTTATGAACGCTCAATCCTACTACTCAACGAAACAAGGAAGGTCTTCATCAGCATTGTAAGGACCCAAATATTTTGAGTGGCGTTACTAGATCTCTTGGTGTTGTCCCGAGCAAACTGCCAGGCGTCACTCCACAGAAGGCCCACAAGGGTGGTGTGGCCTCCCGCAGAAGGACACTTGGTCCAGTTCTTGGCAGCGACAATCTGAAATGGAGGGGATTTTGGACCAAGTGAGGGCATACGCCCACTCACACGGTCTGTGTGATGTGTCACGGGCCGTGTGACCCTCCGTGTAACTCACTACATAAAACTTTTCTAATTATAGAAGTATCGTCTTGTAACTTTGTCGTGCGGAAATTATTCCAAGTGATGTCACACGGTCCCTGACACGGCCTATGTGGAGTCACATGGACCGTGTAGTCATCCGTGTGATACCCCTTAGGCTCGAATAAATTCTCAACGTTGGCTCTGTGAAATTTTCTAAGTGATGGTTCACGGTCCCTGTTCACAGTCCGTATGGCGACTCACGGACTATGTAGGCGGCTGTTTGGACCTGACGGTTCCATATTTTGCCCATTTCATTAATTGTGTTTATCTAATTTTGGTTTATTTTAATTATATATTATGACCTTTTACCTATCCTAAACCCTTAATTCAGCTGATACCCCCCCCCCCTCTTAATTCATTCTCCTAAAACTTTCTACCCCCCTCATAAGATCACCTCCCAATTCCTCTCTACTCTTCCCTCCTAAGGTGCAAGGCTAGTGTTAATTGAAGTTCAATTCAAGCTAAGTTCTTCCCCAAATTCAGCTCCTAAATCAACGTATGTGGGATTGATTCTTGGTCCTTTTCAACTAAGAAGACCTAAAAATCTTTCAATTGATTTCATGAATTTAGATTACTTTAAATATGAATTTTCATTACTTGCTTTACTTAAATCCGATTGATGTATGGGTTGTATTCTACCTATGATTTCAAGTCACTTTGATCACTAATATGATTATTTACATTGAGTTATGAAGTTATGAACATGCATGTCCCTTTTTAAAGTTGATTTATGCATGGGGGATCTATATTACTATTTACATGTGGATTTAATTATGGATTTTCTCAATTTCATTTTATATGATTGATTTTAACTTGAATCTATGTTATCCATGCTAATCTCACATCATGCATTGTATTTGCATTCATGGACATTGGTTTATATGTATTATGAAGTGGGTTAAGCCCAATTATGTTTTATGAAAGTATTATGATATGATTTTGGTAAGGCATTGGTTATGACAAGAATGTGATCACATACATGTCTTATGATTATGGCTTTTTGAGCATCTTGGGTGCTTGCACCATCTTGTATATGTGCATGAGCTATTCCTTGCATGAGCATCATGATTATAATTTATGATTTGGCATTTGAGCCTAAATGTGCATTGAACGCTTTGTAATGAATATTATATTTCTTGAAAGCATGTATATGTATAAGTATTCATGTGGGATGTTGTTGACTTAGCATCGATGGATTAGGGGCATTAGGGCTATCCCCAAGGGCCCTCTCCCTTTCCTTGAACTATATGCCAACATAGGAACGTTAGCCATTACCAAAATAACCGGGTTGTAAGGAATGGTTATTCATTTATGATTATGATATGATATGTATGATTATGGAAAATCCTTCTAAAATGGTGAGTTCTGTAAGGAAGGTGACCATCCACCGAAATGGAGTGTTCCGTAAGGTGTGATATAGATTATCTTTGGCAAGTAATCTTCTCCTACCGATGAGAGATCTTTATCGGACTAATTCATGTAATAGCTTGCATGAGTTTGATTTGTCGGTTATAGTCCATCCCGACTATATATGAGCATTGTTACATTTCATGCACCATAAATTTCATGGCATCTTGTATATATTTTTATTAAATATATGATTCTTTCCATATTATGTTCCCTTCTCATCTAACATTGAAATGCAGGTTTGGTAAGTCATATGCACTGCATGCCCGCATACTTAGTACATTCAAATGTACTAACTATACTCTATGCCTACATGTTTTTACCATGTAGGGGCCGAGCACTTTGAGTATCAACCGTTTGACGAGTAGTTCAATTCAAAAGAATATTGTGGTGAGTCCCATTTTCCCAAGGACGTGCCATCTTCCTCTACCTTTACGATCATCAAGTCCCTTTTCACTTGAGGGTTAGCCTGGAGCATGTCCTGGCCCCCGTTCTATCTTGAGTAGAGGTATTCATTGGACAATATGTAGGCTCTCTTGAAATCCGCTTGTTATGTTTGGTATCTGGCTTATTTATTTGTTGGAGTGATTTATGGGAAATTCCTATTTGGCTATATGTATGTGTGTTTTGGTGTGGAAAAATGGAAAGTCCCTAGCCGCGTATTTCCCAATAGCGTGAGTCCTATTCTCCCGCCCCTTAGAACTATGTGTTGCTATTTGTATGTCCTTTTTGAACCAATGATGTTGATTTAGATACTCGAGGCTTGTTTAGGGATTCTCGGGTTCCCATTCGCCGTGTCACATCTAAGGCCCTATCCTGGGGTCATGATAAGCATATTATCCACCAATAGAGTTATGGTCGAGTCCCATAGGGAATGGTGGTTTGAGAGGCGAAGTAATTCATTGAATTAGGAAATTGTAGTTTCAAATTGGGGGATACAATAATTAAAATTGAGATTCAGCAAACAACAACTAAATTAGCAAACTAATCAACAAATTTAGAGAGGTGTTAGGGATGTGCAAATACGGGAGTAGATCTACTAATCTGGATCTAGATATTTGACTAATTGAGTTAAAGATGAGTGAATAGGCTAGGATGCTAGTAACCTAAGCTTCAATTATGATAATGAAGGTGGTTGCCATGATTCATTTACGATATCATACGTGGATCGCTCGAGGACATGCCTGGCCTGAGAATTCACAGCAAAGCACGTAATACCTTAGCCGCCTCGCCTGAGAATTCACAGCAAAGCACGTAATACCTTAGCCATTGAACCCATAGTTGTGGCATTCAACGGAAACCCCAAAAGGTTTCCAGCTAATACATCCATTCTACACTCTAACTACTCAAATTAAAGCAATAGTTAGAGATTTGAAGTAAACCCCATGTTTGCAACCTTAGGATTATGGATGAAACATAGAAACGAATATAAATTCACTCAGATTAACAACAATATAGTCAAAATACCAAAGACCGAGCATAGAAATCAAAGACCCACATTATTTACACTCCCTCAACAACAGACCTGTCCACACAGAATGTTTTTTGTGAAATATTTTGAACCCATTTTACCCTTTGATTGACACTCATGGATTGGTCAGAGTTTTTTTTTAGGAATGACCAAATGGAAGCATACTTTGGAAAATTCTACTAGGCCTATGCCCTTGCCTGCTAAAACTAGTCGCAAGAAACAACACACCAAAGCAAGGTCCAAAGTCCTCAATGATCCTCTTCTCCAAACATCTCAAAGGATCTAGAAGACAATAGCTCTAAGAAATTTAAATAGACGCAGAGCATAGGGGCACAGAACAATCCTGCAAGAGTGAAGATTATCTATGGATGGAGTCATTTATATACCCTGAGGTTAGAGATACTCTTAAGTTCTATAACTTCCAGATATTCACCAAACCTCGGGACCCATATATTCCAAGCGTGGTCCATGAATTCTATAAGGCCTATGGAAAGGCTATTCCAAAATGCAAAAGTAGGGTAAAGGTTGTGCTCAAACCTCTTAATGCAATGGAAGTTAAAGGTGTGCAAATCCCGTTCAACGAAACAAAGATAAAAGATATTTTGGGATGCACATACAGATATGAAAATGACATTGATGAGATGATAAAGGTCCAAAACTTTGATGATATCAAGGCATGGTTGGCCCCTATGATTGGGATCCCTGCTCCATCGTGGTTATAGGAAGAAGCAATTATTGAAAAGAAAGATGAACATATCGGGGTGATTTTGGTTGGAATTTATCAGCCACAACCTAATCCATCGCAAAATGAGTTGATACTTCAATATTCCTAAGAAACATTAGTTGAATGTATCATGGATCGCCAAAAGTTAAACCTTGGTACAATCATCACCCCTGAGATCCTCACTAGGGTTAAGCAAGTGCATATCTCACTACCATTTCCTAGCATCATCACAACCTTGTGCAAGCAAGCCAGAGTTCCAGGCAACAAAAAGACTAACGGGGAAGTAACTCCAACAACATCAAAGGATATTAGAAATTGAGGTTGAGTTCCAAAGGGACGAGGAGGATTAGACAAGTAAGAAGCCAGTCGATAATGCATAAATAGAACATGTGCGATGGAATCAAGACATGGATCATATACCTTGTAAGAATGGACCATACCCCACAAATAAGACCATCTAAACTACTACATGGAATCCAACATAACCCCTTACTTTGGCACGGGGAGACCACTTGCCGGGTGGAACTCCATCACTTTGCGTACTTCCTCATATAACATAATTATCCTACGTGGATCAACTATCCTAGCCTATAAGGGCTCCTATGGTGGCACATAGTTAATGGAGCAAAGGGTTGCTTCTATGGTTCTGTCACCAAACCCCACCTAAATGCCTCATTCAGTGCTAAGGCATCCCATAGAATCTTTAAATATATACTTAGTCACATTATGATACTTAGAATCATAAGTAGCAATGTCAAGAGTAGCTCAAAACTTAAGGAACCACCAAGTGAGAATTGCCCTTTGATCTTGGGGACCTTCATAAAAACCTTTTAGGGAATTGTCAACATGCTTATATCTTTGACAAATCATCACTTTAAAACTTTTCTTTTATGCCCTGAACATTATCGTATATCATGCAAGACTTGACTTGAAACTTAATGATCTTAATCATAAGTTGAAACACTAATAAATCATGTGGTTCATACATGATCATGGGAAAATATGCTTATTCAAAAGATGTAAAATAGACTGCAATTCATCAATCAAACCCACATCATTGGAGTCATCATTATCAACTTAAAACACATGAATATACTTAGTAGAATATCATATTAAGACTTTAAGGATGATCATAGTTCATACATGAAATCATCATTAACATGAATGGTGGAATTTAAGGAACTTAAAAAAAGGCATAAGCTTTTATTTAGGACTTTGTGGGTGTAAGAAGACCCAAAAACTAACTCACATACCTTAGGTAAGTCTATGAAGAAGGAACTTGTTGTTATGGAAGAGACCCTTGAAACCCTAGCCTTCTTATCTTGTTCTTGAAGAGGAATAATGCCTTAGGAATTTCGAAAGTGGAAAAACGAGGTAAAGGAATGGGAATCTAGGTCTTTATGGTTTGATTAGGGGCCAAAAGAGTCGCAAAAATGACGTAGTTTAGGTTTAGGATTGGGAGAAAGGATAAAACTTCCCTTCATTAAAACTATCGGACACTATCCAGGAGACCTCGATTACGGGCCATGGATAGAACCATGATCCCCGATTCTTGTTGTCCTGTTCTCCTTATTCAATCTTCAAAAATTAGTTACCAACCACGAATCCCCTATCCACAAGTTGTGGATGACCTCTTGGAGTTTTTCCACACTTTGAAAAAATTTTACTTTTATGGATACTATCTACGAAGGCTGGCTATGGGTTGTGCACGGGACTATGGACCATCCTGTTAATCATGGTTTACCTTCTAAAAACTCTAAATTTCCTTCATATTTGGAACTTACACCTACAACCCTTTCCATGAATCGTGAATACTTTGATTGGCCATATGTACCCTTCGTGGACCATTTTATACTTTGTAAATTTCCAACTTTTTGAGATTCCCATCCATAAGCCTAGTTTAAGGCTCATGGTCTAAACCACAAACCGTGGACTTAGCTTCATGGACTGACTCTTGGCATTTTCAATCCAACTTTTCTGCACTTTCTACGCTCCCAACTTAAGGGTCGTTACAATATCTCTCTCTCGAGAACATCAATCCCTGAATGTGCTTAAGCTAATGCTCTAAGGAGTTAAACATCAGCTAACAATCCAGCATGCATGCAAAAATGCAATTTAAACATCTTTTCATGAAATTTCTAAAATTCATGCTCAACATATGTCTCAAAACAGTCTATCAACATAGAAATGAGTGTAGGCATCATGTGAAAACTAAAATTAAAGGAATTGGAGGATTTAGGCAAAAAATAATAATTAATACCTTAGGCTTGAGTAGGGTGAAATAGATACGGGTAATGCTTCATCATTTCCACTTTCGCTTCTCATGTGTCACCCTCAACTTGATGATTTCTCCGAAGCACTTTACCGGATAAAACTTCCTTATTCCTTGGCTTTTTCACTTATCAGCCTAAGATTTCAATCGGTACCTCTTCATAACTCAAGTTTTCTTCATTGTTCACATCCTCCAAGGGAACTATCAATTTTTTATTGCCCATAAACTTCCTCAACATTGACACATGAAAGATCAAATGAATTAAATTCATTTTCGCAGGTATCTCCAACTCATATGCCATCTTGTCAACTTTTCTCACCACCTTATACTACATACCTAGGGCTTAACTTTCCCTTTTTGCCAAACTGGATTACACCTTTCATAGAAGACACCTTCAAATATAACGAATCAACAACTTGGAATTCAAGATCCCTCCTCCTCACATTGGAGTAGGATTTTTGCCAACTTTGAGTTGTTTGAAATTTTTTCCATATAAGCCTCACCTTCTCCATCGCACCCATGATTTAAGTCTGGTCCTATTGTGTCACGAACTAGGCCTAGGGCCTAGGGCCTAGGAGTGACATGGCGAATGGGAACCCGAGAGTACCCAAACAAGCCTCATAGAATCTATATACATGACATCGGTTTGAAAGCACATGATTAAACAATAAACACATAGTTATAGGGATGTGCATGGATTTACGAAGCACATAGCACATAAGAACTAAAGGGTAGGTAAGTATGACTCACACTATGGGGATAGAAGGTACTTAGGACTTTCCATATTCCACATCTCATCATGAACGTATTATCATATCATCAGCATCAAAGAGAGAGCCAGAATCATAGTCTCCATAAGCAAGTAGCATATCACAATACAAGCCTGTACATAGAGTTCACATGATGTTTAATAATGCCTCTAAGTCATAGAATAGGACAGGGGCCAAGACATGTCCTGAGCTCACCCTCAAAGTAAACACATTAGTGAAAATAACATTATAGGTAGATAGAAGGTGGCTTGTCCTTGGATGATAGGACTCACCACAAACAACTCTCACAATCCAAGTTAACCGTCAAGAGGTGGATGAAGATAGTCTTTGGTCCCTACATGGTTAGATCATGTACGCAAAGAGTATGCATTAGTACGTTTGAATGTACTAAATATGTTGGCATGCATTTTCCATGTGAATACTTATACCTATACGTGCCTTCAAGACATATAATGCTCATTTCAAACTGTTCAATACACATTTAGTCTTAAATGCCAAATTATAAATCATAATCATAATGCTCATACAAGGAATAGCTCATTCACATATACAGAATGGTGCAAGAACCCAGGATGCTCAAAGAGCCAGAATCATAGAGATGTATGTGATCACATTCTTGTCATAACCGATATCTTATCAAAATCATTTCATAAAACATAACTGGGCTTAACCCACTCCATAATTTCTATATAATCCAATGTGCATGAATGCAAATGCAATGCATGATGTGAGGTTGGCATGGGTAACATAGATTCAAGTTAAAATTAATATCATAATGTTAAATTAAGTAAATCCATATTTAAATCAACATCTAAAACATAGCATAAGCCACCTATGCATAATCAAGTTTAAAATGAGACATGCATGTTCATAACTTCATAACTCAACATAAATCGTCATAATAGTAATCAAAGTGACTTAAAATCATAGGTAGAATACAACCCATACATCAATCAGATTTAAGTAAATCAAGTAATAAAAATTCATATTTAAAGTAATCTAAATTCATGAAATCAATTGAAAGATTTTTGGGTCTTCTTGGTTGAAAGGGGACCAAGAATCAATCCCACATACCTTTATTGAGGAGCTGAATTTAAGGGAAGAACTTAGCTTGAATTGGACTTCAATTGAACCCTAGCCTTGAACCTATGAGAGGGAAGTGTAGAGAGGAATTGGGAGGTGATCTTACGAGAGGTAGAAGGTTTTAGGAGAATGAATTGAGAGGGGAAGGATATTAGCTGAATTAGGGGTTTAGGATAGGTAAAAGGTCATAATTCATAATTAAAATAAATCAAAATTACATAAACGCCATTAATGAAACGGGCAGAATTAGAATTGTCCGGTCCACACGGTCCATTACATGATATGTGAGATGTCACATGGACCGTGAAAGGCGACTATGAACTGTCACTTAGAAATTTTGCAGAGGGAACTTATACGAAGCTAAGGCGTACCACACGGAAGGCTACACGATCTGTGTGACTCCACACGGGTCGTGATATGGACCGCGTGATGGTACTTGAAATAATTTTCGCACGGCAAAGTTACGAGACAGTACTTTCATACATAGAAAAATTTTACGTAGCGAGTTACACAGAGGGCCACACGATCCGTGACACATCACATGGACCGTGTGAGTGGTCGTGTGCCTTCACTTGGTCAAAATCCCTTCCATTTCAAAGTGGCCCCTATCGTGAACTTGGACAAAGTGCCCCTTCACAGGAGGTCACATGGTCCATATGGCTCCACATGGCTTGTGTGGGCCTTCCATGGAGTGATATCTGGCAGTTCACTCAGGACAAATTCCAAGAGATTTCGTAATGCCACTCAAAAAAATCTGGGTCCTTACATCATCTCCCCCTTGGGAACATTCGTCCTCGAATGTACAAGGACAAGGCTTGAAAGGTTTGACTTAGAGCATGCAACACCCAACATAAGGCACAATGCAAAGTTCATTATTTAAAAAATCATGAAACCTTTAAACTCATATCAAAAATCATATTCAAGTCATTCAAAACATTATAAAAAAATCCTTGTTGTACACATGTATGCATGTCATGCCATGACACTCAAGAGGACAAGAAATGGGACCATCATAAAAGGAGAACCTAGTACCTTAGGCTTGAGTAGATTGGAAAAGATGAGTATCGCTTCACCATGTCCAACTCTGCCTCCCAAGTAGCATTCTCCACATGTTGATTTCTGTAAAGCACCTTCACCGAAGCCACATCCTTGTTACGAAGTCGCTTTACTTGCCTATCAAATATCTCCACCAGAATTTCCTCATAAGACAAGTTTTCTTCAACATCAATATCTTCCAAGGGCACAATGGTGCTAGGATCACCAACTAGCTCCTCAACATAGACACATGAAAGATCGGGTGAATGGATCTCAAATCCGGAGGCAACTCTAACCTATAAGCCACACCTCCAACTCGCTCAACGATCTCATAAGGGCCACCACACTGGGGGCTTAGCTTTCCCTTCTTACCAAAACTCATCACACCATTCATAGGAAAAACCTTCACATATACCCAATCACCAACACAAAATCCAAGATCCCTCCTCCTAACATCCGAAGAAGAAGGACTTTGAGCCATTTTCAACCTTTCCCTAATCACCTTCACCTTTTCCATGGCCTCCATCTCTAGATCCGGACCATCTAGTGCCACCTCTCCCAACTCAAACCACCCCATCAGTGATCTACACCTTCTCCCATGTAAAGCCTCCAAAGGCACCATACCAATGCTAGCATGGAAGCTATTATTATAAGCAAACTCAATGAGTGGAAGGTGGTCATCCCAGTTGCCCTTAAATTCCAACACACAAGCCCTTAACATATCCTCCAATGTTTGAATATTCCTCTCAGCTTGCCCATCGGTTTGAGGATGAAAAGCGATGCTCAACTTAATCTTAGTTCCATGTCCCTTCTGGAATGACCTCCAAAAGTGGAAGTGAATTGGGTATCACGATCCAATATAATGGACCTAGGCACACCATGCAACCTTACCAGCACTTGGATATACAACCTTGCATAATCCTTGGCGTCGAAAATAGTCTTGACCATAGGAAATGAATCGACTTCATCATCCGATCAATGACAACCCAAATGGAATCAGATTGTCTTCGGGTCCGAGGCAAACCAACCACAAAATCCATGTTCATATCTTCCCATTTCCATGTGGGATCTCAATGTCTTGGGCCAAGCCACTAGGCCTTTGGTGCTCTACCTTTACTTGTTGACAACTCAAGCATTTGGATACGAACTTAGCGATGTCTTTCTTCATACCATGCCACTGGTACACTTCTTTCAAATCCCAATACATTTTGGTAGACCCAGGGTGAATAGAATAATGAGAGTTGTGAACCTCACTCATAATCACCCTTCTAAGACCATCCACATCCAGAAAACAAAGCCAGTCTTGGTACCGGAGCACACTATCTCCCTCTTGGGATAACACCTCAGTCTCATTTTCAGCAACCAACTTCTGCAATTCAAGCATCGATGGGTCTAAATCTTGCTTAGCTTTCACAGCATTCACCACGGAAGATTCTGCCCCACTTTAAACACGGATACCACCATCCCTCAAATCGGCCAACCTAACACCCAACCTAGCTAACCGATGAACATCCCTTTCTAACTCCTTCTTTTCTTCCCCAACATGCACCACACTTCCCATAGATAGACTGCTGAAAGCACTGGCCACAACATTGGCCTTACCAGGATGATACAGAACACTCATGTCATAATTTTTAGGAGCTCCAACCACCTCATTTGCCTTAAATTGAGATCCCTCTAAGTGAATATATATTGCAAACTCTTTTGATTGGTGAACACATTAACATGAATCCCATACAAATAGTGTCTCCAAATCCTCAAGGCAAAAACTACTGCTACCAACTCAAGGTCGTGTGTTGGGTAATTTCGTTCATGCACCTTCAACTGCCTTGATGCATACACTATTACCTTACCATGTTGCATAAGCAAACAACCCAATCAAATCTGTGAGGCATCACAATACACCACGAGTCCCTCCAAACCATTTGGTAAGGTCAAGACAGGAGCCGATGTAAGACAATCTTTTAAAGTCTAGAAACTCCGCTCGCATTCGTCCGACCACACAAACTTAGCCTTCTTTTGGGTCAACATAGTCAATGGAGATACAATAGATGAGAACCCTTCAATAAACCTTCTGTAATACCCGGCCAACCCAAGGAAACTTTAAAAATTTGAAGGAGTCAATGGTTTGGGCCAATTCTTCACGGCCTCGATCTTCTTCAGATCTACCTTGGTACCATCATCGGACACCACATGACCAAGGAAAGCCACTTCGCCCAAAAAAAATTCACATTTTCTAAACTTGTCATACAACTTCTTCTCTCTCAAAGTTTGGAGGACCATCCTCAAGTGATCCCCCTGCTCCTGCTCACTTTGGGAGTAAATGAGAATGTCCTCAATGAAGACCACCACAAAAATGTCGAGGAATGGCTTAAACACCTGATTCATTAAATCCATAAACACGGCTGGAGCATTGGTCAGGCCAAACGATATCACCACAAACTCAAAGTGTCCATACCTTTTCCAAAAAGCTATTTTGGGAATGTCACACTCCCTAACCTTCAACTGATGATACTCGGAACGAAGATCAATCTTTGAGGAATGAGTAGCCCCTCGAAGTTGGTCAAACAAGTCATCAATCCTGGGCAACAGGTATTTATTCTTAATGGGAATCTTATTCAGTTGCCAGTAATCAACCCACATCTGAAGAGATCCGTCTTTCTTTTTTACAAACAACACTGGAGCACCCCATGGCGATAAACTGGGCCAAATGAAACCTTTCTCCAATAAATATTTTAACTGCTCCTTTAATTCCTTCAACTCCGTTGGCGTCATATGATAAGAAGGAATAGAGATAGGCTGAGTATCCAGAAGAAGATCTATGCCGAAGTCTACCTCTCTTTCAGGAGGAATGCTCGGTAAGCCTTTGGGGAGCACATTCGAAAAATCATTCACCACAAGGACCAACTCAAGAGTAGGCACTTTAGACTCCATATCCTTGACCCTCAAAATATGATAAATGCACCCTTTAGAAATCATTCTCTGCGCCTTGAAGTAGGAAATAAACTGACTCTTAACAGAGGAGTCACCACCCTTCCATTCAAGAACGAGCTCACCGAGAGGTTGAAACTTGACCATCCGAGTTCTACAATCTATACAGGCATATGATGCATGCAACCAATCCATCCCAAGAATCATGTCAAAGTCGAACATCTTAAGTTCCACAAGATCACACAAAATTTTTTGTGCAACATAGAAACAGGGCAACCATAATAGACTTTATGTGCAAGAACAGATTCATCCATAGAAGTATAAACTAAAAAAGGGTCCCTCAAAACCTTGGGACTCAAACCAAATTTAATAGCCAACAGAGGAGTCACAAAAGAAAATTTTGCACCCGATCAAGAAAAACATAAGCATCAAAATCAAAGACTTTTAACATACCAGTTATGACATCCGGAGCTTGGCGGACGTGGAGTGCATAAAATTGATTGTTCCTTGGGGTAACACCTTGCGGAGCTCTTTGTTGACCTTGCCCAACTTGGGCCACCTGACCTTGGCCTCTACGTGCATTCCTAGAACAATCGGCAACCTTATGATCTTTATCGCCACACCTGAAGCAAACACCTAAATCCCTCCAACAGACTCCCGTATGGGGCTCCCCACACTTGTCGCACACAAGATACCTCTGACTGCCACCAACTGGTGCTCTAGGAAGAGGTACCCAATCATTAGCGACCTGAGTACCGGAACCTTGGGCTTGTTGGAAGCGACCAAAACCACTACTTCGAGAGCCAGAGAATCCACCATCAAAATGGGTCCTCTTGGGATCCTGAACCTTCCTCTCCTTGAGTTTCTCCCCCTTGATCTGTTCAGTATACACCATGAGTCTAGCAATATCCATATCTCGTATTAGCATAGCAGTACGACATTCCTTCACAATTAAATCAAAGATACTCGAAACAAACTTAAGCATCCTCGCACGGAGGTCAGCCACAAGTGATGGAGCATACTTGGAAAGCTTCGTGAATTTTGGGGCATAGTCCCTCACACTCATACCTCCTTGCTTGAGATTGATAAACTCAGTCATTTTGGCCTCTCTAAGCTCAAGTGGAAAGAAATGATCAAGGAAAGAAAATCTGAACTCTTCCCAATTAACATCACCACCACAAACTCTCTCCATAGCCTATTGAGTATACCATACCTGGCCACATCTTTAAGTTAATAGGCAGCCAATTCAGCCTTCTCTTCAGAAGTGACACCCATGATGTTCAGTATCTTGGTAAGCTCATCAATGAACTCCTGGGCATCCTCTTCAGCCTTTGATCCATAAAACAACAAAGGGTTCATGCGGGTGAAATCCCTCACTCTAGAAGCAGGTGTAGGATCCCATGGTAAGTTAGTCTGCCTTGCCTGAGAAGTCACTACCTGAGCGAGCATTGCAAAGGCTGTGCGGAACTCACTATTTAAGATGGGTTCGTCCATAGGCTCGTAGGGAGCCCGATCTTCATTAGCTGGAGCCGGCCTTAGTAGGAGGGGTATTCCTCGAGGCATCTGCTAAAATGGATCAACGACATCGTCAAGATAAGGGAACCAAATATACTAGCCATAGTACGACATAAAACATAAAGAAGTGAGATGATTCCTAGAACGTCTTCGCAGCTTCCCACTCATAGGCATGGTGCACTTCACACCCATGAATAGGACTCTACTTGACACGACATGTTGGACTCCGAGGACCATTCATAAACCTAGGGCTCTGATATCATCTTTTGTCACGACCCGGTGTTAGGGCCTAGATGTGACACGGCAAATGGGAGCCTGAGAGTCCCCGAACAAGCCTCAAATATCTATATCTGCATCATTGGTTCAAGAATAACATTCAAATAATAACACATAATTCTAAGGGAATGGGAAGTAGGACTCGCGCTATGGGGCATTACGAGGCTAGGGATTTCCCACATTTCCATGCTAATACATATAGTCAAATAGGAATTTCCCATAAGTCGCTCCAACAATACATAAGCAAGATGCTAGTCATAACCAATGGATTTCATAAAAGTCTACATTATGTCCAACAAATGAATCTAGTCAAATGGAACGGGGGTTAGGACAAGTTCCGGGCTCACCCTCAAATAAGGAAGAACATTCTGAAACAACATAAAAGAAAGGTAGTTGGCTCATCCTTGGAAGATGGGACTCACCACAGTATGCTCCTGGATTGCACTATTCATCGAACAGTTGATAATCAAAGTGCTCGGCCTCTACATGGTAAAATCATGTAGGCATAGAGTATGCGTTAGTACATTTGAATGTACTAAGTATGCGCGCATGCAATGCATATGACTTACCGAGCCTGCATTTCAATGTTAGATGACAAGGGCACATAATATAGAAGGATCATATATTCAATGGAAATATATATACAAGATGCCATGAAATTTATGATGCATGAAATGCAACAGTGCTCATATACAGTTGGGATGAACTATAACTGACAAATCAAATTTATGCGAGCTATTACATGAATTAGTCCGACAAAGACCTTCCATCGGTAGGAGAAGACTACTTGCCAAAGGTAATCTACATCACACCTTACGAAACTCACCATTTTGGTGGATGGTCAACTTCTTTAGGGAACTCACTATTTCGGAAGGATTTTCCAGAATCATATATAATATATCATAATAATAAATAAATAACCATTCCTTACGACCCGATCATTTTGGTAATGGTTAACGTTCCTATGTTGGCACATAGTTCAATGAAAAGGAAAGGGCCCTTGAGGATAGCCCTAACGCCCCCAGTCCATCGGTGCTAAGTTGATAACATCCCACGTGAATACTTATACATATACATGCCTTCAAGAGATATAATGCTCATTTCAAACCGTTCATACACACTTAGGCTCAAATGCCAAATCATGAATCATAATCATAATGCTCATGCAAGGAATAGCTCATTCAAAAAAACAAGATCCAAAATGATTCCTCACGTATCCTGTCAGGGGCCCAGTGGAACGCCAAATATGGATACGGCCCCATGAGCTTTAGCAATATTGTTAATAAATTCCATAATGATTACTGTTTTACGCACTCCAGCTCTCCTGAATAGTCCGATTTTTCCTTCACGGTAATAAGGGGCTAAAAGATCTACTACTTTAATTCCTGTTTCAAAAATAGATAATTTTGTATCCAACTGTATAAAGGCAAGCGCAGATCTATGAATAGGAGATGTTGTACTAGTATCTACCAGCCCTAGAAAGAAAAGAGGCTCCTAACTATAGGTATCTTAGCTCACCCAGGAGGTGAGAAGAGTTGAGAACAAAGTGGCGAACGGGTGCGTAATGCTTGGGAATCTGCCAAACAGTTCGGGCCAAATCCTGAAGAAAGCTAAAAACTATTGTTTGATGAGTCTGCATAGTATTAGGGGCCGGCATTCCCTAATGAGTAGATTTAGGAGAGAAAGGTCCCCCTAATATTCTCTACCCATTCACATATACAGAATGGTGCAAGCACCCACGATGCTCAAAGAGCAAGAATAATAGACATATATGTGATCACATTCTTGTCATAACCAATATCTTATCAAAATCATTTCGTAAAACATAATTGGGCTTAACCCACTTCATAATTTCCATATAATTCAATGTGCATGAATACAAATGCAATGCATGATGTGAGGTTGGCATGGGTAACATAGATTCAAGTTAAAAATCAATATCATAATGTTAAATTAATTAAATCCATATTTAAATCAACATCTAAAACATAGCATAAGCCACCCATGTATAAATCAAGTTTAAAATGGGACATACATGTTCATAACTCAATGAAAATTATCATAATAGTAATCAAAGTGACTTAAAATCATAGGTAGAATACAGTCCATACATCAACCCGATTTAAGTAAATCAAGTAATAAAAATTCATAATTAAAGTAATCTAAATTCATGAAATCAATTGAAAGACTTTTGGGTCTTCTTGGTTGAAAGGGGACCAAGAATCGATCCCACATGCCTTGATTGAGGAGCTGAATTTGAGGGAAGAACTTAGCTTGAATTGGATTTCAATTGAACCCTGGCCTTGAACCTATAAGAGGGAAGTGTAGAGAGGAATTGGGAGGTGATCTATGAGGGGTAGAAGGTTTTAGGAGAATGAATTAAGAGGGGAGGGATATCAACTGACTTAGGGGTTTAGGATAGGTAAAAGGTCATAATTCATAATTAAAAATAAATCAAAATTACATAAACGCCATTCATGAAACGGACAGAATTGGAACTGTCAAGTCCACAAGGTCTACTACACGGTCCATGAGACGTCACACGGACCATGAAAGGTGACCGTGAACTATCACTTAGAAATTTCGCAAAGGGAATTTACACAAAGCTAAGGGGCACCACACAGATGGATACACGGTCCGTGTGACTCCACACGGGCCGTGACATCGACCGTGTGATGGTACTTGAAATGATTTTTGCACGGCAAAGTTACAAGATGGTACTTCCATAGTTAGAAAAATTGTATGTAGCGAGTTACACGGAGGGCCCTACGGTCCATGACACATCACACAGAGCGTGTGAGTGGCCATGTTCCCTCCCTTGGTCAAAATCTCTTCTGTCTCAAAGTTGCCCCTACTGTGAACTTAGACCTAGTGGCCCTTCAAGGGAGGCCACGCGGTCCGTGTGGCTCCACACGACCCGTGTGGGTATTTCGTGGAGTGATGCCTGGTAGTTCACTCAGGATAAATTCCAAGAGATTTGGTAACACCACTCGAAAAAATCTAGGTCCTTACAGTTTTCCCACCAAATTTAGTGGGCGGTTATCAAATCACGTATCTGACCGACACTTACTGATAATACCTTGACGTCGGATCGTGTAGTTCTAGTTGCCAGCGTCTTATCTAGTTATGAGATAGATTGGGCCTGCCTCATTGATGAGTAGATTCACGAGGCCACTTTGAAGAGGTCTGCCTCCATCCCTTTTTTATGTTTGATCTACAGACTCTACCTAGAATTGAGGGTGGAGAGTTTACACTAGCTGGACTCGTTGATCAACGTCCAGCGCACTTTGGATGCTAGTCTAATCAAGGCTGAGGAGAACCTAGTGGCACTTCAGTGGGCACCACACCAGCCTGACCCTATGCCAGAGATATTTTCCCCAGTGCCACCGCTTGAGCTTCCATACACCACCACCACTGCTCCTACTACAGAAAATAGGTCCCCACAGCTCGAGGCAGATGAGGAGAGGGGGCCCACTACTTCTACTCTGCACCACAGGCCACTACATCACAGGCTGCTTCCACAGGTGTGGTTTACATGTCTATCGTATCTATACAGGCTATGGCACAGAGTTTATCATTTGCTGAGTCGTATTTGACTTATCTAGTCCAGCATATTAGGCCTTAGGTCCACTAGGAGATTTCAGAGGTAGAGGGTCACATGTAGGCATACATGGTCGCTACTATTTAGGACTGTCTTTCCATTGTGGATGCCTGCATTGATGCCTTCGAGATGAGGGTACGGTAGAGCCTGTGCATAGCCCAGCCCATACATTTGATGGCCATACAGATGGAGATCCAGCAGCTCCGGGCGGATATGACAGCAGCACTAGCGGTATCAGTGATACTACCGAAAACCATACTTTCGATGTCGATGGTAGATCTATTTGCTCCTGATGAGTACATCCAACCTTCCAACAGGAAGAGCCCGTACAAATGACCATGAGATGTCATATGCTCATATATGGGGTTGACAGACGAGGAGGAGCTGGAGCTTATCTTGAGAGAGTCGAGATAGGAGAAGGATAGACGACAAGCTCATGAGCTAGAGCAAGTGCGGGGTGTTGGCCCCTCCTGACAAAGTTCTACTACTGAGGAGGCCACCACGCAGGTTGAGGGTGGTCAGACTCATCCACACACTGGCGCTTAGGCGCCCAGGTATAATTTCTGACCCCTACACTTTATTTTGCTTTTATTGTCTTTATTGGGGACAATGCACCTCTTTTTCGATGGAGTGGGGGTAGTTATGGGCCTCAGTGAAGTCAGAGTTGCTTGGGTCCATAAAGAATTGATATATGTGGCATATACATGTTTTTATGTGTGTTTTTATGTGAAAAATGATACCCACCAAATTTTGATTAGTTAGGCTAGCTAGTAATCATGCATGTTTAGGTGTGTTTACAATGTTTGTTCTGATAAGTGAGATTAAATTGAGATAAAAAGCATGATTTGAGAGTCTTTTGTTGATAATGTAGTCGGTGCCATGTGAGTGAGCTTAATTGCTAAATTCATATGTTGTGTGTTGATTCAGAACTTGCCCTGTTACTCTAATTCTAAGTTAGATTATATATTAACTGGATTAGGAAAGGATCTCAGGCCAATGTTCTTAAAAATGTAGTCAACCTAAATGACCAACCAAATTTGCAGAATATCTCTTGATCCTAATGTTTGAGCCTGACATGTAATTATTCTTTGCAAACACCTAATTAACTTAGCTTTGTAGTTGTAAAATCTTGAAATTAGCCCTGGTCCTTCTTTGAACATTGTGCACCTCAACTAAGGCAAAAAGCCTAAGTTGAGCGTGGCTACCAAAAGTGGCCCTGATTTTGAGGATGGACAATGTGCACCTCAACTCAGGCCAAAAGCCTAGGTTGAGAGTGGCAGGTGCAAGGGTGAAACACAAAAATGGGGGGGCGGGAGGTAGTGATATAGAGAAACAGAGAAAAATCATATACTGGTTGCAAGAAAAATAAGTGATGCCTTATTTGAGAGCTCAAAAGAATAGTGAAGTGTAAAAGTTGAAAAAATAAAAATAAAGCACCTAAAAAAGTTTAAAATAGGAGAAAAAGGGAGAATGGAGTGGAATGTAAAGTAAAAGTGTTGGCAGCGCAAAAGTGTAGGAAAATGTAGTGTCAAGGAGGGCCTTTAGTCACTATGTTCCCAGAATATCATACCAAAGCCCCCTGAGCCTATATTACAAGCTCATAAAGTCCTAAAGTGATCCTAGTCCAAGTAGTCAAAGGTCTTAGTCAGGAGTATAGGGGCAAGCCTATGGTATTGGGCATGATGCATGAATATCTTTTGTGAGAGTGAGTAGATTTGCATAGTCCCTAGATTATATATGAAAAGATCATCTAGAGTGAGATATAAGACTTCTTCCTGTAAGGGCACTTGCATTGGATTGTTAGCACTAGGCTTATTCAGTGATTGTAGCTTATCAATAGTATCTCATTTGTCATAGTTGTGTTGTCACATGCTTTAGTCTGTATTGGTTGTCTAGATGGTTGTCTGATTCTGTTTTGAAAAGTGGTGTGAGTATCTGTGCTTGAATTTTATGTGATATATGCCATAGGTGGATGTTTGTGTATTACTGTACTACTTATTTTGATTGAGTCTGTCGCTTGAGGACAAGCAACAATTTTAAGTTAAGGGTGTTGATGTGCTGTCAAAATATAACATCTTTGATACTTAAAATTTGGAATTTTTTGAGTTCTCAGTGCGATGTTAGTGGGTTTTATGTGTTTTTGTGTTTTATTTTGCAGCATTCCAGGGTTGGTCTTGATTTTGGGAAGAAGTGCAGAAGTTGTTGTGCTTGGTGATGTACGAGACCGTTTACGGGCTGTAGTTCATTCTACGGGCCATCAAGTAGGTTTCTTGGACAATTCTAGTGAGGGGATAAGTATTTAAAGTTTGTTCTATGAACATGCATATGGGGCGTGAATTATATTACGAGTTGTAGATCATGTCTTGTGCCCTGAGGATCAGAGAAGAGGGACCCTTTGAAGTTACATCAGACAAAACCCCCTTATAGGTCGTAGAACACTTTACGAGCCATCGAGGGGTATCGTAGATCTCAAGTTCAGTTTTGCAGCAACATAGTACGAGAGGCCGATTACAGACCGTGGAATGCAACACAACCCGTAAAGTTGTTCATGAGGCGTGCTGACCCAGCTATCCTATTTTATTTAGAACTTGTATTTTAAATATTATAAATAAGTTTTTAGGTTATTTTTCATTAAGTTTATAGAGATTTCGACCAGTAGAGAGGAAAAATAGTGAGGTAGCACAGAGAAAACATTGAGAGTTTTTAGAAACACTTATACTTTGCTTTGATTATATAATCTTTTGGTTCTCATTGAAGCTTGGATTTTTATTCTTAATTCAATTGTGTAAGTGCTCTATTATGTTATTCCAATTCATAAGTCTTGTATCTACACAAAGCATGAGTAACTAAATCCACAACTAGGGTTGTAGGAACCATGAAGAACTAATAAGGTAAAACTGGATAAATCATAAATTTTGGAAAGTGTGCATGCATGCATTAATTATCTCTCTTCGTTTTGCATGTTTTCTGATGGTTGCCAACATTAGAACCCATTTAGTGTTACTGACTGGACCAAGGTAGTAATGAATAGAAAAAGAGATTAATTAACAGGATTCAATTAATTTGTTCTCATCTAATCAACCGAACTGGGCCAGGGGGAGGTTGTATTGGGACTAATAGGTAAGGGTCAGTAATGCACACTACGGAGATGGGCCAAGTCACATAGTGAAATTTTCCTCTCGCCTAGACCGAAGGGTTTGGTGAACTTAACTTACCGTCCTGCATGCCACACACTAGAAAAGAATTAGGTTATCTGGTGATACTAAGTTAGAGAATCATGGGGAATACAATACCCTAGTTTCTCTCCATATTGATTAAACTCTTGCGCTAGTTAGGTATACTTTATTACCTGTTGTTGCAAAACCTCCCTTTTTAGGGAAGTAAGTTGGTTAACCACTCGAATTGCATAATTTGAATTCTTTTAAGTCTACGTATTCCTTATGGGTTCAACTCTAACCTTAGTTAGGTTCTTTTTCTTGACAATGACCGCCTTATCCTCAAAATAGAGGTGTAACTTGGGCGACATCACTGGTATCCCTGGGGTGCCCTGGTACTATTTCTAAGGAAGAAGGATAGGTAGCTCTCTATGTGCATTGACTACTGACGACCCAATAAGGTCACTATCAAGAATAAGTATCTCCCTACAAGGATAGATGACCTTTTCAATCAATTAAAAAGGGCTACTTATTTCTCTAAAATTTGTTTGAGATCGGTTATCACCAATTAAGGGTGAGAGAAAGTGACATCACCAAGACGGCTTGCCAGACCAGGTACGGTCATTTTGAGTTTGTGATGATGTCGTTTGGCCTCACTAATACACTAACAATATTTGTAGACCTCATGAATAGGGTGCTGAAGCCTTACCTAGATATGTTCATTGTGGTATTTATTGATGATATTCTTATCTACTCCCGAGGTGAGCAAGAGCACATGGAGCACTTTAGGGTAGTGTTGCAAACCCTGAGAAAAAAGAAGCTCTATGAAAAATTTGGCAGGTACGAGTTTTGGATAGATGAGGTTGCCTTACATGGCATGTGGTATCTAGAGAGGGCATCAAAGTTGATCCTAAGAAGACAGAAGCAGTGAGAAACCAGCCAAGGCCATTGACTCCTACTCACATAAGGAGTTTCTTGGGTCTAGTCGATTACTATAGATGGTTCGTGCAAGACTTCTCTACTATTTCGTCTCCACTCACCAAGCTAACTCAAAAGAAGGCTAAGTTTGTGTGGACGAATGAATGTGAGAGGAGTTTCCATACTTTAAAGGATCGGTTGAATTCAGCCCCCATATTAACATTACTAGAAGGGAATTATTGGTTCATCATGTATTGTGATGATCAAGGATTGGGTTGGGTTGTTTGTTAATGAAAAATGGTAGAGTGATTGCCTATGCTTCAAGGCAGTTGAAAGTGCATGAGAAGAATTACCTAACTCATGATCTTGAGCTTCCAACGGTTGTGTTTGCCTTACAAATTTGCCCAACATTACTTGTATATAGTTCATGTGGATATTTTCACCGACCACAAGAGTCTCCAGCATGTCAGGTGAATCTCAACTTGAGGCATCGGAGGCGGTTAGATCTACTCAAGCATTATGATATGAGTGTGAAGTACCACCTCATAAAAGCCAACATGGTAGCTCATGCCCTTAATAGAATCTCCATGGGTAGTGTGTCTCATATTGAAGATGATGGAATAAGGGAGTTAGCCAAAGATGTTCATAGGTTGGCTAGACTGGAGTGAAATTAAGTGAATCCAGAAGTGGTGGTGCATGGTTCTTCATGGGTCCGCATCTTCTTTGATTGATGAGGTTAAGGCCAAGCAAGATCTTGATCCCACCTTGGTTATGTTGAAACCGTTAGTAAAATATGGAAAGATAAAAGTCTTCGCACAAGGGGGAGATGATGTACTCTGATATCAAGGGAGGTGTGTGCCCAATGATAGTGAGATGAAGAAGTTGATCATAAAAGAAGCCCACACCTCAACATATTCCATTCATCCCGACACTACCAAGACGTATAAAGACTTGATAGAGGTTTATTGGTGGTATGGAATAAAGCAGGACATTGCTCAATTTATGTCCGAGTGTGCCAATTGCCAATAGGTCAAAGTTGAACACCAAAGGCTGGGTGGCCTATCACAAAACATTGACATTCCTACATAGAAGTGGGAAGAGGTCAACATGGACTTCATGGTTGGGCTACCAAAGACCAACAAGCATTTTGACTCCATATGGGTGATCATTGACCGCATAACGAAGTCAGCACATTTCCTACCGATCAAGACTATATTTAGTGCCGAGGGCTATGCCCTCTTGTATATTCGAGAGTTGGTGAGGTTGCATGGGATTCCATTGTCCATCATATCAGATTGTGGAGTTCAATTCACTTCTCACATTTGGAAATCCAAAGAGGACTTGTCACTAGGGTGAAGTTGAGTACGGATTTTCATCCCCAAACAGATGGGTAAGCTTAAAAGGACTATTCAAATGTTGGAGGATATGTTGAGAGCTTGTATGTTGGAATTCAAGGGGAGTTGGGATGAACACTTACCACTTATCAAGTTTTCCTACAACAATAACTTGCATGCAAGTATTGGCATGGCACCATTTGAACCGTTGTATGGTAGACGGTGTAGATCGCCCATCAGATGGTTTAAAGTCAGTGAGGTAGCATTAATAGGACTGGACTTGGTGATGAATTCTATATGAAGAAAATTAAAAGCATAAGAAAGAAATTGCAAACAGCCCAAAGACAACAAAAGTCCTACTTTGATGTTATCACAACCTGGACCTAGTGCCTAGTCGCAACATGACGAATGTGACACACGAAATCATCCAATCCAAGCCTTGTGTTCATATCATAAGCATTCATAAGGTAAAATAAGCATACACAAGAGAATAAGCAAGTGAAAATGTATATAAGCAGGGGTACAAAAATATATCATATCCATTAGTCCAATTTATGTTTCTACATCATAGATCTTAGTGGGGTTGGGCACATAGCTCACCCTCAAGATATACATCAAAAGTATATGATAAAGTCTCAACATAAAGGAAACAACAAAGGGCTTATTCCTGAAGCATGTGAACTCACCAACACGTCTTCAAGCTTAAGAATTCGAGTGCTAGCCTCAATATGGAATAATCTCCTCGTCGTCCACCCCTACATGGTTAGATCATGTAGGCAAGAACGTATGCATTAGCACATAAAATGTACTAAGTATGTAGGTATTCCATGAATCAAAGGACATCACAATAATACCAATATGCATAATTCTAAACAAAGGATAAGAACACAATACGCATGAGCATGCTATTTAAAAATCATGAGAAGAAGCATCATAAACCCATTCATAACCTTAATATACATATGTGGGAATAAGACCATAACCAACATTCATAAGACCATGCGGACTATTACATGAAATCCCGATGTTCACTCTTCATCGAGCTAAGAGGAGTTTACTTTGCCAAGGTTGACTCGATCCTCTCCCTATGGCTCTATCCTAGCACGGTGAGAACCCATAATTCGACCCACCCTTTAGGCTCTATCCTTGAAAGGTGAGAACCTAGCATTCGACCCCACTCTTTAGACTCTATCCTAGTACAGTAAGTGTCCATCATATAAGCTAATTGGATCCAATAGCATACCTTTAAGGCATGAAACATAAACATCATTGTTATGGTGGCTCATCGTGATGGGATCATGGCATCTACCAAAGGCCTGTTGGTGCTAAGTCATATCCCACGGAATAAGTAAAACATGCATATACATAGCTTTCAACATAGTTCATACTTCATTAAAATCCTACTGTCAAAACTTTTAAATTAATCATCATAGTCTTTCAAGAAACACCATGTCATAAGAATAGTCCATCTACTTTGCTTTTATCATAATATGGGTAGACATTCCTACTTTATCATCATCATAACATTAGGAATTCATAACCCTCTTTATCATAGCATCATCATAGCTTTCATAACATCATCATCACTTAAAACATATTTTTTATACTTAAGATCACAGACATAGAAATCCATAGCTTTATCATAAGGGACTAGGGCCAAGTGCGAGTCCATGGACATTTGAGTCAAAATCATGCATTTGAGTAGGATTCGTAGGGAAAACATGCAATTAAAATCAAATTGAATCATAAACAAGGAACCCACATCAAACCATCAAACCCTAATCATGCATATATTGAAATCACATACTTTAGCTTGAAAATCATATACATCGTCAAATTCGTCATAATTTATGCTTAATTAATCATCATCGTCATATAGGAATTATAATCCATGCATTAGGAATCATGGCTTAAAAGCCCATAAGGAATCATCATGAATTCTTGATAAAAAAGAGGTTTTGGATTGGGCTTCATGGATGAAACCAATCCATGAACGAAGCCCTACATATCTCAAGTAGAATCCTTAGAATTTGGGGAAGAAAATCTAGAAATACTTAGTCCAACCTTCAAGCTTTAGCTTCAATGAAACCCTTGATTTAGAGAGAGAATTATTGAAAACCCTTGAGAGAATTTTGGGAATTAAAAAGCCTTACATGAGTTAGAAATAGGACTTTCTAGGAGTTAGGTCGATTAGGTAGTTAGAGTAGTCAAAAAACGTAGTTTAGGACTTAAGTGGATTGGAAAATTCAAAAATACTCTTCATTCTAAATTGTCGGAGCCATCCACGAAACCCCACTAACGGGTCGGAGATATACTTACGGCTCATAACTTGACTCATAAATCAGGGTGTCACAAAATTTAGCTACTGGAATTGCACCTTTTGATCCACAAACATGCAGTACGGCTTTTAGAAAAACATATGGTCTGTGGAACCCTTCGTAGGAGGGCCCCAGACTTAGTCAAATTTTGGTTCCTCAAGGCCTCTACCTACTAGACCTACTTACGGGCCATGGCAAACATATGGGCTCATTTACTAATTCGTATGTTAACTTCCAGAAATCCTCCAGTTTTTCCATATTCGCTGGACACTTTCCACGATACCACCTATGACTCGTGAACCCTTTCACGGTTTATAGACTGGCTCATAAGTTTTAACTATTAGTAAATTTTCTATGCTTCAGTTTTCCAGACCTAAAAACATGAGGGGTGTTACAGATGTGAGAAGAAGGGAACTTAAGTTCCAAGTTGGCGATTAGGTCTGTTTGAAGATGTCTCCAATGAAAGGTGTTCTCCAGTTCGATAAGAAAGGGAAATTGAGTACTAGATATGTGGGCCCTTATAAGCTGGTGAGAAGAGTGGGGAAAGTAGCATATGAGTTAGATCTACCCAACGTGTTGCACTTGATTCATCATGTCTTCCATGGGTCATTGTTGAGAAAATTCATAGATGAACCAAGTTCCATATTTCCTTTGCATGATGCGAACATTGAAGAGGATTTGAATTACAAAGAGGTACTGATTGAAATCCTAGATCGGCAAGTGAAGAAGCTAAGGAACAAGGAAGTTGCATATGTCAAGGTACTTTGGAGAAATCAACAAGTAGAGGGTGCTACATGGGAAGTAAAAGCGGATATAATAAAGCGTTATCCACATCTATTCCACTTTACTCAAGCCTGAGGTATTAAGAAATTCTTCCAAAGACCTTAAATTCCATGCATTTTAGTTTCTTATGTTGTATGCATTTATTTTGATGTTTATGAATTGTTTTGAGACATGTTTAAAGTATAAAATCTAAAACTTTTGAGAAATGATGTTTGACTTTCATTTTTGTATGCATACTGGGTTATTAGCTTCTAGTTTACTCCCTTGAGCATACCTTTAAGTACATTCGGGGACAAATGCTCTCAAGGGGGAGATAATGTAATGACCCCCAGTTTAAGACCCTTGAGTACAGAAAAGTGGACCTGAAAAACAACCTGGAGTCTAGTTACGGGACAACGCACGACCTGTAGGTTTGGTTCTTAAACATAGAACTTTTGAAAGAAGAAAAGTTTCCACGTGTTGAGTAACCCACAGACCTAGGGACAACCTGTAGGATATCTTACGACCCATAGATGGTTTCATGAGTAGTACATCCTGTCATGAAGGAAATTTAGAGTTTTCATGAAAGTGGCTTATGAGTTATGAGATGGCCCATCGAATTGGTTACACCCCGTATGATCTTTTTGTGGGTAAGTCCAAGGAAGTGGGGAAAACGGTTAAGTGCGGAAGGACTCTATGAGTCCAAATATGGCCCTTAAGATGTTTCATGGCCCATACAAATTCTTTGTGGTTTTAATTCAGCAAAATCAGTTTTCAGATTTGTCATCATACGAAGGGACTTACAGCCCATAGATTGACGTACGACCCATAATCAGGACCTTTTAGGTCGACTTCGGCAGTTTTAATGAGGGGCAGCTTTGTCATTTTTGTCCTTTCTATTCCTATACTACATCATTATGGGGAACAAAAAAAGGATCCTATAATAGTCCTTAAGCGTTAATTCCTCATTCATTCTCCCATTCTTTTCTCTCAAAATTCCTAAATAAAAAAGAGGATCTCAAGAACAAGATACGGCAAGGCTAGGTTTCCAAGATTCTTACTCAATCCTACAAGTTTGTTTTTATCCAATTCTTCCAATTTATGTGAGTTGATTTATGGGTATCCTTCCACCCATAAAGCCCCCTATTAAGTATTTTACCTTTTCTTTTAGTTTCTTAAATTTAATGTGTATTCTTACGATGATTTCATGATATTTTATGTCATTATATGATACTTATGAAGTTTAGTAACTATTTATCTAAGTAAATATATACATTTTTGAAGTATGATGTCAATTCCATGATGATTTTCGATATGATCAAGTTTGGGTGGTTTCGATGTTCCTTGTAAAAGAGATTTCCTGTGACTTATGTGATTTATGATTGTTCCATGATAAAACTAAGGCCACCTAGTTTTCAAGTAAAGCTTTCTATGACTTATGATTATGATTAGGGAATTAATGAAGTGTTTCAAAGTTAAGTTTATAAAAGACATAAGTTTGATATTAAATATCCTAAAAGATGTTTAAAAAAGATCCCCAAGATGAAAGGATAATCTCACTTGATGGTTCCTAAGTTCGAGCTACTCTTATAATTTCTACTTATGATTCTAAGTTGAACTCGAAAGATTTTTGTGGGATGACTTAGCATCGAATGTGACCTTGTCAAAATTGATCCTTAGACTATTCCCCTATTTTCTTCTGCAAAAGTTTTTCTTAATGCCTATGAATGCTTAAAATGCTAGAGATGGCCTAGGTGAGGTGCCCTCGAGTATCTTATTTGTTGGATGATGACTAAACCCCTAGGTTGGGTCATTATATCCAGTCCAACTTTTCTGCACTTTCTAGGATCCTAACTTGGGGGTCATTACAATCTTGAAGCCTATATACCATATAGGAGTAGTTGAATGAAAATCAATAGAATAATGTGATAAAACGTGAATCATGCCTAATTGCATAGATAAATTTTATATGAAACTTACTTTATGCAATTGAAGAAGAATTGATCAAAGTTTCATGAAATTTGTACTTGAAATATCTTGAAAGGTTAACGAACTTTTTGGATCCATGGGTTGAAGATGCCCATGAATCAACGCCCACATACCTTTTTGAAGAATCCAAGAGAAATTAATAGAAATTTCCTTGAACTTAATGAAATTTTCTTGATCTTCAATAAAAATTCTTGATTGGAGAAGAAGAAGACCTTGAGAGTATTTTTAGAGAGATGATTTTTAGTTGGGGAATTGGCTTAGAATCAATGGGTTTACATGGGTTAGGATAGTTAATTGATCATATTTAGGCCTAAACACCATCCAAATATTGGATTTCAAATAGAGTAATGACCGAAATGCCCCTTATTAAATTAGAAAAAGATCACTTAAATGGACCCCTGGATTGGCCCACCACAACCCATTTTGGGCGCCACGACCCATGATGGGTATGGTGTAGGACAACACAGGTTGTATAAGGGTCCGTAGGGAATATTTAACAAAGTTACCTTGGACGGGTGCTCACCACGGGCTGTTATGCACCACAGTCCATGGTTAGGGTCTTAAAGGGAAGACTATCTAATAGGATTTTTCTAAAATAAGCATAAGTTTTTACTCCAAACATGAAATGAAGCAAAATTGGTGATGTTGAAACGATAATTATAAGGCCTTTAATTTCATAGGTCATGAGTCGCCTATCTTTTTGTGCTAGGAGATATGATCGTTTGAAGTTGACCCTTATATAGACTCAAGCGAAAAGTTAGATAATAGAAATTCTATTTTATGACCCTAAACTATATCTAATACACGTTAAATACTTAGAAATTGATCCTAACACATATGTACAAATGAAAGTTATCAAGCTCAGGCTTTACGCCTACGAAAAATGGCTTGGGTCCTAGCATAAATTTTGGGTGTTATAGAGGCCTACCCATTTTAAAATACAAAAATTTTAGTTTAAATTCATATCCATTTTATATTAAAATTGGCCGATAAAGAAATTCTCAACAATTTTCAAGGCCTCCCATGTTTATAAGACGTATTTTATTTTTTTAGTTATTATACATTTCATTTATTTTGATCTATATTAATTCATTATTAATACTTTTACTAAATATCTTTACGGATACTTAGATTTTCTTATCGAGGACGATATTTTGAAAGAAATTTGAATATTTGTTTTGTATCATTTATTATTATTTATCCATATTACTCTTTATCCATACTATACTTTATTATTTATATATATATATTTCATGTTTATTATATTTATGTAATATTTTTCTATTCTCATCAATTAGAAAGAATGTGTTCAACTGAGACCCATCATAGAGGATTCTGAAGGGTGCTAATACATTGACTTCGGAATAATTGAACCTTTACCTTGAATCTATTGGTTTCATAGAATTTTTGTATTAATTAATTGGTTTCTAAATATCCTAAAATTTAGGTGGTAATTCTAAAGTTTTTAAATCCTTTTAAACTATTTATTAATATTATTTTTATGATATCCACGATGTTATGCCTTATTTGCGATAATAGGGATGTCAACAATGTCCTCCTGCAAAAGTCAAGAAATAGTATATCCTTCGCACCTGCAGAAAATTGATCACCACAACGGAGTCACACATACGAGTAATGGTTTGCATCAGCGACTGACGGGCTATAATGATGCCCAAGTCTGTCTTTTTACATTTTTAGAAATTCCAATCTGAATAAAACACATCTCAACAAATGAAAAATGAATCTCAAACTAATATTGGATATATTAACGCTAATTTGAGAGGGAGGAGCTATCACTCAACTTGAAGACTAAACATCGTAAGCTTACATGTCCACATCTATAGATCTTTCTTCAACTCTCTATTTTGCTTGAATATTTATAGTTATAGTATTTTATTTTCGGATTTAGATATTACAATAGAATAACATACTGTCACGCCTCGGAAGGGTACCCTTGGCATGGCCGGCATCTAGAGACTATTGGTAGTCCCCAAGCAAACCACTTACAGCTTATTTGGATGGTAGTTTTTCATGGTATGGTATGGTATGGTTATTAAGAGAACGACGTTTATTTTGATTGTTTCATTAATTATATGGTATGGTATGGTTTAGTTTCATGGTTTTGTAACCATGAAACCCCTCACTTTTCGAAACCACCAATTTGGTGGTATCCCATGGTTTCCTTATTTGTTTTTTCAATTATACCCTTATTCAAATCTAAATAGTTCTAATTTATCCTTTATTCTTTATTATATTGTTTTTGTATTACTTATTTTTCTCTGCATCAACTTTTGAAACTCTTTTTGGCCTCCCGTTTTTTCTTTCACGTTTTAACCTATTTTTTGAGGTCTTTTATTTTAAAAAAAAGTTCTTACTTTTTTTATTTTCTTACGTTGTTTGTATGGTTTGGAGATATATTAGCTTGTATGTTTCCCTACTTGATTCTATGTATTTATTTTTTAAAAAAAATTATTAAAAAATATTGATAAATTTAATATTTATACTAATTAAAGACATTTTTGTAAATCTATAAGTTACGATACAGTACCATTCAGTCAAATCAAACAATAAATTATCATTAAACAGTAGCAACCCATACAATCTATCCAAATATTGTATGGTATTGTACTGTACGATACCATACCATACCATACAGTACCATACATTATGAAACCATTGAAAACCACCATCCAAACAAGTTGTTAGCCTCCTCACATCATTCAATAAAATAACCCTGCTGAACAGCAGAAATAAAAGTAAATAAATGGGCATGTCTCATCTAATGTCTCAAAATGATATAGATAATAATAAGGGTTAGCAGAAAGAACTAGTTCACCGTCTCAAAATCAACGTTCAACCATCGTCTATGAAGTCTCTATCACTAATCATGTGGTGCCAATGACAGACCCATGGCTACCCAAATAAAATTTAAAAATAGTCAAATCTAACTTTAAAGCGAGATGAAATAATAATAGTGGATGCTCCGGAGTATGGGAGGCTCACCAACCAGCTGAGAATCTCGGATCTTCAACGGAGCGCCTGTTGACAATCTCTAGTAGCTGCCTCTGCATCATAAACGATGCAGTCTAAAGGGACATCAGTACACGGAATGTACTGGTATATAAAATAGTTGTAGAAACAAGTAGAATAATATGAAACAACATCGACTCAAAACCATCATAAATATCAAATCAAATCGTCAAATGTCTATTTATGCAAGAACAGACAGTAGACAACTGACCTATCAACCAATCAACCTCATCAATCAAATCAAACTCATCTCAAAGGAGCTCACCTCCTCTCATCTCATCTCATCTCACTCAGAGTACTCAAGGTAGGAAATTTATGGGAGTTTCTCTTATCCGACAACAATCACATATGAGCTAGTAAATGTACAACAATTACGCTGATGTTTCCACAGTTGTTCCAAACATGCCAGGTAGGGAATGAATCAAAACCATATTGGCTCACCCAATATGGAGTCAGCCGTCAATAAGTCCGCTATTGCTTTCAGGACTTCTAATCGAGAGGGAACCACAATATATGTGATGGTTCTAAGCTTCACCTACGTTTGGCCATGTAGTTTGATGAGTTCAAGTCAGATTATCTCTCTCTCTTTCGATGCTCGATACTCCTCCCATGACTCAATGCTCATAAAATCATCCATCCAATCAACTCATGGGGACTTTAGCCCGATCATCAAATAATCTCATAGGGGTTTTAACCCTCTCATCAATCAACATTTCATAGGGACTTTAGCCCTCTCATCAATCAACATCTCATAGGGACTTTAACCCTCTCATCAATCAACCTCACCAGTGACTCAAGATTTAGAACAATCATTGGGGTACAATCGAATAGACATATCGGTGGAGTTCATTTATAGAGACTCATAGGGCTATAAAATTCTATCAACTCATAATCATTCTCTCATCACAATTACAATCAAAATCACAATCGACAATCTCGACTCAAGGCTATAGACTCAATTTTTAAGTTTATTATGCATGCTTTCCAAAATAGTCATGTGGGATTATGTGATTCTTCATGAAAATGTTCAATTCAACAAAATAAGTTTATGATGATTATCAACATAAAAAAAATATATGAATTTTAGTAGATTTTCAAGAAAAAACATCAAAAATTCATATATGTAGACTCTCCAAATCATCAACTCGTCTATGACCATCTTTCGGCACACAAGAGAACAATTCCATGTTTTTAGTTTAGCCTTACATACCTGGGATGAAATTATCAATCAATCACGTCAAGGATCTCCTCTCAAATTACTCAACCTCAAGCCCTGCTCCTCTTTCCTCAAGCCCTAGCCTTGTTAGATTATTGGAATATGACTTAGAATGGGGATTTTAGACCCTTTTTACGTCAAACGACCTACTTAAATCTTGTATAGAGTTTAGAAGGGGTTGAAATAGAACGGAATTCCCCTCGTAAAATTTAGAATTTTTCTCGGTTCAGAGATGCCCAGTTCGTGACGCAGACTGGTCGCGTACTGTGCATTTTTAGAAAAAGTTTTTGAACGAGTTTTTTCAATCCCATCAAAACTTTTCAGAAAAATATAAGTGTAGGTCTGCAATAGAGGCGCGACACGCTCCTGTAGCGCACCAACACTGTTTTGAGCTTCAGATCTAAAAAATATCTTTTGATCGGATCATTCTAAAAATTGACCGAGACTATTTTTCTGCTCAATTTTTTGTGCTGATCACAAATCTGGCCTCAGATTTGCCATACAGGGCACTGGAAGATGTGTTACGCGCATACCCTCCCTCTAGGGATATTTTAATAATTTTATCGCGCATTACATCATCTTCCCCTTGGGATCATTCGTCCTTGAATGATGAGTAAAAGTGGATATCAAGGCACGAATAGACTCAAGACTCATCTCAACACTCAACTCAATCAATCAATCTCTCGACTCTTCCTCGAGCTCAATAAATACTACTCTGGCTTAAGAATATAAAGTCACATCAAAAATAGATCAATCATTTTAGTGAAGGGTAAGGAATTTACCTTCAACACTCTCATCATCTGGCACGAATAGGTGCGGATATTTGGCATTCATCTCTTCCTCAACTTCCCATGTGGCTTCCACAATGAATTGATTTCTCCACAGGACTTTGACTGAGGCTATCTCTTTGTTCCTCAACTTACAAATCTAACGATAAAGGATTTTGTCACGACCCGGGACTAGGGTCTAGATGTGACACGGTGAATGGGAATCTGAGAGTCCCCAAACAAGCCTCAAGTATTATCCACATCATCGGTTCAGAAAAAGCGCATTCAAATAGTAACACATAGTACTAAGGGACGGGAGAGTAGGACTCATACTATGGGGGAAATACGTGGCTTGGGACTTACCATACTTCCACACCAGATAGGCATATAACCAAATACAAATTTTCCATAAATAAATCCAAACAAATACATAAACCAAATACCACGCATAACAATAAGATTTTAAAAGAGTCTACATATTGTCTAACGAATACCTCAAGTCAAGATGGAACAGGGGCCAGGACATGTTTCGGGCTCACCCTCAAATAAGAGAGGAAATCTGAGATGCATAAGTAGAGGGGAGATGGCTTGTACTTGGAGGATGGGACTCACCACAAGTACTCTTCTGGATCGGACTACTCGTCAAACGGTTGGTAATCGAAATACTCGACCCCTACATGGTAAAATCATGTAGGCATAGAGTATGCGTTAGTACGTTTGAATGTACTAAGTATGCGTACATGCAATGCACATGACTTATCAACTTGTATTTCAATGTTACATGACAAGGACACATAATATAGAAAGAATCATATACCCAAGGATGAAATATACAAGATGCCATGAAATTTATTATGCATGAATGAGATGATGCTCATATATATCGGGGATGGACGATAACCGACAAATCAAACTCATGTGAGCTGTTACATGAATTAGTCCGATAAAGACCTCCCATCGGTAGGAAAAGATTACTTGCCAAAAGTGATCTACATTACACCTTATGGAACACACTATTTCGGTGGATGGTCACCTTCCTTATGGAACACACCATTTCAAAAGGATTTTCCAAAATGATATCATATCATATCATAATTAAAAAAATAACCATTCCTTACGACTCGGTCATTTCGGTAATGGCTAGCGTTGCTATGTTGGCATATAGTTCGAGGAAAGGGAGAGGACCCTTGGGGATAGCCTTAAAGTCCCCAATCCAAAGGTGCTAAGTCAAAACATCCCACATGAATACTTATACATATATGTGCTTTCAAGAGATACGATATTCATTTCAAAATCGTAATTCATTTTAAAACTGTTCAATACACATTTAGGCTCAAATGCCAAATCATAAATCATACTCATGATACTCATGCAAGGAATAGTTCATTTACATATACAAGATAGTGCAAGCACCTGAGATGCTCAAAGAGTCATAATCATTTGACATGTATGTGATCACATTCTTGTCATAACCAATGCCTTACCATAACCATACCAAAATCATTTCATAAAACATAATTGGGTTTAACCTACTTCATAATTTCCATATGCCAATGTTCATGAATGCAAATGCAATGCATGATGTGAGGCTAGCATGGGTAACATAGATTCAAGTTAAAATCAACATGATAGTATGAAATTGAATAAATCCATAATTAAATCAACATCTAATCATAATGTAAATCACCCATGCATAAAGCAGCTTTAAAAGGGGACATGTATGTTCATAACTTCATATCTCAATGTAAATCATCATAATAGTAATCAAAGTAAATTAAAATCATAGAAAATGTACAGTCCAAACATCAATTAGATTTAATAAAATCAAATAATGCAAACCCATATTTAGAGTGAATTAAAATTCATGAAATCAATTGAAAAGATTTTTGGGTTTTCTTTGTTGAAAGGGACCAAGAATCAATCCCACATACCTTGATTGAGGAGCTGAATTTGGGGAAGGATCTAGCTTGAAATTGAACCCAAGTAAACCCTAGCTTTGGATCTTGAGAGGAGAGAGTAGAGAGTATATGGGAGGTGATCTTATGAGGGGTAGAAGGTTTAAAGAGAATGAATTAAGAGAGGAGGGATATCAACTGAATTAGGGGTTTAGGATAGGTGAAAGCTCAAAATTCATAATTAAAATAAACCGAAATTACATAAATGACATTCATGAAACAGGCATAATTTGAACCTTCAGGTCCATATAGTCCCCCTACACGGTCTGTGAGTCATCACACAGACCGTGAACAGTGACCGTGAACCGTCCCTTAAACAATTTTCGCAGTGCCAACACTTGGAATTTACCCCAAGGCTAAGGGGTACCATATGGATGGCTACACGGCCTGTATGATGCTACAAGAGTCGTGTAAAGGGCCATATGACAACACTTAGGATTTTTTCGCTTGAAAAAGTTACGAGACGGTAATTTCATACTTAGAAATATTTTACGTAGCGAGCCACAAGGAGGGCCACACGGCCTGTGACACACCACACGAACCGTGTGGGTGGCTATGTGCCCTCACTTGTTCTAAAATCCTCTGCCGCATTCCACACCATTGAAATCTTGGCCAAATGTCTTTCCACGGGAGGCCACACGATCTGTGTGGCTTCACACGGCCCGTTTGGGCCTTTCACAGAGTGATGTCTGGCGAATTCTTTTGCTCTGAACAGTACTAAGAGGTCTGGCAAAGCCGCTCAAAAATCCGGATCCTTACAGATTTTGACAGGGACCTCTACATAATACATGCTATCCTTCGCTCCCATGCTATCAACAGGGATCACCAAGGTAGGATCTCCCAAGCACCTCTTCAACATCAATACATGGAATACCAGATGGACTCCATCTAACTCATAAGGCAGCTCTAACTCATAAGCACTCTTCCCAATCCTCTTTACAATCTGATATAGTCCAACATAGTGTGGACTCAACTTCCCCTTCTTCCCAAATCTTATGACACCCTTCATGGGTGACACTTTCAAATACACCCAAATCATTTACCTAGAACTCAAGGTCTTTTCTCCTCACGTCAATGTAAGATTTCTAGTGACTTTGGGCAGTCTTCAATCTCTCTCTAATAACCTTAACCTTCTCCATCAATTGGTGGACAAGATCAGGGCCAATCACTTCTGCTTCTCCAACCTCAAACCACTCAATCGATGATCTACATCTCCTCCCATACAAAGCTTCATAGGGAGCCATTTGAATGCTTTCATAATAATTATTGTTATATGCAAATTCAATAAATGGTAGGTGATCATCACAATTTCCTTTGAAATCAAGAACACAGGCTTTCAACATATCCTCTAATGTTTGAATTGTGTGCTCTGCCTGACCATCTGTCTGTGGATGAAAGGTTGTACTCAAGTTCACTTTAGTACCCGATCCTTTCTAGAACGATCTCCGAAATTAGGAGGTAAATTGAGCTCCCATTTCCGAGATGATGAACAAAATAACTCCATGAAACCTCACAATCCTCAGGATGTACAACTTGGCATACTCCTCCACAGTGTTGGTCGTCTTAACCGCTAAGAAGTGAGCCGATTTAGTCATCCTATCTACAATCACTCATATCGAATCATGTTGTTTTCGAGACCTTGGTAGACCAGTAATGAAGTCCATATTGAACATCTCCCACTTCCATTCAGGAATCTCAAAGTTCTAAGCCAATCTACATGGCCTTTGATGCTCGACTTTCACTTGCTGGCAATTCGGTCACTTTGAAACGAACTCAGCAACATCCCTCTTCATTTCACTCCACCAATAGACTTCTCTCAAGTCATGGTACATCTTGGTAGAGCCTGGATGAATGGAATATCTAGTGTTATGGGCTTCATCCATAATCCTGAATACTCTATTCTTCAAGTCCATAAGGGTTGCAGGTGCATTCTTCAACCCAAAGGACATGACCAAGAACTCAAAATGGCCATATCTAGTCCAAAAGGTTGTCTTTCGAATATCACATTCCCTCACTTTCAACTGATAGTAGCAAGATCTGAGGTCTATCTTTGAGAAACAAGAGGCACGCTGAAATTGGTCAAACAGATCATCTATCCTTGGAAGAGAGTACTTATTCTTTATGGTGACCTTATTCAGTTGCCGATAGTTAATACACATTTTGAGGGACCTATATTTCTTTCGCACGAATAGGACCAGGGCCCCCCAAGGAGAAATACTCGCCAAATAAAGTCCTTCTCTAACAGATCTTTCAACTGTTCTTTCAACTCTTTCAACTCAATGGGGGTCATCCTATAAGGTAGAATCAAAATAGGTTAGGTATCGAGAGAAACATCAATCCCGAAGTCAATCTCCCAATTGGGGGGACTCCAGGCAGATCATCAGAAAACATTTCAAGAAACTCATTCACAATCGGGACTGACTCAAGAGTAAAAAACTCAACATCATCAGATTTAACTCGCACGAGGTGATAGATACAACCTTTGGAGATCATCTTTCTGGCCCTAAGGTATGAGATAAACTTTCTCCTAGGTGCAACAAAAACACCCTTCCACTCAAGAATCGGTTCATTCAGAAATTGGAACTTAACGGTTCGGGATCTACAATCAACGGGGGCATAACAGGCATGAAGCCAATCCATACCAAGAATCAAATCAAAATCAATCATATCCAACTCAACCAAATCAACAAGAGTATCCCTGTGATGGATGGACACTACACAAGCTCTATAGATTCTCTCAGCTCGAATAGACTCACCCATTGGAGTAGAAACATCAAAGGGTTCAAGAAGACTCTCAAGGGTTCTATCAAATCTACTAGCCACATAAAGAGTTATAAATGACAATGTGGCACCCGGATCTATCAAAACATAATAATCAAAAGTAAAGACTCGAATTATACCCATCACAACATTTGGGGAGTTCTCCTGATCTTGGCGACTGTTTGTTGCTCCGCTTGCGCTTGACGTAGTGCCCTTCTGGTTTCCTCTAACTGGCAGGGCTAGTGTAGTAGATTGAGCTCGATCAGCCCACTTTGGAAAATCTTTTTGGTAGTGACTCGCTTGACCACATTTATAGCACACATCATTCCCATCACAACATCTCTCCAAGTGCATTTTGGCACACTTATCACACAGTGGCTTGCCTTGTGAACCTTGGGCCACACTAGCTTGCGACTAAGGTCCGTGATTTCCCACATCTGAGATCTCTAATCATAACTGCCTCTAGGCACAGGTGCACTAGCAGATGATGGTGCTTGAAATCAGTTTCCATTCCCTTTTCGTCCAACCTCATGGCTGGATGTTTTAGCTTTCTTACACTTGAACTCTTCCTTGTCATGCTATCTCTCCTCATCAGCTTGTTGCACAAATGTCATCAGCCGCCCGATGTCCATATCCCTCACGAGCATTGCTCCCCTCCCATCTCTCTTGGGTCCTCTATGCAACCCATCAACATACATCCCCATTCTTCCCCTCCTATAAGCAACCATGTTCGGAGCATAGAGACATAGTTGTATGAAATTCAACCCATACTTTTGCACAGTCATAGAGCCCTGTTTCAGATTCAGGAACTCTCTCACCTTTGCCTCTCTTCGTTCTCTTGGGAAGAAGCATCCCAAGAAGGCTTCCTCGAACATTGCCCAAGTCAAACATGGAGCATCATTCCCTCTACATTTCTTTCGTTGGTCGAACCACAGTCTGGCCACACCTTTGAGTTGGTACGCAACCAGTTCAATCCTATCATCATCAGCCACATGCATCACTTGGAACACCTTCTCAAGTTCCTGCACATAGTTCTCAGGATCTTCAATGGATGTAGGCCCCGTGAACTCAGGCAGATTCATCCTTAAAAATTCCCGGACTCTAGAGGTGTCATGAGCATCTTGTCAACCCGCTCCTTGTCTCACGGCAGATGATGTGACCGCCTGGGCCAGAGATTGAATAGCCCAGCGTAGCTTAGCAGTGGAGACCTCATCTTGAAGGGGTTGCTCAATAGGGACAGCTTGGTCCACAGGATCCTCGTGTACTTGAGGCTCAGGTGGGTTAACATCTTGTCTGGCAGGATGTCCCCTTCCTCTGACGTCTCTTCTGAGAGGCATGATATCAATTCTGCAACGCGTAAAGCACGAATTAGGAGGGAGCTTTCATAGAGCTTAACTCTATTGCACGAATTGGAATAAAAAAAGGTGTAACAATTCCTAAAATCCTATAGCCTCCTGCTTAAGAAATGTGGTCAACAACTCACCATAAACAAGACTCTACTATACACGGCTTTATAGACTCCCTAAGACACTTAAACTCTGTGCTATGATACCAAGTTTGTCACGCGTCGGGAGGGTACCCTTAGCGTGGCCGGCACCTAGAGACTATTGGTAGTCCCCACGCGAACTACTTAGCCTCATCACATTCATTCAATCAAATAACCCTAATGAACAGCGGAAATAAGAGTAAGCAAATTGGCACGTCTCATCTAATGTCTCGAAATGATATAGATAATAATAAGGGCTAGTAGAAAGAACTAGCTCACAATCTCAACATCAACATTCAACCATCATCTATGAAGCCTCTATCACAAATCATGTGGTGCCAATGACAGACCCATAGCTACACAAATCAAAATGTAAGAATAGTCAAATCTAACTTTAAAGCAAGATGAAATAATAATAGTGGATCCTCTGGAGTATGTGAGGCTCACTAATCAGCTGAGAATCTCGAATCTTCAACGGAGCGCCTGTTGACGATCTCTAGTACCTACCTCTGCATCATAAAACAATGCAATCCAAAGGAGATATCAGTACGTGGAATGTACTGGTATGTAAAATAGTTGAGTGAAACAGAAAAAGGTGGAATAATATGAAACAACATCGACTCAAAACCATCATCAATATCAAATCAAATCGTCAAATGTCTATCTATGCAAGAATAAAGAGTACACAAGTGACCCATCAACTATTCAACCTCATCAATCAAATCAAACTCATCTCAAAGGATCTCACCTCCTCTCATCTTATCTCATCTCATCTCGACTCAGAGTATTCAAGGTAGAAAATTTATGGGAGTTTCTCTTATCTGAGAGTTTCTCTTATCTGACAATAATCACTTATGAGCCAATTAATGTACAATAATCACGTTGATGTTACCACAATTGTTCCAAACTTTTTAGGTAGGGAACGAATCGAAACCATATTGGCTCACCCAATATGGAGTCAGTCGTCAATAAGTCTGTTATTGCTTTTAGGGCCTTCTAATCAAGAGGGGACCACAATATATGTGATGGTTCTAAGCGTCACCTACTTTTAGCGACGTAGTTTGATGAGTTCAAGTTGGACTAACTCTCACTCTTTTAGTGCTCAATACTCCTCCCATGATTCAATGCTCATAAAACCATCCATCCAATCAACTCATAGGGACTTTGGCCCTATCATCAATCAATATCATAGGGTTTTTAACCCTCTCATCAATAAACATCTCATATGGACTTTAGCCCTCTCATCAATCAACATCTCATAGGGATTTTAGCCCTCTCATCAATCAACATCTCATAGGGACTTTAGCCCTCTCATCAATTAACATCATCCGTGACTCAAGGTTTAGAACAATCATTAGAGGACAATCGAATAGACACATCAGTGGAGTTCATTTACACAGACTCATAGGGCTATCAAATTCTATCAACTCATCGTCACTCACTCATCACAATCACAATCACAATCACAATTGACAATCGACAATCTCGACTCAAGGCTCTAGACTCAATTTTTAAGTTCATTATGCATGCTTTCAAAAATAGTCATGTAGGATTATGCTATTCTTCATGAAAATGTTCAATTCAAGAAATCAATTTTATGATGATCATCAACATAAGAAAATATATGAATTTAAGTAGATTTTCAAGAAAAACCATCAAGGATTCATGTATGTAGACTCTCCAAATCATCAACTCATCTATGACCATCTATGGGGCACATGAGATAACAATCTCATGTTTTTAGTTTAGCCTTACATACCTGGGATGAAGTTATCAATCAATCACGTCAAGGATCTCCTCTCAAATTGCTCAACCTCAAGCTCTTCTCCCCTTTCGTCAAGCCCTAACATTGTTAGATTATTGGAATATGACTTAGAATGGGGGTTTTAGAACCTTTTTACGTCAAAAAGACCTATTTAGATCGTGTATAGAGTTTAAAAGGGGTTGGAAATAGACCAGAATTCCCCTCATAAAATTTAGAATTTTTCCCAGTTTGGAGAAGCCCAGACCATGTCGCGTACTGTGCATTTTCATAAAAAGTTTCTGAACGAGTTTTCTCAATCCCGTCAAAAATTTTCAAAAAAATATAAGTGCAGGTCCGCAATAGAGGCGCGACCCACTCTTGTCTCACACCAACACTGTTTTATGCTTTGAATCAAAAAAATATTTTTTTTATCAGGTCGTTCTAAAAGTCGATCGAGACCATTTTCTCACTCAATTTTTTGTATTGATCACAAATTCCGCCTCGGATTTGGTATATAGGCATTGGAAGATGTGTTACGTGCATACCCTCCCTCTAGGAGTATTTTGGTAATTTTACCGGGCGTTACACATACCCGGTGAAATTCCACAAGTGGGGTTTGGGGAGGGTAAAATGTATGCGGACCATACCACTACCTCACAAAGATAGAGAGGTTGTTTCCAAAAAACTCTTTTCTAACAATTGAGCCCCATAAGCAGAAGATACTATATCTGGAAAAAGGGGAACATAAAGGAAAAATGAAAAATGATTAAAACTAAAAAGAAAATAATCTTATGTAAATACAATAAAAGTAAATAATTATAAGATGAATAATGACAACATAGGATATAGGGGCACGAATACTCCTTCTAACCTACTATATCATAAGGTCATATATCAACCTACTTCTACTAGTCTATTAGTCTTCTACCCTAATATGCAACGTCCACTCCTTTCTATCTAAAGTCGTGTCCTCAGTGAGATGAAATTTTGCCATATCTTGTCTGATTATCTCCCCCCAATACTTGTTCGATCAACCTCTACCCCTACATGTAACCCCTAAATCCAACCTCTCACACCTCGTAACAAGAGTATCGGTACTTCTTCTCTGCATATGTTCAAACCATCGCAGTCTCGCTTCCCTCATCTTGTCAGCCACAGAGGTTACCTCTAACTTCCCCTGGATGGTCTCATTCCTAATCTTATCACTCCTGGTATGTCCACACATCCATCTTAATATCCTCATCCCCACTACCTACATCTTCTAAACATGTGAATTTTTAATTGGTCAGCACTCTACCCAATATAGCAGAGACGGTCCGACCACCATCCTGTAAAACTTGCCTTTAAGTTTGAATGGTATCTTTTTGTCACACAATACTCCATAGGCAAGCCTCCATTTCGTCCATGCTTCTCAAGTACAATGTGTTACATCATCATTAATATCGCCACTACACTGGATGAATGAACCAAGATATTTAAAGTTTTCTCTCTTTGGAATAGGTTGAGTGGCAAGCGTCACTTTGATATATGTTTCATCTCTTGCAATACTGAATTTACACTCTAAGTATTTTATTTTGGTTCTGTTCAATTTAAACCATTTGAATCCAAAGTATATATCCAAACCTCCAATCTATCAGATTTGGATATTGTGTTAGAGAAAAATAATATTTGGATTTTGATTTGTGTTTAGTGCTTTTTACAATTACTTGAATATTATATTGTTTATGATATGGGTCTTTAATTCTCTAATTGGTTTCATGCTTTAATTAATTTCCAAGGGAGTGATCAACCCAAGCACTTAAGTATTTATCTTGATCTTGCTTGAGAAAGAGGATTAAGTGTAGGAAAGATTGATTAGCAGACTTTGAGAATTGACAAAAGGACTAAAGCTTGAGAAAGTCTAGATCTGTTCTAACCCTCATTTTATGAATTTGAGATAGAAAGAGGATAATCCTAGTATTGCCATATTGGTTGTTTATTTTGGTATATTTTCTAATTGAAAGAATTAGTTAAGGTATATTTACTTTTGATTGAGAGATACATGTGTGTACTCTGGAAACTAAGGCAAAGTTGACTTATCCATGACTATCTAAATGATATTTGGTTCTTTGTGATAGTTCATATGAGCATGAGATGACTTTTCATTCCCAAATCTCCTTGTTATCCTCATATTGGAAGGTCTTTTATCAATCTATTTTTTATTTTTATTACCTTAGTTTAGTATTTGTCTCTTTTCAGTGATCCTCCCAAAAATACTTGTATCAATTATTTAGATTCAAATTAGTGGCTTGTAATTCTTTATCTCTTTGATTACCCATATATTGTTTTTTATGGCATTCGACCCCGACCTCATATATTGGGCATCATTTTTATATGACGGCCTACATTTCTAATTTAGAAGTATAGTTGAGTGGTTATCAGGGGGCGCCTAGAAGCAACTTCATGCCTACACTGTATTGATATAATGAAGCTGACATTACTCCATGTCACGATTCGAAATCCCAGTGTGATGGCACTCACCTAACCCGGCAAGGTGAGTCAACTCAAAACCCAAACAATTCAACATAATAATAAAAACAGAAGACAAATAGTCTAATAAGTAGATAAGCATAGGAAATCAAAAGCTACAACCATCCCAAAACTGGTATTACATGTACAAGTCTTTAAATATAGACTATACAAATGAAATACAAGTCTCAATGTTTAGTCCACAAGTAGAACATAACATAAAATAGGTCCTCGAAGGCTTGCTGAAGAGACAAGTAGCTACCTCATGAGTGTTCCTAAAGCTCGATCCTGTATTATAAAAGCTACAAAGAAGGATCGGGCTCACACCTTACAAAAATGCAGCAAGGGATGAGCACCAAACAACAGGGTATTTCACAAATAGAACTAACCTAAAGTAAAGCAATGAAGAACACAAGTACTCCTATCCACTCAATCACATACCACCAAACTACACACCTGCACTCAGAAAAGTCCAAGCATAATATAATATACATGCACAGATATACACGTCTCATAGCATAGTATCTCAAAGTATCCAACAAGTATAACCAGTCAAATAGTATGATAAATCTCCAACAATAATAGCAGTATCAACTTATTCACAAGTTCACACACATTTCATATAACCATATAAAGAGAGAATGATGTGAGATGAAGTGGATGTCATGGTATAAAAATAATGTGATGCAATGTCAAATAATCATGAATCATATTTTTCCTACGATACACATTCGTTGATCGTGTCAAAACGGAACCCATGGGGCCTCACATGGACCATGTTTCCGCTAAAACTATTTTTCTTTGGCATATACTTTTATATCTAGCCGGAACTATTTTCCTTCGGCTTTTCTTTCTTTTTTTTTTCTCTAGACGGAACCATTTCTCTTCGGCTTTTCATCATCAATAGACCATCAAACAAGCACATAATAATAACAAAATAGTCATGTTCATGGAAATAGAACATCCTAGATGTACATATGAGTCATTTCAACAATTGAAACCGAGCAACTCACAAGTGCACAAGTATCCACAATACTACTTCAACATCATCACAATCTTAATGTCAACATCAAATAATTCGCAAGTCAAGATTTCAACATATGCACAATATAATTACTCAATCTGAAATTTCATGATCAAAGCCGATGATGATACAATCCTACCCTAATCACTTAATTCTATACACATAGGAGCATACAAGGTTCAATCATAACAAAAAGTTAGAAATCTATTTGTCTGAATCAAGTCAAATCCAAAGCTTTCTCCTTCCTATGGTTCTCTAAATCACTAAAATCTATTCAAATATAGTATCACAATCATATAACGAATCTAATGACACTAAAGTCAACTAATTCAGATGAAAAGGGTAAAATGATCAAAAATCTCATGTTGAACAAAGTAACCAGGATTTGAAAATTAATACATGAAAACGTTCCCCAAGTGATAAGGAGTTCAACGGTGAAAATCATTTCGAAAATGGGGTTAAAGTGAGGTAAAAATCATCAATTTAGTATTAGGAATCAAAGACCAAAAAATTCCCAAATTCTTCAATTAAAACCCCAGAATTCTAAGTTAAAAACACAATTTAATCAATGGAGATTAAAGAAAAAGGTCAGAAAATAGTTACCCGACAGATTTGCATTGAAAAACCTTGAAGAATATCTTGAAAATGAAGCATGAAATGTTGAAATGGTAGAAAATTAATTAAACTCGTCTTTCTAAAACACTCACTGTTTAGGTACCTTTTGTGCTCCACGAACGCAAAGAGACTTCTGCGAATGCATAAGCCATGCTACCCAGTACTCCGTGAAGCAAACCCTCTCCCCTGAACACGAAGGTCTAATTAATTTGACCTCCACGAATGCGAAGATAGAGGCGTGAACGCAGAGAACAAAATTCCCTTACACCAGATTCAACAAAACCAGCAAAACACAACTTAGTAAAATCATGAGATTGACCCTCGGGATTCATTTGGAACCTTGTGAACACAAACCAAACATGGAACCCTACCAGAAATGGTGTTCCAAACTCATTGGAACTGTCAGAATTCGAATTCGGGACCTCCTTGGCCCAGAACCTAAGAAAGATCGTTTAAACTAGTTTAGGACTCAAATACTCAAAATATTCTCGAAAACTCTAAACATTACAACAAATCAATTTCTAGTGTTAATTTCATCACCCGGAACCACTGGAAGTGATGGAATTTTGATTCAAACTTTCGAGCTCAAAATGTTGACCTAAGTCAAATTATGATCTAAAATCAACTGAAAAAGCAACCTTTGGTCCAAAATATTCATTTTAACTCTGAATTCAGTTTTGCAAGTTCTCCTAGACCAGATTCCACATTTCGAAGCCAATGGAATTGACAGGATCAAATTTTGACACTCGAAACTCAAAATGACTACAAACTCAAAATTTTCAACTTTAAGCCTTTAAATATTTTTCTTTAGCAGAACTCCAATTTTTTACAAGGTTTTCAAAATTCAACTTTTAGACTCAACAAAAAATGACTCAAGGCAACTTTCGGGAAGGACAAAATGATAATTTTGCCAAAAATATCAAAAATGACCTTGAAGGTCATTACACTCCGGCAGCCAACAATCCTGTGTGGTGGATTGGATATTTGCAACTGGGGACCAACTCCCCAACTTGTTGAAAGAATTGCGCGAAAAATGATCAATATGCATAGGTGTCTGAAACTATTGCGGAAGGTACTTCTTGATGGGCAAGTACTAAGGGTGAAATAAATCGACTGGATTTGTCATGTGAAGTAAGAATATGATTGGAGTTTGTGCATCCAAGTCTCAGATATATATCGATTGAAGCAGCTATTCTGGTTGCTCATATTATAGAAGTCTTATACATGAAGGAGGGTAAGATAATTGTTGAACAAATCAAGCGGGCAGCTAGGAAGCACACAATGTATGCAATTGGTTGTACTTGTGTTCAACGGGTTGATAGATCTATTTTTGCTAATTAGCTAACAAATGAGATAAATATGCATCATGTACTAAAAAGAGGAAAGCTAATACCTTCACAAGCAGCACCACAGGAGTCACAATTGGCTCTACAACATACTGCATCAGCCACGCCCTCAATGATGTAATCGGGCACGCACGAGGTTTAGAAAAGTAATGGGTGAAATAATAGGAAATAGAACTATATCATGTAACTATTGTAAGGAACCATTTGTCCATGAACCAGCTGACTAAGCCAAGGTCTGTCGTGTTGCTCAAGAGACAACTCCAGATTTGTAATAGATTAGAACATAAAAGTAAAAAATGAGTCAGCTAAAATAAGGTGCGTAGTGAAAGTCAACCCATCCTATTAACAGCTTTGTTGAGTGATCTTGCACAAAAAAGAGGAAAAAGCAAGGTGTTAGAAAAATGTAAAATTTTAAGTAAAAACACAAAGCCTCGCGCTGCACACCTTGTATCCACGCACACAGGCTCATGTCACCTCTGTCTCAAAACTTTACGAGGGAAGACCCTTGATGGGCCTCAAGAAGCACACTGATATGGGCCAGTTGGAAATATTTTATGTTATTTTCAAAAATACCCCCATAAGAGATGAGAGGTTCTTGTCGCTCCTAAGAAATATCTTATAAAAATACTTTCACAAGAGGTGTATTTTGATTCAACTAAATATGAAAAAATATATTTTTATAAGACTTTTTTTATGAAAAACCTATGTAATTTTCTGTTAAAAATATGGGTCAACCCAAACCAAAATCCTTTTTCCCTTGGTGCCACACCCCTCTAATTTCCTCAAGAAAATCTCAAAGCAACTCCTACAAAAGCCGAATCATTTACAGCCTTTTATGGATAATGTCTCACATGTAATATTTGCTTAAACTATAAAATGTGTATCTATATTATCGGAAGTGCTCCATATCAAAAAATAATAAATGTTCTATTAATATTACATCAAGTAAATTATTGTTGTCTTGTACTACTAGCGACTTGACTGAAACTAAATTGAATAACATTTACAGGCCAAGGTCAAGTCAAATAAAAGAAAACACAACAAAAAGACTCAAAATATAAAAATGTAGGCATTAAAACTTTGTAGGACTCTTATTTCAGTTAAGGTTTCTTGGAGGTTACTTTGACCTAAACCCTAATCATGTCTATATAAAATGTATTATATTTTCTTGAAAAGGCATCTCAAATATCCACAAATTATGGGGATATTTATCAAGAGACCAAAATATGCTTAAGAAAGTCAAAATCATCCTACGTTCAAGAAATACGTCACGGCCCTCAAATCATAGAAAAATCTAAGGAGAGAAGAATCAAGGAGGAAACAAATTTGTACTCATATATTTATCGATAAAATTATATTTTTTTCATATTATATTTGTGATGGTAATTTATTTAACGAAAAATAAAACCATCCGGGCCAATGTCTGAAAACCACAATTAATAATATGGCCAACAAGGAATTCACTAGTTATAAAGGTAAAAGTAGAGTCGGAGAAAAAAGAATAATAAATTAATTGTTATAAAATAAATCTAGAATTAACTAGAATATATGTAAGGGGAATCAAAAGTTTAAAACTGAGAAGAACGGAGAATAATATATTGCAGTGTAATTTTTCTTTTCACTGATCTGTGTATGTAGAATGGAATGTTGAAGCATATTTATACGGCAATGGTAGCCACTAATGTGGACTACCAAAGCCATTGGAAATTGTAGCCACACTTCCACTATTGTGGACTATTGAGCATGACATTGTGGAAGATTGAGCATGACAATTCATACTCAATACTCCCCCTGAATTGTTCATGTAAAGGGAAGTTCTAGGTGATCTTAATACGCATCATTAGCTGCCTCATTAAAAACCTTACCAGGAAAACCCAGTGGGATAAAACCTTGGTTAAGGAAAAAAGAATACAGCGCGTATTTTACTCCCCCTAATGAAGACTTCATTTGATACTTTGGAGACGGTGCATTCCAATCTTATATCTTAACTTTTCAAATGTTGACGTTGGTAATGCCTTAGTGAATAAATCTGCAAGATTGTCACTCGAACGAATTTGTTGTACATCAATATCACCTTTCTTCTGAAGATCATGTGTGAAGAATAATTTCAGTGAAATGTGCTTCGATCTGTCTCCTTTTATGAAGCCACCCTTTAATTGAGCTATGCACGCAGCATTATCTTCAAATATGAACGTGGGTACTATGACATCCTTTTTCAGTCCACATTTTTCTTCGATGAAATGTATCATTGATCTCAACTACACACATTCTCTACTTGCTTCATGAATTGCAATTATTTCAGCATGATTTGAAGAAGTAGCAACAACTGACTGCTTTGTAGATCGCCATGATATAGCAGTTACTCCATATGCAAAGAGATAGCCGGTTTGAGATCGGGCTTTATGTGGATCTGATAAATAACCTGCATATGCATAACCAACAAGGTCTGCACAACCTTTGTTAGTATAAAACAAACCCATATCAATTGTACCTTTTAGGTATCGCAAAATATGCTTGATACCGTTCCAGTGCCTTCGCGTTGGGTAAGAACTATATCTTGCTAGCAGATTAACAGAAAATGTTATATCAGGTCTGGTTGAGTTAGCAAGATACATAAGTGCACCAATGGCACTAAGGTATGGTACTTCTGGACCAAGAAGTTCTTCATCCTCTTCTTGAGGACGGAATGGATCTTTATTCACTTCAAGTGATCTAACAACCATTGGAGTACTTAACGGATGTGCTTTGTCCATATAGAATCGCTTTAAGAGTTTCTCAGTATTGGCAGATTGATGAACAAAAATCCCGTCTGCTAAATGTTCAATTTGTAGACCCAGACAAAGTTTTGTCCTTCCAAGATCTTTCATCTCAAATTCTTTCTTTAAATATTCAATTGCCTTTTGGACCTCTTCAGGAGTTCCAATGAGATTTATGTCATCAACATAAACAGCGAGTATTACAAACTCCGATCCTGTTTTCTTAATGAAAACACATGGACAAATGACATTATTTATATATCCTTTATTTATCAAGTACTCACTAAGGCGATTATACCACATACGTCCTGATTGTTTCAGACCATATAATGATCTTTGTAATTTGACTGAGAACATTTCCCGAGACTTAGTACATGCTTCGGGCAATTTGAATCCTTCTGGGATTTTCATGTAAATTTCACTGTCAAGTGAACCATAGAGGTAAGCTGTAACTACATCCATTAGATGTATTTCAAGATTTTCATGTATAGCTAAACTGATGAAATATCGAAAGGTTATTCCATCCATAACAGGTGAATATGTTTCCTCATAGTTGACACCGAGTTTCTGAGAGAATCCTTGTGCAACAAGGCGTGCCTTGTATCTTACAATATCATTTCTCTCGTTTCGCTTTCGCACAAAAACCCATTTATAGCCAATTGGTCTTACACCATCAGGGGTTTGGACTACAGGTCCAAATACTTCACGATTAGAGAGTGAATTCAATTCAGATTGAATAGCTTCTCTTCATTTTGGCCAATCATCTCTGTGTCGACATTCTTCGACAGATTTAGGCTCAAGACTTTCATTGTCTTGCATGAGGCTAAGTGCAGCATTATATGCAAAAATATTATCCACTGTAATTTTTTATCGATCTAAACTTATCTCATCATCAATAGAACTTATTGGAAGTTCTTCATTCACTTGAGTTTCGGATTCACTGATTTCTTCAGGAATATCAGGATTTCTCAAGTCTGGATCTTCTTCAGGAAGTCCTTTTGTAGTATCATTTTTATCATTCCTTATGCTTCTCTTTCTAGGATTTTTATCCTTTGAACCCACTGGTCTACTACGCTTCAGGCGTGTTTGGGATTCAGAAGCTGTGATACTAGCAGATGGTCCCTTTGGGACTTCGATCCGAATAAGCACATTCACTGCAGGGATATATGACTTAGTTATCCGTTTCAAATCAGTAAATGCATCTGGCATTTGATTTGCTATTGTCTGCAAATGGATGATCTTCTGGACCTCCTGTTCACATGTGCGTGTTCGTGGATCAAAATGAGATAGTGATGAAACTTTCCACGCAATTTCTCCAATTTCTCTCTGGGGTTTCTTTTTCTCTCCACCTAATTGTGGGAAAATTGTTTCATCAAATCGACAATCCGCAAATCTGGCAGTAAATAAATCTCCTGTCAACGGCTCGAGGTAGCGAATTATAGAGGGTGAGTCGAACCCAACATATATACCTAACCTCCGTTGAGGGCCCATCTTAGTGCGTTGCGGTGGTGCTACAGGCACGTATACCGCACAACCAAAAATTCGTAGATGAGCTATATTTGGTTCATGACCAAATACCAATTGTGATGGAGAATATTTATGATAATTAGTCGGTCTAAGACGTACAAGTGTTGCTGCATGTAAGATAGCATGACCCCACACGTCAATGGGTAATCTTGATTTCATGAGTAGTGGTCTAGCTATCAATTGCAGGCGCTTAATAAATGACTCTGCAAGGCCATTTTGAGTATGAACATGAGCAACCGGATGTTCAATTTTTATCCCAATTGATATGCAATAATCATCAAAAGCTTGGGATGTGAATTCTCCAGCATTATCCAGACGAATGGATTTAATTGGATAATCTGGGAATTGCGCCCTTAACCTTATTATTTGTGCCAGTACCCTCGCAAACGCCAGGTTGCGGGATGATAAAAGGCACACGTGAGACCATCATGATGATGCATCTATTAGGACCATAAAATATCTAAATACTCCACTAGGTGGGTGAATAGGTCCACATATGTCCCCATGTATATGTTCCAAAAATTTTGGGGATTCAATGCCAACCTTCAGGGTCGATGGTCTGGCAATTAATTTGCCTTGATGACAAGCAGCACATGAAAATTCGTCATTCATAAGAATCTTCAGGTTCTTTAATGGATGACCGCTTGAATTTTCAAGAATTCGTCTCATCATTATTGATCCAGGATGACCTACTCGATCATGCCATAGCACAAAAGTTTTTGGATCAGTAAACTTCTGGTTTACGATCGAATGTGCTTCAATTGCACTAATTTCTGCATAATATAGGCCAGACGATAAAGTTGGTAATTTTTCCAAAATATATTTCTGGCCTGAGACACTCTTGGTTATACCAAGGTATTCAATATTCATTTCATTTAGTGTCTCAACATGATATCCATTTCTGCGGATATCTTTAAAACTTAGCAGATTTCTTGGGGATTTAGAAGAAAACAATGCATCTTCTATAACAATTTTAGTCCCCATAGGCAGAAAAATAGTAGCTCTTCCGGAGCCTTCAATTATTTTTGCACTGCCAGATATTGTAGTAACATTTGCCTTTCTTTTAAGTAAAGAAGAAAAATATTTTTCGTCTTTAAAAATTGCATGAGTCGTTCCACTGTCAATAACACAAATATCTTCGCGATTGATTATTGATCCAAACAAAATTTGAGGCATATCCATTCTTCAAAGAGAAAAATAATAAAGTAAATATTTATTTGGACCTCATGTGTATTTAATGAAAAGTCTTGCATATGTTAAATATATAAGAATAAGGAAGACAAGATACAAATTATTATTATTATTATTTTTATCTTCACGGGATATAAAAACATAAGCGCACATATAAATAAAGAAAATTATTTTATATATTATCATGCTCATCATCGTTCACATTTTCATTAATATTTAAATTTTCTTCTGGAAAGTTTAAGTAGTCCGCTACATCCAGATACATATGTTCCATATTATTTTCAGACAAAAAATTTGTCTCTGGATTTTCGACTCTTTTTAATGATGCCTGATATAGTTGAACAAGACGTTTAGATGACCGGCATGTCCTTGACCAGTGCCCTTTGCCTCCACATCTGTGACATATACTTTCTGAATTTTTCTTTGGAAAAGCTTCTGGCTTTTCTTCCTTCTTTTTAGATTGCTGGTCGTGCCTCGGTGCGAGACGACTATCATGATTTCTTCTTTGACCTCGGCCACGGCCACGACCACTTCTGGGGCCATAATTTCTTTCTCGTTGGTTATAATTCGCCTGATTCACTTCAGGGAGTGGCGAAGAACCAACGGGCCGACTATCATGATTTTTCATCAATAATTCATTATGCCTTTCAGCAATAAGAAGGTGTGAAAGTAATTCAGAATATTTTGTAAAACCCATCCGCGATATTGCTGCTGCAGGAGCATATTCGCGGGTGGAAATGTGGAGTATGTTTTTTCAAGCTTGTCAGTTTCAGTTATTTCTTCTCCACATAAATTTAACTGTGATATAATTCTAAACATTGCTGAATTATACTCAGTTATATTTTTAAAATCTAATAATCTTAGATTTAACCAATCATGACGTGCTTGTGGAAGGACGACCAACTAGGTGGTCGTATCTATCTTTTAGATTCTTCCACAATTTCAGGGGATCTTTTATTGTCAAATATTGTAATTTTAGTCCCTCGTCAAGATGGTGGCGGAGAAAAATTAAAGCTTTGGCACGGTTTTGACTGGATGCCTTATTTCATCTTTAATGGTGTCTGCCAGACCCATTGATTCTAAATGTAGTTCAGCATCTAGTGCCCATGATGAATAATTAGATCCAGAAATATTAAGTACAGTAAATTCAACTTTTGAAATATTAGACATTTTGATAAAATAAATTCTTACCCCTTTTTACCTGTTTACGCTAGCTTGAAATGGGCAGAGCTTCGTGCTGATAACGTGTTATAAAATAAATTTAGAATTAACTAAAATATATGTAAGGGGAATCAAAAGCTTAAAACTGAGAAGAAGGGAGAATAATATATTGCAGTGTAATTTTTCTTTTCACTGATCTGTGTATGCAGAATGGAATGTTGAAGCATATTTATATGGCAATGATAGCCACTAATGTGGACTACCAGAGCCATTGGAAATTGTAGCCACACTTTCACTATTATGGACTATTGAGCATGACATTGTGGAAGATTGAGCATGACAATTCATACTCAATATTAATAATTTAAAAGGATAACTTTTTGTTTTTAAGGCACCAAAACGGTAAAGCTACCTGCGGCTTACCCTCTTCGCTTAACGGTCGTTAATGAAAAGTTTACTGACAAATCTTAAGATAAGGCGCAGGTGGCACCATGCCTTAACTCTTTTTTTAAAATTTATTTTTTTTTAAGTAACTTATTATGTATTTTTTTGCTATGTTGTATTAATGTTTTGCTTTTCTTTCTTTTTTCATTTTCTCCTATCATATAAGAAATATTTTTATTATAATTATTTTATTTCTATTTTAATTATTTAATTCTAATAAATGTTGATGATTTTAAAGTTGAATTTATTTTTAATGTAAGAAAAAACAAAATTATGAACTTTAATAAATTTGTATTACATTACTCTCCTTCATAATATTGTGTTGTATTAATACTTACTTCATTTTAATTTATTTATTTTTTATTTGATCAAATTTAATTTAAAAGTAAAAGTAGATATTTAATGTTTTCGAATTAAAGATAGGTATGTAACATAGAAATAATTTTTGGAAAGTCCCGAGAAAAATCAATACTAAAAATAGGAAATTTTGGTCATACATGGATAGATTGACACGTATTAGATAGTGTTATGTTGGCAATCGTTATTTAGAGCCCTTCTTTTAGGTACTTCTCCTCGTGTCCACTTCATTTTTTTTTTTTTCTTATAAAAGTTCTCTAGGGTTAAAAATATAAATGTGTTAAAATAATTATCAACTTTGCATGCTTTCACTTTTCACCCTTTCACTTGTAGGTCCTTATCCTAATATAGGTAGTAGGAAAAGGCGGAGCCAGATGTTGGTTAGGGAGTTCATTCCAACTCTTTTGATAAAAAATTATAATATTTATAGATGATTAATATATATATATATATATATATATATACATATTATATTTTAAATTCTCTTTGACAAGTTCATGTACCTATTTTTCAAATTTTGAATCACCTAAATCAAAATCTTAGCTCTATCACTGATAGTAGCTAGGAATATAATATTATAGCATACTCGTTATAAGAGCCCATGCTAGTGCGGGTTCAATATATATTATTTTTTATCTTAATTTATGTGATACTGATAGATTTCTTAAATATATTTTAAAATTTTTAAGTTGTCAATTATTGCGACTTATACTACATTGTATGTTATTTTAAAATAATATATTGTATATTACTTATTTTGTTCCAATTTATGAAAGTAGATGATATGAATAGAGGGCTCTTTGTGAACTATGAAAGCTAAAAAATCACACATATAAAATTTGGAGAGTCAATCAAAATTTATTTATCTTTTAAATATTTTAAATTATTAATTTGTTGCAATTTATAGTATGTAATACATAAATTTTAAATAATGTATGTTACTCTCTCTATCCCAATTTTATGGCACTGATAAAATTTCAAGAACCATTAGAATCTTTTATATATGTTTTGATAATTATTGTGAATCATGGTACTTTTTATACTATTTCAAGTAATATACATAAATATTTTATTTAAAGTACTTCCTTTTTACACAAATATAATAATTGAAAGATATTAAAATAGTTATTTAATTTTATTTGCCAATTTAAAAAGAAAGACTTAATTTATCATTTTGTGTTTGTTTCATCCTAATTCTAATATTTGCATCACTTAAAATAATTGATTTTAGGGTCATATATAAAATCATAGTTGAAGCAGTTGGAAAAATAATTTATTAGGGGTAATATTGTGAAATCACAGTTAAAGCAGCTAAAGAAATAACTAATAAAAACAATAAAATCAAATCAAACAACTGAAGCAGATACGTAAATCAACAGCCAAACAGGCAGTCGAAGCAAGAATGTCCCTCGTGAGTTGTCTGCTTATTGATGCTTATATTAGGCCAAACTACCGCAAACCCAACATATGTTTTTTTTACTTGTTGAAGTAGTTGGAGAAATGATTTACAGGATTTGGCAAGAGTTTGGGCTAAGTGTGCAGTTGCTTCAATTTTTGCTGATAGATGAAGCACCTTACAGGCCGTGGGAATTTTCACGAGCCGTAGAGTGAGCTCGTAACTGAGATCTAATGAAGGACTGATTTTTAGAAGTTACATCTACAAACTGACAGACGAATCGTAGAAATATGTACGAGTCATGGATGAGGTTCCGTACCCCAAGGATTAGAAGTTGGGATTTTTTGAAAAGTCATCAGACAAAACACTATACGGGCCGTAATTCTGAATATGGCCCGTAGAAAGGTTTCGTAGAAGCTATGCCCAGTTTTGAAGAAAGAAGTTTACAAAGCCCAGGTACGGGCCATAAAACTTAGTACCTCCCGTAACCCTACCCGTATTACCTGCCGAATCCAATTTTTCTATTTTGATTTGGACTTGTATTTTAAGTACTATAAATAGATTTTTTAGATTATTTCCAGTAGAGAAGGAAGGAGAACGGCCAGAAACCATGAGAGAAGTGCTTAGATACACTTGGAACAGAAATTTGTGATTTCAATCATTACTTTGTGATTTCTTGTGAAGAGTTTGGGATTTCTTGTGCTTAAATTCACCTTTGTAAATGATCAATTATGTTATTCCATATCATGATTCTTGCATCTACAATAATTATGCATAGCTAAATCCATAACTAGGGTTGTGAGATCCATGAATAACTAACAAGGTAAAATCAGATAATTCTTGTAAAATGTGCATGCATGTATTAATCAATTCTCTTCGTTTTGATTGATTTTTTACAGTGGCCAATGTTAGAACTCGCCTAGTTGTTACTGACTGGATCAAGATAGTAATAAATTGGAAAAGAGATTAATTAGCAGGATTCGATCGATTTCTTCTCGTCTAATCAATCAAATTGGATCAATGGGAGGTTGCACTGGGACAATAGGTAAGGGTTAGTAATGTCACACTATAGGGATGGATCAAATCACGTAGTGAAATTTACCTCTCGCCTAGATCAAATCGTTTGATAAACTTAACTTATCGTTCTGTATACAACACACTAGAAAAGATTATGGTTATCTGGTAATACCAAGTTAGGGAATCATCGGGAACACAATACTCTAGTTACTCTTCTCACTAGTTTCAAACACTTGTTCTAGTTTAGAATTACTTTTTGCAAATTACAAAACCCCTTTTTCGGGAAATAAGTAGATTAATTAACTCAAATTGCTTGAAATTACTTTGAGTCTACCATATTTCCTATGGGTTCAATCTTAACCTTGGTTAGGTTATATATCTTGACAATGACCGCTTTAACCTTCAGAAAGGAGGTGTAGCTTGGGCACATCAAGATTTTTGGCACCGTCGTTGGGGAATATGGCTAGACTTGTTTAATTTGACTAATTCGGGAACTAATCCTTTTTCCCTCATTTTATGTTTTTTGTTAGTTTTGTTTGTTTCAGCGTGCAAGTGTAGTGTATGCACAACACTCGAAGTCGAGTCATACCTTTGACTCCTGAACCTGAGATCCAAAAGACGCTGAAAAGAATGACCCATAACAACGCGACAATGAGGCAATGAATGCAACACTGAACTAGAACAACAATGAGAGCAATAATAACCCATCTCGGCTTGAGGATATTAACCCACTGCCACAGGATCTTCAAGCCGCGGCTCATACATGGAATCAATATCGGCTTAACTCTATGGCGATGGATGTCACTGGAGCTATTATGTTACCTTCACTACCAGATGACACAAAGTTCGTTGTTTCGAGTGGGTTACTCCAAATGCTGCAAAATCGCAGGTTGTTCTCAGGTCTACCATCAGAGGATCCGCATAACCATCTACACAACATTGTCTTTGTTTGTCAGAGCATGATGGGAAGCCAGAATATGTCTGTGGATGCCATTAGGCTCCGTGTTTCCCATTTTATCTAGCAAGCGATGCAACGCTATGGTTATCCAAGCTCCCACAGAGTTCACCAGCTGGGTGAATTATAGAAGGCCTTTTTGGAGAGGTTCTTTCTGAGGTTGAAGAAGCTAAAGTTGAAGGACTAGATTAACAACTTTGAGAAATTGCCTGGTGACTCGATCAACACTATATGGGAGAGGTTCACAAAGTGCTTAAGAAGTGTCTCTGGCCACAAGATCATGGATGATGCCTTAGTGGAGATCTTTTATCAGGCCTTAAACGAAAATAGCCAAGATATCATTGACACTATCATAGGAGGCTCATTTCAAGATTGTCCATTTCTGGTGACTGCTAAAAGGTTAGAAAAAGTGGTCAAGATAAATCGTGCATGAGGGACAAGAGATAAGTCAACAACAAAGAGCTTGTTCGCAGTTAGTACCAATTCGTCGCAAGCAAAGATAAATGAGAATATGATGCAAGAACTTCCTCGAATTAGTACCAATGTGGAATTGTTGATGATGCAGTGACTACTCATGGTGGCAAACAAACCATTGACCCTCCAATGTCGGTTGATGATGATAATGTTTGTGAGGAGATAGTTGAAAGCAAAGATGCAAAGACCGGAGATATTCATGTAAAGGATGGGGTGAGTGATGTTGTAGTGACGCTATAGCAATTGAAACCCATTCCTATATCTCCCTCTCTTTTCCCTCAAAGACTCAAAAAGAAGGAGGAGGAAGGTAAATTCCAGCATGTCATCTTCATGATGAAGCTACTCTCCATCAACATCTCTCTTATAGAGGCATTGGAGAAGATGCCTAGGCATGTGAAGTTCATGAAGGACTTGGTCACAAAGAAGCGGACTGTGAGGTAGGAGCTCTCCCAAAAGATTCAACATTGCAGTGTGACAGCTACAAGGTCTGTAGTGCAGAAGCAAGAAGATCCGGAGCATTCACCATTCTCTGCACCATAGGAGATGTTGAGTTCGTGAGGGAATTATGTGATCAAGGTACCAGCATAAATCTGATGTCCCTTGCGATATTCAAGAAGCTAGGATTGGGAGCCCCTACTCATACGAGCATGCGATTGTTGATGGTGGACAAAATGGTGAAGAATCCTACGGCGATATTATATGACGTCCTTGTCAAAATAGAGAAATTCATATTTCCTGCAGACTTTGTGATCCCTGATTGCGAAGTCGACTTCGAAGTCCCAATCATCTTAGGAAGGTCTTTCTTACCCACTGAGCGAGCACTAGTGATTATGGAATTTGGCCAACTCAAGTTTCGATTGAATGACGAAGACGTCATCTTCAACATCTTCTAGTTGATGAAAAGGCTTGATGGCTCGAAGATGGAAGTTTGGGCACTTGGTGAAGTCTGAATAACCAAGTTGTCCAAGTGGTGCCGCGACAATTAATCAGGCTCTACTTGGGAGGCAACCTATGATATTTGATGTAATAGTAGTAGTTTTGTTTTATTTTTTAGCTTTAGGACTTGTCGGTAGTTTAATTTTTCGCATTATGGTTGTAATCTTTGGACTCTAGACTGGTGGCATATAGTGTAAGAGTGTGTTTTGTAAAAGATGTGTAGGTACCAGACCAAGTCAGCCATCTAAGGTTGAATAAGTAACAAGAGGTGTTTCTATGATTGATTCTACGGGTCATGGTTCACACCACGACCCATACACTGACTCGTTGAACATCCAATAAGCAAAAATAATGTGCACTCCAGTCCACGAGATAACTTTACGGCCGTAGATACAACTGCAGGTCGTAAATGGGCTCGTAGAGACCAGGTAAGTTCTCTAAATTTGTCTAAGTATTGGGGGCTTCTATGACCCACTCTACGAGCCATATTATATGGTCCATAGATGGGTCCGTGAAGCCAATGACCCAGATTAGGGCTTTGGACTCTACGAGACCAAAATCTACGGATCGTAGAAAATTCTATGAACCGTAGTCGAGGTTTCGTGACCTGGTACGTATAAAAGAGGGGTAAACTAATTTTACCTTTCATTCTCACAAAAATTACCAAAAATACCTGACCCCTTCTCCTACCCTAGCGATCCGACCACCATTCGGCCACCGTCAAAATTTTTTGACAAGTTTTTTGGCAACACTTCGGCAACCTAGGGTTTTGCCTTTTCGAACTCCTCTCTAAAATTTTCACCCTTGTGATTCAATTTTGGTGAGTTCTTGGCTCTAAATTCCTTGTATTATCAAAATTAATATCATTAGGTTAGAATTATTGATGGGTACGATATTCCAAACTTGGTATGATCGCATTAGTTGTTGCCTTTGTATGTGATATGTGCTTAACCTTGATTGAGTTGTTGTCGTTGTTTGGAATAATGTAAATGCCGGAATGTGTATGTAGCCATGTCATGTTTGAATGTTGTTATGAGAAAATCATGTAGTCACATGTGGTTGGAGTCATACGGGAATCATTGCTCGAAAAATTACACGTGATTGCATGCGTGTGCATAATTTCTAACTTTCAAACGGGTGTTAGTTTGTGGTGTGAACATGTAAAATCGAAATTGATGGGGTAGTGTATAATTTTTGCATGTAGGGTATTGGGAAATTTGTTGGGATTATGTGGGTGCATAAGTTTCTTGCTTCGGTGCTGAATTGATTTATTATGGTCTGTTCATATCGTTTTGGGACCCGTTTGATAGGCTTAGAATACCCAAGTTACTGGAAATTTCATACCAGGAGGGTCTTTTACAGCCCATGGAATAATCCATAAGTCGTAGTTGCCCCTCGTGAGAAAATCCAGTAGCCTAGAGTTTCTAAGACCCTATCACACGAGACCTTCTATGAGCCATAGTTTAGTTTACGGCTCGTAGACAGGTCTCTAAAGGTGATCCCTGCAAAAGTTCAAGTTTGGAATTACTTCTACAACTCAGTCTATGGCCCATAGAATGTTCTATGATCGTACCTGGTCTCATAGATGTAGTTCCAGTAGTTAAGTTAACTGTACCTTGCCATCTGCGAGGGCCTTTTACAGCTCATGATTTCCATTACAACCCGTAAATGAGCCTTCATAGATTCATCTATCACCAGTTCTGATAAGTTTTTTATTTTCGTTCCTATACTTGTGGGGCTAATCATGATATTAAATGTGTGCATTTTAGCTACTATGGCCCCAAAAGCAAGGAAAAGTGAGATACAAGCCTTGTAGTAATGGTTACAAGATGAGTCCTCGGAGGCCAAGGGCAGCTCCGAGGCCAATGGATCTTTAGATGAGCTCGGTATTTAGCCTGATACGGACGTCGAGCGATCATAAACATGATTTGCTGCTACACAGCCAGGGTAGCCCCAAACTCAGGCTATTATAGTCTGCCCTCCCTAGTCTGACTAGGGAGGCGATAGGGATAGTAGCTTGATACAAATGACTCCCTCCGGAGAGGGATCCGAGTCCGGATCTGGAGAGGAGTCAAAGTCTAAATCTTCATCAACACCCTGAGCACCACCCTCACCTTTGGATGCCTTATCTAACAGGTGGTGCATGGGGGGTATGCAGTGGATCTATACGGATGATGTATAGTAGGATGAGCAGGGTCGACCAACCCACTCCATATTCAAGGAGCCCTGAATCATTACTTCAGGGCTAGATAATGTCCTCGGAATTTAGGACACCATTGCCCGATATAGTCTCCAATAGCTGGCAGCATCATCGAGGAAGTACTCCCCGCTTATGGTTTGTGAATTCTCTGCATCCTACGCTACCACCATCCTGGAATCTCTCCCAAAGGGGAAGAGACCCCTCACTTAGCCTTGATTGACACACACGAGGGTGAGACGTGTATAGATTGATATCTCAGAGGCTACCATCCGCCGCATGCTATTTGGTCCAAAGTATAAGGACCCCAGGATCATACTTGAGTTCGACCACAGATTGGGGCAGACTCAGGACAAGGTCCTAATGAGAGATCCTACCAGCAAGGCTGATTTGATGATATGGGTAGCTGATCACATTGTTGAGCAAGGCCAGGACCCTGAGTGGGTATCTACATCATCGGCGCCCATAGTAAAGGTGTCCATTAGCTTCACCAATAAATTTTGGTAGGTTGTGGTGAGATCGCGGATCTATCCCACACATGCAGATAATACTTTGACGCTGGACCACGCGGTGTTAGATGCTAGTATCTTAGCTGGCTATGACATAGACTGGGCCCACCTAATTACGGAGCAAATTCACGAGGCAACCCTGAAGAGGTACACCTCTATCCCCTTTTTGTGCCTGATATATCAACTATGAATTATGATTGGAGCGGAGATCCTTCATCACTTGGACTCTCTGGTTGAGGTTTAGAGGACATTAGATGCCAACCTGATAAAGGATGATGAGAATCCAATGGCCCTCAGGTGAGCATCACACCCTCTAGCCTAGGTGCCAAAGATGTTTGCCGTAGTGCCACCATTTGAGCCTCTTTCTTCCTCCACTAGTACTGCTCCCACTACTGAGGGCCTCCAAAAGACTAAGGCTGATATAGAGAGGAGGTCCACTACCACTACTACTGCACCAAAGGTTGTGCCCACATAGAGAGCACCCGTTCGCATGATATGCATGTCAATGGCATCTATTTAGGCCCTGGCACAGAGGCAGGTAGGCACGCACTAAGTCCCAATTGACTTAGTGGGTTCGCCAGGACATCTCAAAGGTTGAGGCACAGATGCAGACGCATTGTGTGGCCACTATTTAGGAGAGGCTCACACCAGTTCATAGCCGCATCGATGCGTTTGAGAGGCGAGTAGAGCAGAGCCTCAGCTCAGCACAGCCTGTAGATTTAACGGCCATTTGGACAAAAATCCAGTTGCTTCGGTCCAAGATGAGGGTAGTAGTAGCAGCATCAATTATGCTTCCACCAACTGATCCCACTGATGTGGTGTTAGATTTATTTTCTCCCGAGGATACACCACTCTTTTCCTTTGGAAAGCGGCCTTACACCGATGATCCAGATGCTGGGAGACTAGAGACGGGAATGACTAAGGAGGAGCAGCTTGAGCTTGCTAGGGTTCTCTCCATGTAGGATGAGGAAGAGCGGTGAACACGCGAGATAGAGAGGATGAGGGGTGTTGGACCCTCTGGATATGCTACCACTGCTAAGGAGACCACCAGGCAGGTAAGGGTGGTCAGACTCAACTAGAGACTGATGCTTAGGCGCCCAGGTATGTTGTTTGACCCCTATGCTTTGATTCTATTATATTTTGTGCATTAAGTACAATGCAAACTCTTTTCATTGGGGTGTGAGTAGCTATAGACCTCAGTGAAGTCTGAGTAACTATGGCCTATAACTACCCCAAATTTTGAGTCCAAAGGGTTTTCTTGCATGTGTTCTTTTTCTCTAAGGACATTTATTTTCTGTTGAACCGGCATGTTTAGGATGTGTAGGTAGTATTAGTAGCATGTAGTACTGAAATCTATGGAATATGTTAGTTTTTGTGTGAAAAATGATACCCATCAAAATTTCATTAATTAGTCTTGATTGCAACCATGCAATATTTGATTTATTGACAGTGCTTGTTCTGATAAGTGAGTTTTAATTGTGATGAAAAGCATGATCTGAGAGTCTATGTTGATAGCTTAATTAGTGCCATGTGTGTGAGATTTCTTTGCTAAATTTTTGTGTTGTGTTTTTAATTTAGAACTTTCCCTGTTACTCGACTTAGACTGTACGTTAGTTGGTTAGGAATTTTGTGTTTTCTCAAAGTGATGTTAGTGGGTTTGACGTGTTTTTGTATTTCTTTTTCAAGATTACAGGATTTGTCAAGAGTTTGGGCTAAGTGTGACGTTGCTGCAATTTTTGCATATACGAAGCACTTTACGGGTTGTGGAAATTTCCACGAGTCATAGAGTGGCTTCATAAATGTGATCCAATAAGGGACTGGTTTTCTGAAGTTACATCTACAAACTCACAGACGAGCCGTAGAACTATACACAAGTTGTGGATAGGGATTCGTACCCAGAGGATCAGGAGTTGGGATTTTCTAAAAAGCCATCAAAGGAAACCCAATACAAGTCATAAGTTTGAATACGACCCATAGAAAGGTTTCATAGAAGTTGTGCTCAATTTTGAAGAAAGAAGTTTATGAAGCCTAGATACGGGCCATAAAACTTCGTATGTCCCATGACCCTGCCCGTATTTCCTACTGAATCTATTTTTTCTATTTTGGTTTAGACTTATATTTTAAGTATGAAAAAATAGATTCGTTTAGGTTATTTTCAATAGAGAAGGAAGGAAAATGACCTGAAACCTTGAGAGAAGTGCTTAGAAACACTTGGAACACAACTTTGTGATTTCTTGTAATGAGTTTGGGATTTCTTATTCTTAAATTCAACTTTGTAAGTTCTCAATTATGTTATTCCATATCATGATTCTTACATCTACAATGATTATGCATAGCTAAATCCACAATTAGGTTGTGGGAGTCATAAGAATTAACAAGGCAAAACCAGATAATTCGTAATTCTTGGAAAGTGTACATGCATGTATTAATTAATTCTCTATATTTTGATTGCTTTTTAACGGTGGCCAACGTTAGACCTCGCCTAGTTGTTACTGACTGGATCAAGGTAGTAATAAATGGGAAAAGAGATTAATTAACATGACTCAATCAATTTTTTCTTGTCTAATCAACCAAACTGGATCAAGGGGAGGTTGTACTGTGATTTCGCTCAAGCTGCACCTTCCTTTTGAGGCCAAAGCGGTCATTGTCAACATATATAACCTAACCAAGGTTAAATTTGATCCCCTAGGGAATATGGTAGACTTAGAAGAATTCAAGATAATTTGGGTTAATTAACCTGCTTATCTCCCCAAGGGGTGGGGGGGGTGTAACAACTATGAGAAGTAGTTTTAAACTAAGATAAGTGTTAAATCAGTATGAGTGTTCCCCATGATTCCCTAACTCAGTATTACCAGATAATTGAATTCTTTTTCAGTATATGGCATGCAAAACGGTAAGTTAAGTTCACCAAACCCTTTGGCCCAAGCGAGAGGTGAATTTCACTACGTGATTTGGTCCATTCCCGCAGCGTGACATTACTAACCCTTACCCATTGTTCTAGTACAACTCCCCTTTGGCCCAGTTTGAATGATTAGACAAGAAAAATCAATCAAATTCTATTAATTAATCTCTTTTCCTATTCATTACTACCTTGATCCGGTCAGTAACACTAGGCGAGTTCTAACATTGTCCACCATTAGAAAGCATTCAAACCGAAGAGAATTAATTAACACATGCATGCACACTTTTTAAGAATTATGAATTATCCAGTTTTACCTTGTTAGTTCTTCATGGTTCCCACAACTCTAGTTGTGGATTTAGCTACTCATCATCCGTGTAGATGTAAGACTTATGAATTTGAATAACATAGTTGAGAATTTACACAAGGAAATTTTGCACAAAGAATCCAAACTCTTCACCAACAATCACAAGAATGAAATTAAAAGAAAAAATAAAGTTTTACAAGTGTTTCTCTCAAGCTCTCTATTGTTCTCTACTACTCTATAACGTTCCTTATGAAAATAACCTAAAAGCCCTATTTATAGTCTTTAAAATACAAAATCAAAATGGATTAGGAATCCTGGGTCGACAAACTCTACGGGAGCTTCTACGGGCCGTATAATATTTTACGGCCCATAGTTGGGCTTTGATGGATTATTTCTTCACATCTGGGCTGACTTCTATGACACCCTTCTACGACTCGTATAAAGTTCAATGGTCTGTAGGGGGTTTTGTTCTGATGACTTCTCAGCAACTCCCCAGTTTCTAATCCACAAGGCACAACACCAAGTCTACAACTTGTCTGCATTTTCATAGTCAAAACTTCAGAAAATCACCCTTCTCTAGAATTGTATATGAAACCATATCTACAACCCGTAGAATTCTCTACGGTCCGTAAAAAGTCTCGTGAACCCTCTACTTCAACAAATTCTGCACACTTAGCCCAAAAATTATGCCAACCCTGTAATCCTGCAAAACAAACGTAAAAACACATCAAATCTACTAACATCACATTTAGAACACACAAAATTTCAAGTTCAAGTTTTAAGCATCAAAAGTGTTGTATTTTGACAGCACATCAACATCCTCAACATAAAATTGTACCTGTCCTTAAGCGACTGACTCGGTCTACATAAGTAGCACAATAACACATGTACCTCAATCTAATGGCATATATCACATCAAACTCAAGCACAAATACCCACACCACTTTAAAAGCACGATAGATAGCTATCCACCAAACCAATACAGGTCAACATATGTGCAGTGCAACTATGAAAAGTAAGGTAATTTATCAACAAGCCACGATCACTGAGTTAGTCTAATATCAATAGTGCAATGCAAGTGCCCTCACAAAAAAAAGTCTCATATCTCTCTCATAATGATATTTTCACATTCAATGCTTGGGACTATACAAAATCCCTCACTCTCTAAAAAAACATTTAAATACCATGCTCAATACCACATACTTGCCCCTATACTCATGAGTATGACCTTTGACTACTTGAACTAGGATCACTTCAGGACTTTACTAGCTTGTAACGTAGGCTTAGAGGATTTTAGTAAGATGTTTTCAGAATATAGTGACTAAAGGCCCTCCTTGACACTGCATTTTTTTATACTTTTTCCCTACCAACACTGTTAGTTTTCATCTTATTCTATCTTTCTCCTATTTCAAGCTTTTCTGGGTCCCCTATTCTCATTTTTCAGCTTTTTGACTTTTATTTTCATATCATTTTTCTTTTTAGCTATTGCCTAGGCATCACTCATTTTCTTGCACACAACACACATTTTTATCTTCTTTTCCATGTATCACTAGTTTTCCCCCTCATTTTGTGTTTACCCTTACACCAGCCACCCTCAATTTAGGCTTTTGGCCTAAGTCGAGGTGCACAATATCCAACCTAGGAACCAGGGCCACTTTCGGTACCCACCCTCAACTTAGGATTTTTGCCTCAGTCAAGGTGCATGATGTTCAAGTAAGGACCAGGGCCAATTTTAGGATTTTACATCTAATAAGGCTAGGTAACTTAGGTTTTGTACGAGAGAAAAGTGCATGTAAGGCTTAAACATTAGGATCAAGGGATATTTCATAGGTTTGGTTGGTCATTTAGGCTTAGTGGACTATTATGAACAACGACCTAAGATCCTTTCCTAACCAACTAACCTACAGTCTAAGTCAGAGTAAGAAATCAAGTTCTGAATTGTAGCACAATATATAAATTTAGCTTAGTAAGTTCACACTCACATGACACTAATTACACTATCAACACAGACTCTCAGATTATGCTTTTCATCTCAAGTTTATCCTCACTTATCAGAACAAGCACTCTCAATATAATCAAACATGCATGGTTGCTATCAAGACTAACTAACAAAATTTTGGTGGGTATTATTTCTTTACACAAAAACACAAAAACACATATATGCCATAAATATTAGTACCATATGCTACCAATGCTACCTACACATCCTAAACATGTTGGTTTAATAGAAATTAAATATCCATAGGAAAAACGAACACAAGCAAGAAAACCCCTAGGATTCAAAATTTGGGATAGTTATAGGCCAAGGCTACTCAAACTTCACTGAGGCTTATAACTATCCATACCCATCGAAAAAGAGGTGCACTGTCCTCAATGCACAGCAAAAATGTAAAATAAAGCACAAGAGTCCCAAAGAACATACTTGGGTGCCTAAGCGCTAGTCTCTAGCTAAGTCTGGCCACCCTCAACCTGCTTGATAACCACATCTATGGTAAAAGCATGTCCGGAGGGGCCAGCACCCCTTACTCTCAAGCTCTCGAGCCTGCCTTAACTTCTCATCTTGCCTCGACCGTATCACGGCAAGCTCTAGCTCTTACTCTTCATTCAGCCCCACATACAACCTTACTGCATCTGGATCATCATCAGGGGTGGGGCCTCTTCCCGTGGGAAGGCTGTAAGGGCTCCTCAGAAGCAAATAAGTCCACCACCGGCACTGGGGGCACAGTCTATGGGAATGCCACCGGTGCGGCCAAGGCTTCTATCATGCCAGCTCGGGGTTGTTAGATCTCTATTTGTAGGGCTATCATATCTTCTAGTTGTGTTGTGATCAGGCTCTACTGGACCCGCAACTCAAAAGCATTGATGCGAGCATCCACGGTTGTAAGGCGGTCCAAAATAGTAGCGACCGTGAATGTCTGCATCCGTCCCTCAGACTCTGGAATAACTTGGCGGACCCAGGGCCTGATCTATTAAAGTAACTGAGTCAACTAGGACTCAATGTGGGCCAGTTGTTGCGCTATGGCCTGTATGGATGCCGCTAACACATAGACCATGCCAATAGGTGATGTATGTGTAGAGATGGCCGGCGGAGCAGGAATAATAGTAGTGGGCCCCCTCTGCTTATCTGTCTCAATCTGTGGGGGACTCTCCTCGGTAGTAGCAACAGCAGTGGTGGTGGGTGGAGTCTCAGAAGGTGGCTCTATCGTGAACATCTCGAGCATCTGAGCTGGCTGGTCCGGTGCTCGCCGATGTGCCACTAGATTATCCTCAGCCTTGATCAGGCTGGCATCCAGAGTGCGCTGGACTTCAATCAATGAGTCCAATTGATGTAGACTCTCCACCCCCGACTCCAAATAAAGTCTGTAGATCAAGTAAGGAAAGAGGATGGAGGTAGACCTCTTCAAGGCCGCCTCATGAATCTGGTCTGTGATAAGGCTAGCCCAATCGATCTCATAGCCAGCCAAGATATTGGCAACCAGAATGGCATGTTCCGACGTCAAGGTGTTATCTGCAAGTGTTGGTTAGATCCATGACCTCACAACGGCCCACCAAAATTTGGCTGGCAAACTAAGGGAGGCCTTTACAATGGCCTCAAAAGAAGTGGCTACCCATGCAGGGTGCGAGCCCTACTTAGCAATCTGCGCTGCCGCCCATCTCATCAAGCCGGTTTGCAGCTCTAGTCTCTCATCAGAGCCTTTGTCCCTGGTCTGCCCCAACATGTGATCACACTGTGCTATGTATCTGGGGGCTGGGAACTGGAGCTTGAACAACATACGACATATGGTAGTTTGTAAAATTTCCACCTGCTGGCCCCTCTCTCTAGTGGGTGTCAGCCTGGGCTGAGCGATGGGTTTCGTCCCCTTGGGAAGAGTGTTGAGTACTACGGTGGCGTAAGATGCGTAGAACTCCCAAACCATGGTTAGGAAGTACTTCCCCGGTACTTTATCCAGCCATTGGAGCCCACATCTGTTGATAGTGTCCTGGAAATCGAGGACATTGTCTAGTCCGAAGGTGATGATTTGGGGCTCCTAAAAAATCGAGTGGGCTAGTTTTCTCCGCTCATTCCTCTACACGCCCTCTGTGTAGATGTCCCTATGCCCTCAATGCACCACCAGTTTGACAGAGCGTCTAGTGGTGATGGTGATGCCTGAGATGGTATGGCAGAGGACTCTATCTCTGACTCATCGCCGGATCCTGACTTTGACTCTGACTACTCTCCAGGCGGAGTCATCTGAATGGATTTGCTATTATTATTACCTTGCTCGTCAGACTAGGGAGTGCGAACAACAATAGCCTGGGTCTGGGCCTGCCCAAGTTTGGAGGTAGCCCGTGTCTATGGTCTGAGAGCATCCAGGTCAGGTCGGATACTGAACTCCTCAGGTAATCCACTAGTCTTGGAGGCATTCTACTCCCTCGATGTCTTATCCCTGAGCCTGCTCTGCATGGCTCGGATCTTATCGTGTCTTGGCTTAGGAACCATAGTACTTGAAACATAGATATTTGGCGAAAATGATTTGTAGGCTTGGCTTAGGAGCCATAGTACTTGAAACATAGACATTTGGCGAAAATGATTAGTCCTACAAATCAAAGAACAAAAAGCAAAATCAAATCAGTCTTGGTCACAGAAGGGTTTACGAAGGCACTTCTATGAGCCGTAGTAGAAACTACGAGTCGTAGAAGGCTCTCGTAGAAATAGTGGTCACAATTTAGCTTACTGGAATTGCATTTGCAAGACAAGTACGAATCCTAGAAAATTTGAGTCATAAAAGTGTTTTAGTGTTTAAAATTTTTCAGGCAAGGTCCACGAGACCTATCTATGAGTCATAGTATACTACGACTCTTAGAAGGTCTCGTCTAATAGATTCTCATAAACTTCAAGTTTTTGGATTTTCATACGAGGGGCAACTACGGCTCATGGAAGTTTCCACGGGCTGTAAAAGACCCTCGTAGATTGGAAAACCCAGTAATATGAGTTTCTAAACCTATCAATACGGACCCCATATGACATTTTTAACAAAAATTTCAGCATCGAAGCACTACACACTCACACGACTTTAATCAAACACCTAACACCCCACATGCAAATCCTTTCACAAACCCCATCGAATATTATTTTACATGTTTTTCCAAGCCAACTGACCCCGATGAATTAGCATCGGATTACACATGCACGTCATCACACAACGAATTTTCATGCACATAGTCAATTCAATTCAAACGGTATGTGACCACATGGCTTTCAAACACAACATTCAAACATAAACACAAGGCCATGCACACAAATTTTCAATTTTTACACATTCAAACATTGGCACCTATTGTTCATAAGTCAATTTTAAGCACAACAATGGCACGCACGTGTTCATTCATTGGATTACCATACCCATCAATCAATTTCAACTTAATCACACAAATTTTGGTAATCAAAAGGGTTATTAGGTCCAAAAACTTACCAAATTAAATGACCAAGATGTAAAAATTGAAGGAGGAATCGAAGAGGTGGAGCCCTAGGGTTGCCGGAAAGTTGGCCGAAAAAAGGTTAGTGGTCGATCCTCGGTGGTCGGAGGGACAAGGGTAGGGATTGCCGGGTTCTATTTGTAATTTTGGAGAAGAATGGGGTAAAAATATTTTGACCCCTCTATTTATAAGTTGACCAGGTCGATCCAAAACTAATGGCCCAAACTCTACGAAACCCCAATTATGGACCGTAGAGGATTTTATGGCCCATAAATCATGATCTCGTAGAATGTCCAAACCCTAGTTTTGAGGACTGGGTTTCAGGGACCAGTCTACGAATCATAAAATAGGGTACGACTTGTAGAGTTGGTCGTAGAAACCTCCATAGTTAGCCAATAGACCAAAAGTTTACTTGGGATCCACGAGCGTCATTCACGGCCTATAGTTTTATCTATGAGCCGTAAAGTTGGCTCATGGACTAGAATGCACAACTTATTACTCACTGGAAGTGTTTTATGAGGCAGTATACGGGTCGTAGATTTACATATGGCCCGTAGAACCAGTTGTAGAAGCACTTCTTGGTGACTTTTCAGCCAAGGATAGCTGACTCAATCATGTACCTACACATGCTTCATAGAACACATTGTTACCCTATATGTAACCAGTCCAATGTACACAATTACAACCCAAATGCAAAAATTTTACTACCTACAAGTCCAAAAGCTAAAAATAATACAACTACAACTATTACATCAAATATCTTGGTTTGCCTCCAAAGTAGCACCTGATTTATTGTTGCAGGATAACTTGGACAACTTGGTTACTCAGACTTCACCAAGTGCCCAAACATCCTTCTTCAGGTCGTCTGGCCTCTTCATTGACTAATAGGTATTAAAGACAATCTCTTCATCATTTAATCTAAACCTGAGTTTGTTAGCTTCCATATCCACTAGTGCTCGATCAGTGACTAGGAAGGGTCTTCCCAAGATGATTGGGACTTCGAAGTCAACTTCACAACCTAGGATCACAAAGTCTGCGAGGAATATTAATTCCTCAACTTTTACGAGCACGTCGTAAAGTATCCCCACAGGCTTCTTTACCATGCGGTGAGTCATCAACAACCGCATGCTCGTTAGAGTAGAGGCTCCTAGTCCTAGCTTTTCGAAGATAGCAAGGGGCATTAGGTTTATGCTGGCACCGAGATCACACAATGCCCTTGAGAACTCCACATCTCTAATAGTTCAAGGTATGGTGAAAGCGCTAGGATCTTCTCACTTTTGCACCAAGGACCCTTGTAGCAATCGCACTGCAATGTTGAAGCTCTTGGGAGAGCTCTTGACTCATAGTGTGCTTCTTTGTAAACAAGTCCTTCATAAACTTAGCGTACCCTGGCATCTTCTCCAATGCCTCAATGAGAGGGATGCTGATGGAGAGTTGTTTTAGTATGGAGAGAAAGTGCTTGAACTTTCCCTCCTCCTACTTCTTTTTTATTCTTTGTGGAAAGGGAGGAAGAGGTCTAGGAATGAACATCAGCTTCTGTGGCACCTCTGCAGCATCACTTACCCAACCTTGACATGATCATCTCCTGTATCAGCATCCTTGACCTCAACTGCCTCCTCTCGAACATCATCATCATCTACTGACATGAGAAGATCAATGGTACTCTTGCCACCACGAGTAGTAACCACCATGCACTGCCCCTCATTCTGAGTTTTGAACTGTGTTTCTAGGCAAAATATATCTTTGACGCTGGTTGAGTTGATTTGACACTTGACCAAATTATTGCTCAAGCTATTTGATAACAAAATAATGAGACTTGATTTTCTAATTTATGGTGGAGATGTCAGATTTCATCCCCCTCAAGTGTCATCCTGTGTCTCGGCCTTCTTCAATGGACGGTCAAACATTTCCTCAACTCTGGAACTACTAGCACCAGTGTCACAATTGTGTGGTGGCATATAAGAACCATTTCTGTAGCCATCTCTGCGACCCCAATCTGTATCTCTGTCCTAGCCCCTATTCCAGTCATAGTAACCTCCATGGTTGTCTCTGAATGTGCCATCTCTATTATAGTTCTGACATTGGTTTCCTTGACCTTAGTGCCAATAGTCCTGATTGGGCCCTTGTGCATTAGTCCGAAAATACCCCGTCTGATCAGTAATGAAGAAAGTGTCCTCCTCATAATAGGGATCCTCGTACATGGGTGCTTGCGAAGGTTGATGAACGACTGCATTGACTCATTCCTGATTCAGCTTCATCATTACCTCTATTCCGCTATGAATCTGAGAAAGCTCTACCATTATCTCCTCATTTATTTTATCTTGCTCCGAACCAATACGGACAGTGCATGAACTTTTGATAGATGATCCATCTCTTTTCCTCTGTGCACAATTCATCTTGACCACCTTTTCCAGCTTCTCAGCAATCCTTGCAAATAGTTGATCTAAAAACATGCCCCCTATGATGGTATCAGCACATGATTGACTATTCTCATTCAGGAAACGATAGAAGATCTCTACCAAGGCATCATCAATAATTTTGTAGTTAGGGACACTCCTCAAGCACTTTGTGAAAAGCTCTCATGTAGTACTGATTGGGTCACCAGAATGTTGCTCAAAGTTGTTGATTTGATCTTTCAATTTGAGCTTCTTCGATCTTGGGAAGTACCTCTCCAAAAAGGCCTTCTGCAACTCAGCCTAACTGGTGATTGAACTCTATGGGAGCTCAGATAGCCATAGTGCTGCATTGCCTCTCAGAGATAATGGGAAGACACGAAGTCCCACAACATATATGGAAAGATCCCGTGTTCCCATTATACTCTTATAGACAAACACAATATTATGTAGATGATTATGCGGATCCTCTAATGGTAGGCCCGCGAACAACCCAAAATTCTGCAGTATCTGAAGCAACCCACTCGAAACTACAAACTTTGTGTCATTTGGTAGTGGCGGTAACACAATGGATCTAGTAATATCTATAGCCATAGGGTTCAACCGATATTGGTTCCACTGATAAGCTTCGGTATTCAAATTCTGTTGCTGTGGATCAATGTCCTCAAGAGGAGGTGGGTTGTTATTATTCATATTCTCATTCTCATTTCAGTTTAGAACTGCATTCACCGCTTTGTTTGTATTATCTTAGGTCATCCTTCTTAGTCTTCTCTAGATCTCTAGGTCAAAAAGAGTCAACGGAATGCCTCAACTTTGTGTATTGGGCATACACTACACTTGTACCCTAAAATAGAATAAAAACGACAAACAAGTAAAATGAGGGAAATAAGGATTAATTCCCAAACTACTTGAATTAAACAAGTCAAGCCGTATTCCCCGAAAATGGCGCAAAAATCTTGATGTCGCCCAAGCTACACCTCCTTTTTTAGGCTAAAGCGGTCATTGCCAAGATATATAACCTAATCGAGGTTGGAGTCGATCCCACAGGGAGAATGGTAGACTAAGAATAATTCATGACAATTCGGGTTGATTAACCTACTTATCTCCCCAACAGAGGGGGGTTTGTAACATCTATAAAAAGTAGTTCTAAACTAAGAAAAGTGTTAAATCAGTATGAAGAGTAACTATGGTATTGTGTCCCCCATGATTCTCTAACTCAGTATCACCAGATAATCAAATTCTTTTCCAGTATGTGGCATGCAGAATGGTAAGTTAAGTTCACCAAACCCTTTGGCCTAGGTGAGAGGCGAATTTTACTACGTGATTTGGTTCTACCCCCGTAGTGTGACATTACTAACCATTACTTATTATCTAGTACAAACTCCCCCTTGGCCCAGTTCGGTTGATTAGACGAAAAACATCAACCGAATCCTATTAATTAATCTATTTTCTTATTCATTACTACCTTGATCAAGTCAGTAACACTAAGTGAGTTCTAACATTGGCCACTGTTAAAAAGCATTCAATCCGAAGAGAATTAATTAATACATGCATGCACACTTTTCAAGAATTACGAATTATTCAATTTTACCTTGTTAGTTCTTCATCATTCCCACAACCTTAGTTGTGGATTTAGCTACTCGTGATCAGTGTAGATTCAAGACTTATGAATTTGAATAACATAATTGAGTACTTAAACAAGAGAATTAAGCACAAGGAATCTAAACTCTTCACCAAGAAACCCAAGATTTAAATTAAAAGATAAAATAAAGTTTTACAAGTATTTCTCTCAAGCTCTCTACTGTTCTGTGACGTTTCTTATGAAAAATAACCTAAAAACCTATTTATAGTCTTTAAAATACAAAACCAAAATGGATGAGGAGAACTGGGTCGGCAGACTCTACGGGCTGTATAATATTTTACGGTCCTTAGTCGGGCTTTCGTGGATTGCTTCTTCAAATTTGGGGCTGACTTCTACGACACCCTTCTACGATCAGTATAAAGTTCTACGGCCTGCAGGGGTTTCGTCTGATGACTTTTTAGAAACTCCTCACTTTCTGATCCTCAAGGCACGACACCAAGTCTACAACTCATAATATCTTTTGCGGCTTGTCTGCATGTACATAGACTTAACTTCAAAAAATCACCCTTCATTGGAATTTTATACGAAACTATATCTATGGCCCTTAAAAAGGTCTCGTGAATTCTCTGCTTCAGCAAATTCTGCACACTTAGCCCAAAAATTGTGCAACCCTGTAATCCTACAAAACAAACATAAAAACACGTCAAATCTACTAACATCGCATTGAGAACACACATAACTCCATGTTTTAAGCATCAAAAGTGTTGTATTTTGACAGCACATCATACTGGGACAATAGGTAAGGGTTAGTAATGTCACACTGCAAGAATGAATCAAATCACATAGTGAAATTTATCTCTCGCCTGGATCAAAGGGTTTGGTAAACCTGCATGCAACACACTAGAAAAGATTTCAGTTATCTGGTAATACCAAGTTTAGGAATCATGGGGAATATAATACCCTAGTTACTCATCTCACTAATTTTAGACACTTGTTCTAGTCTAGGATTACTTTCTGCAAATTACAAGACCCCCCCCCCCCCCACCCGGAAAATAAGTAGGTTAATTAACTCAAATTGCTTGAAATTGCTCCGAGTCTATCATATTCTCTGTGGGTTCGACCCTAACCTTGTTTAGGTTATATATCTTGACAACTACCGCTTTAACCTCTTCAAAAAGGATGTGTAGCTTGGGCGACATCAAGCAGCTGAAGAAATAATTAATAGAACGATAAAGTAAAATCAAACAGCTAAAATAAGCACGTCAATAAACAACTGTCTGCTTAAGTAGGCAGTTGAAATAAGCATGTCGATCACCAGCTGCCTGCTTACTGCCGCTTATATATAAGTAATAAATTTACAAATCTCTAAATTGGTATTGGTCTTATTTTTTTGTTAAAATATTTTATTTGATAATGCCCATTCTAAGTCAAGTTCAAAAGTGTGCATAAGAGGCGGTTGGATGATAAAAAATTACTTAATTTGAGAAAGTATTTTATTTATGTATTACTAAAATGGCTTTTAAAATAAATAATTTTGAAAAAAAAATAGATCTCATGCTTAACTAACCACTAGATAAACTACAACAAACATACGCAGTAAAAGCCCACGAATGGGGTTTGGGGAGAATAAAATATATGCAGACCTTACCATTACCTCGTAGAGATGGAGAGGTTATTTCTAAAAGACCTTCAACTCAAATATATCAGTCCCAAAAGCAGAAAATACTAGATACAAGAACTATTATAGTGGAAAGCAATTGGAAACTCATACAATACAAATAGCAAAATAAATGACGGTCAATTACAAAACAATATATAATAACACGACTAATCCTAAAAACCTATTATATCACAAGGCGTTACCTACACCTACGAGCCTTCTATCCTAATACACGATCTTTATTCCTTTCTATCTAAGGTCATCTCCTCGGTGATATGAGGTTCTGCCAATTCTATCTAATCACTTTCCCTCAATACTTTTTCGGTCTACCTCTACCCCTCCGTATAATCCCTAACTCTAACCTCTCGCACCTCCTAACAGAAGCATCAACACTTCTTCTCTGCATATGTCCAAACCATCATAGTCTCGTTTCTCTTATCTTGTCGGCCATAGAGGCCACCCCTAACTTCTCTCTAATGGTCTCATTCATTATCTTGTCACCCCTGGTATGTCCACACATCCATCTCCACAACCTGCATCTTCTGAACATGTGAGTTTTTGACAAGCCAACACTCCACCACATATAGCAAAGCGGTCTAATACCATTTTGTACATTTTTTCTTTAAGTTTAAGTGGTATCTTCTTATCACACAATACTCTAGAGGCAAGCCTCTATTTCATCCTTGCTGCTCCAATAAGGTGTGTGATATCATCATCAATATCACTATTACTTTGGATGATCTACTCGAGCTATTTAAAGTTTTGCTCTCTTAGAAATAGATTGAGTGGAAAACCTCACTTCAATGTCTCTTTCATCCCTCATAATAGTAAATTTGCACTCCAGGTATTCTGTCTTAGTCCTGCTCAATTTGGACCCTTTAGATTCCAAAGTATGTCTCTAGACCTCCAACCTATCATTAACTTTGTCCCAGTTTTCATTATTCACTACTAAGTCATCCACTAATAGCATACACCATGGAACCTCCTCTTGGATAGACTATGTCAGCTTATCAATCACTAAGGAAAAAAGAAAAAGGCTCAACACATATCCTTGATGAAGTCCCATCTCAACAGGAAAATACTTCGAGTCTCCTTCCACCATCCTTTTATCTGAGTTTTGGCTCCGCCATACATGACCTTTATCACTCTATTATATACCCTTGGAATATTTTTCGCCTCTAGACACCTCCATAAGATATTCCTCAAAACTTTATCATAGGCCTTTTCAAGATCAATGAATACCATGTAAAGGTCCTTCTTTCTTTCCATATATTTCTCCACTAGTCTCTGAACAAGATGAACTGCTTCAGTAGTAGATCGCTCCAACATGAATCCAAACTGATTCTCTAAAATAGACACTTATCTTCTCACCCCTACCTCGACCACTCTCTCCTAGACCTTCATAATATGGCTTAGCAACTTGATACTCCTGTAATTGTTACAGTTTTTAATATCACCCTTGTTCTTGTACAATGGAATCATTATACTTATCCTACACTCATCGGGCATCTTAGCAATCTTCAGAATAACATTAAACAACCTAGTCAATCACTATATACTATCCTTATTCGTGCTCTTCCAAAAATACATGAGAATCACATCAGGTCCAATTGCTCTTCCTCTGTTCATCCTACTAATAGTTTGTCTAATCTCCGTAGACCTGAAACTCCTGCAGTAGCAAAAATCTCGATAACTATCAGAATGCATCAAATCACCCAGCTCAATATCTCTATCCCTTTTTTTCATTTAAGAGTTTGTGAAAGTAAGCTTGCCACATTTGCTTAATAGAAGTCTTATCCACCAACACCTCACCATCCTCATCCTTGACGCACTTTACTTGTACCAAATCACGAACTTTTCTCTCTCTCTCTCTCTCTCTCTATTTTTCAAGCCTATACAATCTCTTGTCCCCGCCTTTTTCTCCTAACTCAATATACAAATGTTCAAACATTGTTGTTTGAGCACTAGTGACTGTTTTCTTTACTTCTATCCTTGCCGTCTTATAGATATCTATAACAACTTGACCTAGGGGCCTAGTTGTCAGACGACAAATGAGATACCCAGAGGCACCTAACCCAAGCCATCTATGCATCTTAAGTATTCATAGGCATTAAATTGAAACTTTTGGAGAAAAGCGTAAAGGGGGAGGGACTATGGGTCATCTTATGCAATGAAGCAACATTAAAAGTAGTGGAATTAGAAAACATTATTTGTCCATAAGCATACCACTAATACATAACGAACGAAACTAGTAAGGTTGGTTTCTATCAAATAGAAAGAAAATGTGTAATAGTCAACATAGAAAGTAAAAGCCTCGGAAGGGCTATAACTACATCTTCTAAAAGCAAAAGTACAGAATTGGGTGGAAAAGAGGTGGAGTCCCAAACAAAGGGTTTACCACAATAATAAGCTAGTGTCAAATGCCAACTACTAGCAACAAGCCGGTGGAGGAGTATACCTATCCCTACATGGTTAAATCATGCAGGCAAGTATGTGTTACTACGTTTGAATATACTAAGTATGTGAGGTTGAATGCACGGATGAAATTGTAATGTCATCATAATTAAACATAACATATGGGTATACATAAAATTAAAGAGTCATGAAATAAGATTAAACATGCATAAGGAATATGGCTCAGATTAATATAAGACAATGCATAAGAAAACACATAAAGTGACGATATATCATAGGATCATAAAGCTTGTGGAAATGAATCATAACCAAAAATAAGATCATGTGAGCTACTACATGGAATCCAATGAAAACCTTCCATTGAGAAAAGGCCAATGCACTCCTTCCATTGGGAAAAGGGGAATCTATTTGCCAAGGCAGATATTCAAAACTTGGTAAATTTGCATCGCATCTTTCATAACTTTTGGGTCTACGTGGATCCACTACCCTAGCTATAAGGCTCCTATGGTGGTAGATAGTTAGTGACATTGAGATTTAGCTTCAAGGGATCATGCCTCAACTAACTAAATGAGTCCCAATCTCTAGTCCTCTCGGTGCTAAGTCACCCACGAAAATATTTTAAAATGTACTTTTGGAATCATAAGTAGCAATCTTAGGAGTAGCTCGAACTTAGGAATCTTTCTTAAACATCTTTTAGGGCAATGATCATCATACATATAACTTTAGTAAACTTAGCTTTGAAGCTCTTCCTTAATGCGCTAATCATAGTCATAATTCATAGAATACTTTCATTAAAAATAAGGTGGGATTAATTGATGCATGAAACAATCATAAATCACATAAGTCTTAGGAAAATTCTTTAAAAAGGAACATAGAAATCACCCAACCTTGATCATATCGAAACTCATCATGGAATCAACATCATACTTCAAATATGTATATATTTACTTCATGAGCATCATATAATAACATAAAGACCATGAAATCATTATAAGCATGCACTTTAAATTAAGGAACTTAAAGAAAAGTAAATACGTAATAGGAAATTTTATGGGTGAAAGGATACCCATAAATCAGCTCACGTACCTGGAGAACTAAAGAGAAACAAAATTGAAGCCTTTGGGGAAGTAAACTTGGAAACCCTAGCCTTGTTATTGAGATTTTCTGCCTTAGAATTGGTACTTCAAGGGCTTGAAGACTAATATAGGTCCCCTTTCCCGTCCCCCAAATGATGTAGTATAGGAATAGAATTGCGAAAAATGACTAAATTACCCCTTATTAAAAATTGTCGGAAGTGACTTACGGAACCCCAATCATGGGTCATAGGCTGACTTATGGATCATAAGTCCCCTCATTTGATGACACATCTGAAAATCCTGAAAATTGACTTTTGCTGAACTGAAAACCACAATCAATAGTACGGGCCGTGATTGTACTCGTAGAGTCCTCCCACACTTAATAATTTTTCCTCACTTCCTTGGCCCTGACCACGAAAGGTTTATATGGGTCGTAACACATTCCACGGGTCGTTTGATAACTCATATACTACCTTCCTAAAAACTTCAAATTTCCTTCATGTCTAGGATCTCACTCACGAACCCATCTACGAGTCGTACAATACTCTATGGGTTGTGACCTGGTCCGTGGGTTACCCCACACTTGAAAACTTTTCTCTTCCCGAAGTTCTATGCTTAAGAGCCGAACCTATGGGCTATATGTCATCTTATGAGCCGTAAGTGGTCCCATAAACCAGACTCCAAATCACTTTTCAGGCCAACTTTCCTGTACTCAGGACTCCTAAACTGGGTGCCATTACGATATCCTTAAGCCTTCATTTTTCATCCTATCCATACTCTCCAACCACTTCGTATAGACAACTTTCTTAGCTTTCACTTTGCCTTGAATTTCTCCATTCCATCACCAGTCTACTTGAGGTCCACCATAGGACCCTCTCGATACCTCTAGTACCTAGATAGCTACGTTTCTAATGCAACCAGCAGTAACGTCACACATGTTGTTCACATCCCCACTACTACTTCAAGCCCCCAAACTACTCAATTTTATCCCCATCTTCCAAGAAAGAGCAAGAGTCACATTTCCCTATCTAATTCTTCAGTTAGACATAAATAGTCTTCTTTCTCTTATCCCTTTTAATCTCTAAATCCATCACTAAAATTCTATATTGAGTGAAAATATTCTTATTCGAAGTAACATTGCAATTCTTGCAAAGCATCTATCACCCTTTCAGAGAAGCAAGTAATCAATCTGGGTCTTAGCAACCTTACTACGAAAGGTCACTAAGTGATTTCCCCTCTTTAGAAAACACAAGTTAGCAATAACCAACTCAAAGGTTTTAGCAAAATCCAAGAGAGACGTTCTACCTCCATACCTCTCCCCAAAAGCAAAGCCTCCATGAACACCGTCAAACTCACTAGAAGTTGCACCGATATATCTTTAATTTGAAATCACAACACTCGAAAGTTTTCTTTACTTTTTTAATTAATTCAGTCAAATGAAAATTAGATAACAAATTAAAATGAAATAAGTATTAGTACAACAAAATATTATGAAGGAGAGTAATGTTATCCAAAATTTATTAAAGTTTGTAATTTTATTTTTAGTCGCATAAAAAATGAATGCAACTTTAAAATCATCCACATTTATTAAAGTTAAATAATTTAAATGAAAAAATAAAATAACTATAATTATAATTCTAATAATTGATATTTTTCACATAATAAACGTAAAACATTAAAAAAAAACAAAAATTTTCTGATGCGCGTTTACTGTTTTAGTGTAAAATAATATTTTGTTTTGAATCTGGAATGGATATGTTATAAAAATGAGGGGCAGAAGTAGTAATAGATGCATGAGAAGCAATCATCCGAATTGTAAGCAAAAGACACTCCATATGCAGTTATAATACCAACCAATCCAAAAAAGCAACCTATCATGCTTTTGTTCGTATGGGACTCTTTGATTTGGTTGGACTGTAATCTTGAATTAGTGGGCTACTTAGTACTGCATCATACAACCTACAAACTAAAATTTTCCTTTGCTCCTTCATAGTTTGCTTTCCATGGCGGCGGCTAGGTGAAGTATTTTTCTTTGGAGAAATTGATGATATTTATTAAACATCATAAATTGAAATTAAAGACTTGAAATAAAAATCGAGCTTAGTCTATTTACTTTGGTTCAAATGAGTTAAAAATCAAGTTGGATCATCTTCCATTCAATTTGATCCCTTAATTTCTCAATGAATTTCAACTCAAGAATTTTTTTAAAAAAAAGTAAGTTATAAATGAATAGATAAATCCTAAAATAGATAATAATGCATATCTTTAATATGTGAATATACATTATACCAATGCAAATAAAGAGTCTTAGAAGGATTGAAATTAATGTACATGTTCAGAAGAAGCAGGTCGTAGAAATGAGGATGTTAAGATGGATGTGTGGTCACACCAGGAGTGATAAGATTAGGAACGAGGTCATTCGGGAGAAGCTAGAGGTGGCCCCTGTAGCCGACAAGATGAGAGAAGCGAGACTGCAATAGTTCGGACATGTGCAAAGAAGGAGTACCAATGCCCCTATTAGGAGGTGTGAGAGGCTAGATTGGGAGCTACACAGAGGGGTAGGGGTAGACCAAAGAAGTATTGGGGGGAGGTGATTAGACATGATATGGTGAAACTCGATCTCACCAAGGACATGACCTTAGATAGGAAGGAGTGGAGGTCGAGAATTAGAGTAGCAGGCTAATAGGGTAGATAGGAAGGAATGGTTAATTGTCTGCCTTTTATATGTTATTTATCTGCTTTTATATGTATCTACGTAGTATCATGTGTTCTTCTCTTTCTTGCCTGTTTATCATATCTAGCTTATTCTGCTAATGGGTTTTTGAGACGAGGGTTCCCAGGAAACAACCTCTCTACCTAAGTGGTAGTGGTAAGGTCTGCGTACATCTTACCCTCCCCAGACCCCACTTGTGGGATTTTACTGGGTATATTGTTGTTGTTGTTGTTTAGAAGGATTGAAATTAAAGATTAAATTGAGCTTAATAGAAGCATTTTTTAAAATGATTTAAGGCTTGAATAGTGAGATTGATCTAATTTCAAATTATCCTAAGCCCAATCCATAATATTCTGGGCGAGTTCCGTAGATTTTCTATATTTGACCTCATTTTGACACTCCTAATATTTAGGGGATAATTACATTTTTTTTTAGTTTTTTAATAAAATATTTACTGTTTTTAAACATATTTTATTTATTTATTATCTAAATATACCATATTTAAAAAATATTTATCATCTATAATAAGTGTATTATGTATTAAAAATGAAATATATATATATATATATATATATATATATATATATATATATATATATATATATATATATATATATATATATATATATATTATAAATATATTATACTTGTTTTGGTATAAAGAAATGTCATCATGTATTTAAAATGAATTAAGCATGTAATATAAATGTATTACACTATGTATAAAAGTAACTTTGCATGTGATATATATGTGTTATAAGTATATTAAATTGTATTAAAAAAAATTTTAATAAAAAATTTACATTATATATTAAAAGTAAATTATACACACATTAAAATTATATAATTATAAATAATTAATTTTTTCTAAATATGATATATTTAGAGAAGTTCCATAATATTTATCATTTAGTTATCATGGATGTAGGAAGATAAAGAGGGACGACATGTCTAGCTTGTCAGCCCAACTGCAAAATATCTAGAATTTTAGGAAAATCTACTATTGTTCGGAGTAATGAAAGCTCTTCCTAGTGACAATTCGATTAGTTGAGTCAATTTTATAGGAGTCCTAATGAATTTAAAAAACAAATTGATTATGGACCAACTCAACTTAAATTTGCTTGGAATAAAAGGAATTAGGTTAAAATAAATTGGGTACTGAATTATAGAACAGGTTAAATTACAATTTTTTTATACTTGATAAAATTATATTCTTTTTATTATATTCATATATAACATATCAAATTAAAAATACTTTAACAAGATTTCTCAAGTATATCAACCAAATTTTTATTGAATTAGGTTGAAAGGAATTAAGTGAACAAACAAACAAATTATTAACCCGTTCAAACTTAAATAGATTGAATTTGATTTTACCATCCCTAAAGGTTGTGGTGGTTTCAATAGATTAAGAACCAAAGGAGCATTGTTATGAATAAGCAAATTCACAAAATTCAACGGGATATTTCACCTTTTCTTGATTTCTGTTTCATGTCCCGCTAACTTACAATGACCAACATAAAAAATGGAATACAGAGATCATTTTGTATTCTAACCTCTAACAAAGAGCTGGACGGACATATATCTCTCCTAGGATTTTCAAATTTGAACTTTCACCTTGAAAGATTTTGGTTGGGCTGGTCTTGTAAAATGTAAAAACCTTCAATTACCACATCCTATTCTCCTTCTAAATTACTAACTGATAAATAACCCAGTCCCTTATCCTACTTTTCTTTCAAATACAAATACATCCTACCAGTCCACATATCTCTTCTAGGCCCTCCACTCATACAATTATAGACTACAAGAAAAACAAGTTTAAGAAAATATCAAAAATAATATTTGTGATACACGAGCAAATTAACAGCCAAGGGGTCTAGCACCTAAAAACATTGTCAATCTTCACTTTAAAAAGATAAAAAAGTGCTCTCGCTGGAACATCTAGTAGATTGATTTTAGTATAGTAGTATAAGCTGGGTAGAAGAAAAAAGTGCTCTCTGTGGCACATCTAGTCGATTTAAGCGTAGTAGTTTAAGCTGGCTTTCTTCTTAGCTTGAACCTGAATAATACCTTCATTGAAATCTTCATGGATGACCTGCAAAATATAAAACATAAAATTGACGCTTACAGCATGCAAATCGTAAAAAAAGTTGGGAATGTGTTTTTATCCGTTGTTGATTAGCATCAATTTTAACATTCGCTTCACAGGAGCAGCAACTATCAAACCCCACTAATTGACAAAAATCTGAATCTTAAATTACCACTTGAAGGTCCTAACTAGTTTGTCATAAACTATAAAAATTACAAGTGACCTGCATAATTATACAACTTGTGGGAAGAAAAATCTGATATCTGAAAAAAATATATCGTTTTTGGCCAAAAACAGTCCTAAGCAACTTTTTGTGACTTTTTACATAACATGTAGTAGAATAAACAGATCACATTTCACAAACAAATGTGTAATATACTTCTCAGTAGACATTTGCCAGGTTCAAGTTATTCAGATTTCAAACTTCTGACGTGTTTAATTAATTCAAACATCTTAAACTTTTTAGGCCAATAAACATGATCAAAGCAAGAGACATTGTGACTTATATCTTCAGCTCTCTTCTTCTGATTTTAGGCCCACTAACATGATCAATGAAAGAAACATGGCAGCTATCTGTTGTTTCTGTTTTTTTTTTTTTTTTTTTTTTAAATTGATATGTCTCGTCCGGAATTAAATTACACCAAACAGATCAAGATCATAGCCAGAATACCAACTCAACAGTGTGTTAATGTACAAGTGGAGCAGCCACAAATACTAGAGAAAGCAAGGAGAAAGACAGACCTCAGTGGCATCACGTCGGAGTGCTAACATGCCTGCCTCAACACATACAGCTTTTAATTGAGCCCCGTTAAAATCATCTGTGGATCGAGCTAACTCCTCGAAGTTGACATCAGGGTGAACATTCATCTTTCTAGAGTGAATCTGCAATTTCAGTACAGAGCCAAAAGACATCTGCTGAAGAACTTATTTCCTAGATTTGAGAAAGGAGGCAGCATTTACAGACCACTTTTTGCTGTTCTTTCTTTATTAAGCAAGCAAGGGTAGTAGAAATGAAATCAGAAAAGTTCAGAGCAAGACCTACCTGCAAGATTCGAGCCCTAGCTTCCTCTGTAGGATGGGGGAACTCAATTTTACGATCTAATCGACCAGATCGCATCAAAGCAGGATCCAAAATATCAGCTCGGTTTGTTGCTGCTATAACCTGAAGTAAAGGAAAGAGACCAACACAGTCCACTCAAATTGTAGAGAACCAGAGCAGTTAAAATCACCTCACTAGTAAAAGTTACCACACCAACCTTTTTGCACCTATGTGCAGCTAAATTTTACAGCCCCAACAACAAATACCATAAAAATTGGGAAGGGGAAATTGTTCTCAATGTCCAAACTAAAAGATATGGTCAGGCAGGAGAAAAAACCTTTATCCGATCATCACTGCTGAAACCATCGAGTTGATTAAGTAACTCCAACATAGTTCTTTGGACCTCTCGATCCCCACTAACTTCACTGCGATCAAACATCATAAAGTGAAGATCCAGCAGTACTACATCTATAAGGAGGTTGAGTGAAGCTTCTTTTTTTAAGAACAAAGTGATCACTTTCTCAATCATAACATATATAAAGAGTGTGCATGTTTTATGTGTGTGTGCATGTAAGATTCAAATATTTGGAAGTGAGAAGAACATCAGCAAGAGTCCACATCTAATGAGGTTTAGAGTGAAATTTCACTTGCAAAAAGAAGTGATCCTTTTTTCAGTCATAACATATAGCAAGTCTGCATTTTATGAGTGTATAAGAGATTCAAACACTTTGTAGGTGAAAAAAAAATCAGCACTGTGGTCACCTATCAAAACGCTTAGTTCCTATAGCATCAATCTCATCAATAAAAATGATGCAAGGTGATTTCTCCTTTGCCAGCTGGAAAGCATCACGAACAAGTTTTGCCCCATCTCCAATGAACATCTACATTTAGTACAAGGTTTCTCTGATAAGCAGTATAGATGATAGTACAAGGTTTCTTTGATCAGCATTAAGCAGTATAGATGAAAGACAGTTGTTTTATGCACTAATTGGGTAGTTAACTTCAGAATGCCAAACAATTAAATCATAAACTTCTAAATGCAAATTATATGTAGGTCTCTTTCAGAAACTATTTACTCTAGCCAATCAATTTATGGAAAATTAACTTGACACATCCAGTATTAATAGCTAGTTATGCCTATTCCATGTTGCGAAAGTCTGTCACATATACTGTTACTGATGAATTCACTAGCAACAAGATAAAGAGTGTTTCCACTCCAGATATATGGATAACTGGGAGATGGTTGCTTAACATCCAAATCACTCCCTAAACAAATAACTCAGAGACCGATATAAAAGTTTGAGAATGCATGAGAGTGACATCTCATCCTTAGTGTATTTATAGATACACTGCTTCCTTGATACACTTTAGTTCCTAATCCCATAGATGTTACTAAACCATCCAAGTAAAATCCATAATTCATGTTCCACCACCAAAGTAGCTGTCTTACTCTAATTAACATGTTGCCTAATGACCTAGACATATTTTGGCACTTGTTGTCAAGTTTGCAAACCAACTTCCTGAGTTTCAGTGTACGTGTTTGTCCGAGCTGTTTGCAAAGTAGCATCTTTAAGTTCCAAAATTCAAAATTTAGATCTTTTAAAAGCTCCAAAAAACTAGATATATCAAACGCATAGGCTTTAATTGGGATTTATGCATGCGAACTAAATGCAAGTGAATCGAACATATCAAGATTTTGATAAGATCATCAGTAAGTTTTGTTAGAATAGGAATAGGATTACATAGTCCTATTTAGAATTGGAATAGGAATAGTCTGTTGTTTCCTAGTTGGATTTGGATTAGGTTGTAGTGTGTATAAATAGGGTCTTTATGTAACAATGTAAAAATGCAATTCAATAATATATTTTTCCCCATATTTCTCACATGGTATCAGAGCATGGGTGAGAAGAAAACCAGTCAGTTCCGGTAACCGTCAGTCAGCTGGTGTGCGTGTTTTCTTTGTTTTCTAAGTGTTATATGCAAAACCAACACCACCACGAGGTGCGGAATACTCAGGCGAGCAAACCCCAGCAAGCTCCTCTGAGTTTCACTTGTCCACGCGCCCTCACACACTGCAAGACGTTCCAGATCTGTTTCCGACAAGATTTTTTTTCGATTCTTTTTCCAGCAGGGTCATCTCTCCATTCCGAGGCTATCCATGCAATTTTTTCCCAGATCCGATCACCGAAATTAGGGTTTCCGGCAACTTCAAGCAATTTCCGGTCACTGCTCAGTGTTTCCAGGCAATTTTCCGACTAATTTTTTTAAAAAAAAATTTATCAGTTTTCTCTTGGCTACAAAAGTTTGATTTTAAAGATGTCCTTTGGGATCAATATGTTTGGCTCCAAAAGTACAGGAATAGGAAGTTCTCATCCTATGATCACTTCAGAACCATTAATGGGTAGTTCCAACTACTTAGCATGGGCTTCCTCGGTTGAATTATGGTGCAAAGGCCAAGGTGTTCACGACCACTTAACATGTGGTAGATGAAAAGCAAAAGGCTACTGAGGAATCTACAACGGCCAAAGCACAATGGGAGAGGGTTGATGCTCAATTGTGTAGTCTCCTATGGCGTTCTATTGATCCCAAGTTGATGCCCTTGTTTCGCCTATTCCAGACATGTTATTCAGTTTGGGAAAAGGCTCGTGCTTTATATACTAATGACATATCTCGATTTTATGATGTGGTATCTCAAATGACCACCTTAAAGAAACATGAATCCGATATGTCTACATACTTGGGACAAGTGCAAGCAGTCATGGAGGAATTTGAAACGCTGATGCCAGTCACAGCGAACGTCACAACACAACAAGAGCACAGGCAAACATTGTTTTTAATCCTTACACTTGCTGGACTTCTCGCTGATCATGATTCTGTGCGTGACCAGATCTTAGCTAGTCCTACCATCCCTACAATGGATGAATTATTCTCTCGATTACTTCGTCTTGCTGCGCCGCCCAGTCATAAAGTAGTTTCATCACCCACCATTGACTCATCTATTCTTGCATCTCAAACTATTGATAAACGAACATCTACTATAGAGAACTGACGAGGAGGAGGCCATTCTGGAAGATCTCGCTCTAATGTAGTTATTGTCTTAAGTCTGGACACACTCGTGACATATGTTATACTTTGCATGGTCCACCCCCCAGTTATGATCCTATTGTTATAAAGGAATATAATGAATCCCTTCGAAATCGAGCAATAAGCAAACTGTTGCTCAACCTAATGTTTCTGTTGCTCCACCTGACCGATCATCCAATAATGTTCATATTGCTCAGGCTGAATATGATGAGTTCCTTCAGTATCGAGCAAGTAAGCAACTGTCTCCACAAGCAGCATCAGTTTCTCAACCTATTGTTCCTGTTGTGGGTAATCCTTTTGCTTGTGTTTCACAGTCTAGTACTCTTGGACCATGGGTTATGGACTCAGGCGCTTCTGATCATATTTCTGGTAACAAAACACTTTTGTCTGATCTTGTTTACTCACAATCCCTTCATGCTATTACTTTGGCCAATGGGATCCAGACAAAACCTAAAGGGATTGGCAAAGCCCAACCTTTACCTTCTGTCCCCTTAGATTCTGTTCTTTATGTTCCTGGTTCTCCTTTTAATTTTGCATCTGTTAGTCGTTTGACGCGGGACTTACATTGTGGCATTAATTTTTTTTATGATTTTTTCCTTATACAGGACTGCAGTACGGGACAGATGATTGGCACAGGACATGAATCACAAGGCCTTTACTATCTTACCTCTTCCAATTCCTTCACAGCATGATCCGTCACAGATACTCCAGACCTAATTCACAAACATTTGGGACATCCTAGTCCATCTAAACTGCAAAGGATGGTGCCTAGTTTGTCTAATTTATCCTCATTAGGTTGTGAGTCGTGTAAACTTGGGAAACACACTCGTGCTACATTTTCACATAGTACTGATAGTCATTCTGAGTCTATTTTTTCTTTAGTTCATTCTGATATTTTGGGTCCTAGTCGAGTCAGGTCAACCTTAGGATTTCGTTATGTTGTTAGTTTCATTGATGACTATTCAAGATGTACTTGGGTTTTCTTAATGAAAGATCATTCGGAGTTATTTTCTATATCTAAAAGTTTTTTTGCTGAAATACAAAACCAGTTTGGTGTTTCCATTCGTACTCTTCGTAGTGATAATGCATTAGAATACATGACCTCTCAATTTCAGGAGTTTGTGACTCACCAAGAAATTATTCACCAAACATCTTGTCCATACACCCCTTGGCAGAATGGTGTAGCAGAACGAAAGAATAGGCATCTTATTAAAACTGCTCGCGCTCTTCTCATTGAGTCCCATGTTCCGCTGCGTTTTTGGGGCGATGTTGTCCTTGCCTCTTGTCATTTAATTAATAGAATGCCCTCATCTTCTATTTAGAATCAGGTTCCACATTCCATATTGTTTCCTTTGTCACATCTCCATCCTATACCTCCTCGTGTCTTTGGGAGCACATGCTTTGTTCATAACTTATCTCCAGGAAAAGATAAATTAGCCCCTCGTGCTCTCAAATGTGTCTTTCTTGGTTACTCTCGCGTTCAAAAAAGGTATCGTTGTTATTCCCCTGACCTTAATCGATATCTTATGTCCGCTGATGTCACATTCTTTGAATCTCAACCTTACTATACATCATCTGATCGTACTGATATCTCTGAGGTCTTACCTCTACCTCAGGTCCTAGCTGTACCGACTTTTGAGGAATCTCCAATTTTAGTGCCACCTCTAACAACAAGAACAACAACATACCCAGTGAAATCCCACAAGTGGGGTCTGGGGAGGGCAGAATGTACGCAGACCTTACCACTACCTCATAAAAGTAGGGAGGTTGTTTCATGGAAACCCTCATCTCAACAACCCATAGGCGGATTAGACAAGATATGACAGATGAAAGGAAAGAAAGGAATAGGAAGAACGACTACTACTGAAAAGCACATAATTATGCAAATACTGTAAATTTAATACACATGATACAGATAAGGACAACACCCTACACTACCCCGCGGCTAGACATCAACCTAAAACCATGCTAACCTATTAGCCTCCTACTCTAATACGCGACTTCCACTCCTTCCTATATAAGGTCATGTCCTCGGTGAGATCAAGTCTCGTCATGTCCTGTCTAATCACCTCTCCCCAGTACTTTTTCGGTCTACCTCTACTTATCCAAGCGCCTCCTAAGTCCAACCTCTCGCATCTCCTTACAGGACATTGGTACCTTTTCTCTGCACATGTCCAAACCATCGCAGTCTCGCTTCCCTCATCTTAGTGCCACCTCTAACAAAGCCCACCAAACCTCCACCTCTCTTGACTTATCATCGTCGTCCACGTCCAGCACCAGTTCCAAATGATTCATGTCCTGCGCCAGACCCTGCACCTACTGCGGACTTGCCTACTCCTAGCCAACCGAGTGCACTTAAAAAAGGTATACGGTCCACTCGAAATGCTAACCCACATTATACTTTCTTGAGTTATCATCGTCTCACATCATCCTATTATGCTTTTGTATCATCTTTGTCCTCTATTTCCATTCCTAAGACTACCATTGAAGCACTTTCTCATTCGGTATGGAGGCAGGCTATGGTTGATGAGATGTCTGCTTTACATATGAGTGGTACTTGAGAACTTGTCCCCCTTCCTGCAGGTAAATCCACTGTTGGTTGCCGTTGGGTTTATGAAGTAAAAGTTGATCCGGATGGTCAGGTTGATCGACTTAAGGCTCGCCTTGTTGCCAAAGGATATACTCAGATATTTGGGCTCGATTTTAGTGATACATTTGCTCCTGTGGCTAAAATGGCATCTATCCATATTCTTCTATCTATGGTTGCCATTTGTCATTGGCCTCTTCATAAGTTGGACGTTAAGAATGCTTTTCTACATGGTGATCTTGCGGAAGAAGTCTATATGGAGCAACCACCTGGTTTTGTTGCTCAGGGGAGTCTAGTAGACTTGTATGCCGATTGCGCAAGTCACTCTATGGTCTGAAACAGTCTACTCGAACCTGGTTTGGAAAGTTCAGCACAGTAATTCAGGGGTTCGGCATGACTCGCAGTGAAGCTGATCATTCTGTACTTTATTGGCATTCTGCAGCAAATTTATGTATTTATTTGGTTGTTTATGTCGATGATATTGTTATCACTGGCAGTGACGAAGATGGTATCACTAGTTTGAAGCAACATCTCTTTAAGCATTTCCAAACTAAAGACCTTGGCAAACTAAAGTATTTTCTAGGTATTGAGGTTGCTCAATCTGGATCAGGGATTGTTATTTGTCAATGCAAGTATGCCTTAGACATTCTTGAAGAGACAGGGATGATGGGATGTAGACCAATTGACACTCCTATGGATCCAAATGCTAAACTGCTTCCAGGACGGGGAGCCACTCAGTAACCTTAAAAGATATAGACTAGTGGAAAAGTTGAATTATCTCACAATGACTAGACCTGACATTTAGTTCCCTGTGAGTGTTGTAAGTCAATTTATGACTTCCCCTTGTGATAGTCATTGGGATGCAGTTGTTCGTATTCTGCGATATATAAAGTCAGCGCCTGGAAATGGACTACTCTTCGAAGATCGAGGACATGAAAATATCACGGGATATACAGATGCTGATTGGGCAGGATCACCCTTTGATAGACGGTCTACATCCGAATATTGTGTATTAGTAGGAGGTAATTTGGTGTCGTGAAAAAGCAATAAACAGAGTGTGGTTGCTCGGTCGAGTGCAGAGGCAGAATATCGAGCAATGGCTACAGCAACTTGCGAGCTTATCTGGGTCAAACAGTTATTGAGGGAGCTAAAATTTGGTGAGGTTGATCAAATGGAACTTGTGTGTGATAATCAAGCGGCCCTTCATATTACATCAAATTCAGTGTTTCATGACAGGACCAAGCACATTGAGATTGATTGTCACTTTGTCAGAGAAAAAATACTCTCAAAAGATATTGTTACAAAGTTTGTGAAGTCAAGTGATCAGCTTGCAGATATCTTCACCAAGTCCCTCACTAGTCCTCGTATTAATTATATCTGTAACAAGCTAGGTGCTTATGATTTGTATGCACCAGCTTGAGGGGAGTGTTAGAATAGGAATAGGATTACATAGTCCTATTTAGAATTGGAATAGGAATAGTATGTTGTTTCCTAGTTGGATTTGGATTAGGTTGTAGTATGTATAAATAGGGTCTTTATGTAACAATGTAAATATGCAATTCAATAATATATTTTTCCCCATATTTCTCACAAGTTTGATACGAGAACTATCTAGCATCTTACTAAATATAATTGTGATTGCAGCATTCTAGAGTAACTATTTGTCCCAATTGCAAGGAAAGAAGAAAAGAGGGGGTACATTACTTATAAAAAATTTCAAAATAAGAAAAGGGGATACGAAGTACCAGAACAACTTGCACATGCAGAGTATATCATATGAGTTAATGCAATTAATCAGGACAAGCACCAAAAGTAGAACAAATTCACCTGCACAAGCTGCGGCCCTGCTAGCTTAAGAAAAGTGGCATTTGTCTGTGCAGCACAGGCTCGGGCCATGAGAGTTTTCCCAGTCCCAGGAGGCCCATACAGAAGGACTCCTTTTGGAGGACGAACACCTAATTTCTGGAACCGTTCTTTGTGTGTCATAGGCAAAACAATTGCCTCTACGAGTTCTTGAATCTGTTTCTCCAGGCCTCCAATATCATTGTAGTCTTCAGTTGGTTTTTCATCAACTTCCATTGCCTTCACCCGTGAATCATATTCAGATGGCAATGTGTCTAATATCAGATAACTGTCTTTGTTTACTCCGACCAGATCACCAGGCTTTAAATTGTCCGGGTCAACAAGGCCAACAACAGGCAGAAAAATTGTCTACAATTGGCAAGAAGAAAGGACTTAAATTAGCAAAATACCTTTGCTTAAACCAAACGGCTTCCATATGGAGCACAAGGACCTAGTTATGAAGTTCAACCTTAAAAAGGACATAAATGCCAAAGAAGCTTTGGGGGAATAAATTAAAGAACAGTACTTAGTAGAAGAAAATTTCGGCAGTTACGCATCCCAAAAATAGTTACATAATATTCTGGGTAACAACTTACCTGGCGCGTGGATGTTTTCAGAACTACACATTTGCCCTTCCTTTGTGAGTCAAGATCAATATTTGCACCATCCTCCTCATCCTCTTCTTCTGGATTCATTTCCAAAATCTGTAAAGATAAGGATCAGGTCAGTGCCTCAAAGTTAACTTCCTATACCCTCTCTTTGCATAAGCCCCCTTCCTAAACAAAACCAAACAAAAGATTAAGAAAAAAATAGAGGATACATCCAGTTTGGATGGGCTTATAGCTTATGGTTAATAAACCAAAAGTCGTAAGTGGGATTGATTACTAACTTATTGTTTTTTGGCTTACTTTTGTTAGTTTGGCTTAAAAACACGTGCTTAAAAGCACTTTTTAATTTTACCCAAACACTACAAAAATGCTTAAAAGCTATTTTGCCTTAAAAGCACCTAAAATAAGTCAATCTAAACAGGTTCATAGTACTATGTGCAAACATATTGTCCCCAAGGTCTTATAGGCAATTTGATTTCTAAAATCACATGACAGAAATGTCAAAATATGTCTCTTATACACGCATACCCTTGCAAAATGAAAAAAGATCACTTTCAAGTTTTAATAGGGAATAATAGACATTGCAAGGAAAACCTCTCATGTAAAGTAAAACAAACAGTCAATCATCAGAACTTTCCTCTCTCCACTGGCACCAATCAATGTTTATCTCTCTCTCATAAAAGAAAATATAATGTAGTTTAACTTTTACAAAAGAAAATTAATTGTATAATAAAACACATTATCATGATTCTTTAACATATTATTTCACAAAAAGTTTGAAAGAAACATTTAACATTAATTATGAAGAACTCAATTAATTAGCATATGAGAAAAACAGAAAACAAAAATAATGGAAAAGAGAGTAAAGAAAATAGTATTAGTAAAAATTAGTAATTCTGATAATCTTAATGTTAGCCGCTCTTTTTATTATTTTAATTATAATAAGGCTTTTTCCTATTATGAATTGTTGGAACTTATGTTTTCATGTTAATATAATAATGACATTCTTTGCTTCTCATAATTGTTACTCCCTTTGTCCCATTTTATGTGACACCCTTTCCTTTTTGGTCCGTTCCTAAAAGAATGTCACCTTACTCTAATTGGAAACAATTTTACCTTTAAAATTTCCTTTTTACCCTTAATGAAATGATTTTCAGCCACACAAATATCTAAGAATTATTTCAGACCACAAGTTTTAAAAGTCTTCCATTTTTCCTTAAACACCACCCAAGTCAAAGGGTGCCACATAAAATGGGACGAAAGGAGTAAATGTTTTTTTTAAAAATGGAAATGGGTACAAATAAATAAGAGAGAAGAAATGAAAAATCAGCGAATTTCTCAGTTTCCAATACTTCCCTTTTTTCTTTTATTTATATTTTCTTTATTTCTTTGTATATTTTTCTATCCTAACTTTTCCTCTATTTGAATGCCCACCGCCTTGAATTCCTATCTTGGGAATAATTATAATCACTCAAGTCTTAAATAGTGAACGGAGTCTTTTGAAAAATATCTCAACTTCTACTTCACATTCTCAACTACCTCACAATTTTTCCATGAAAGAATAGTTCATTTTAACCTTGATTTCCCTATAGCACGTTACTTCAAAGACAGAGGTACACATCACAAGAAAAAAACCCAAAAACAGGAAGAGAACAATTCATTTTAACCTTGATTTCCCTATAACATGTTAACATCCAAAAAATACATGATTATATGATTGATAGCCAATATATACAGCTATTATGTAATTTAATCAGAGTCTTTTAGAACATAATGCGAAAAGAATGAAAAGAAAGAGAGTCAAAAAATGGAGAGAACAGACAAGTAAATGTGTTTTTTTAATTTTTCATCTAGTGTCTTATATCTGCTTTGAGTTTGAGGAGCGATAAAATCGGGTTCGTCGGCAAAGGTTCCAGTTTGAAAATAAAACGCTCTCTACCAAAAGGCAAATCCATTCTCCAGACTCGAAACCGAGATGTAATGAAGAGTACTTAATCACTATGTAATTATCATTTTTTGGTGGTTTCATGAGAATATCTAAAGAATAAAAGAGAATTACGTCGTCACGCTATTGTCTTTTCAATTTGTGGAAAACAATCTCGGGGCACATTTGTTAACTGAGTGTGAGTAAAAAAATTGAGATTTAGGTACACTGCCTTTTTCTATTAAACTTTATTTCTTACAAAGTTTTGTTTTAGTTGTATAGTTCTCTTTTCATTTTTTTCTTGTTTTGTAAAATAAATAGCAGCAAACATTGCGTAGTTCATGAGAAACAATAAAAAGTAATATATAGATGTCGAGTGATTAAATAATTTGCTTATATACTTTTCTTGCAGTTACATAAATAATGTATATCATTCGGATTCTTTTCAAATCAGTATAAATATATGTATCAGCGGCAAAATATGCCACTTGTGCCTCCAAGATTACAACTCCAAAACTCCTATAATTAAAGAACATTAATATATCTATCTATCTATATTATCTTAAAAGTATGAGCTCCTAATTTAAAAGTTAAATTATGTAAAGACCCCTACTTAAAAAATCAAATATATAGAAACAACCCAAATGACAGGATGCTACAAATGAAAGGAACACATGTGTTCGTCCTATTAACTACCTTCACAGTGGTTGCTTTTGTGTTTATAAAAAGTTATTGCTACTTTGAGACCATAAACATGATGAACAATTCTCTCCGATCCAGGAGATGCACCACATTTGGCCATTGAGAAGACCCATTTTTACTGCTTTTGTTCAAGAGTTCTTTGTAGCATTGTAACAAAAGAATTATGGTGGGTATTATGAGATAGAAAATCGAACTCTCGCAATTGTTGCAAATTACATGATTTACAATTGAATTCTCCTATATGTCACTTAAGGTTCATGAAACTATTTTTGGGTTCCTTCAATTTTGATTCAAATGATCTTAAATTACATGATTATGCATGAACTTACTTTGATTACATGATTTTAAGCTTATTGAGTATGAACCATACTTTTTCCTTAATTTTCATCTCATGACGTGATTACATAAATACAAGTGTTCAAGTATATTATGAAGAGAGTGACTTAAGACCTCCAAGGTAACTTAGGATCCCAAAGATAGGTGACCTAAGAACTTGAAGGTGACTCAAGATCCCAACCGACGGCACTCTTAATTAAGATATGATTGGTAATGGTGGAAGGCCAACACCCACATTACCTAATTTTATGTAAATGAGCTACTCTATGAATATGATTATTACAAATTTGGTTGGTTGCTTTACGACGTCTTTCCTACATGACAAGTTTTGGAACTATGGCTTATAAAATTATGAAAAGCTTATGAATCTATGATAAATATGATTACGATAGGTACTCCATGGGATTTGACTTAGCACTGAATGAGGCTTGAGGTGGGGACTCGACCTTGGTAGAATGACGATCTACCGATGAAGGCTTATTATAGTGTTGATATTATGCCAAATTGTATATCCGAGAGTTGATGAGATTGCATGCTATGCCATTGCCTATCATATCAGATCGACGACTCAATTTACTTCTCATTTTTGGAAGTCGTTTCAAAGAGGTCTCGGTACTAAAGTGAAGTTAAGCACCACCTTCTAAAGGTGGCAAATGGTTGGATTGGATCGGATTTGGATGAGCCAAAATGGATTGGATCACATCCAACTAAATAACACGTGGATAAATATGGATTTGATCAAATATGATTTTGATAAATGGTTCCAACCCACTTTAATCTCCTAAAGCAAAAAAAAAGCCATCAAATCAAAGTTACATTGTTAATGCTCAACCACTATCACCCCAACCCCACTCCAACATAATTAATTTTAAAAAAAATTATTTTTCCATAAATATTTTTAAATTTTTTTCTACTTTCATATTCTATCCCCCATTCACTCCTGCCCCACCCGCACCCGCACCTCTATCACCCCCCCCCCCCCAATTTTTAAATTAGAAAATATCAAAAAAAAAAATTCCCACCCTACCCGCCCCCCACCCCACGCCCTATCGACATTTAAAAAAATTCAGCCCCAAGCCCCACCGAACCCCCCTATCCCCAAATATTTTTTTTAAAAAAAAAAAGAAAGTTAATTTTTTTACCACCCCACTCCCCGCTTCCACCTGCCCCTCGGACCCCCCCCTATCCCCCCCCCCCCCAAAAAAAACTTTTAAAGAAAGATTTAAAAAAATTCAAAAAGAAAATGTTAAATTTTTTCACCACCCCACCACCTACTCGCAAATTTTTGTCTAAAGAAAATTTTTTTAAAAAAAAAGTTAATTTTTTTAATCTCCCAACATACAATTTTTTTAATGAAAAATAAAAAAACTAAAAAAAAAAATTCTCCCTGCCCATTACCCCCTAACCCGAATTTTATTTAACCAAAAAATTAAAAAATAAAAATTCACTCCACCTCCCCACTACCCCCCGACCCAAACTCCCTACCACTAACCCTAAATTTTTTAGAGAAAAATAAAAAAAGAAAAAGTTAAAAAAAATTCGCCACTTCTCCCGCTCCTTCCACCCTACCCACTTCTGCCCCCAAATATTTGCAAGAAAAATTAAAAAAATTCACATGCAAAATTTTTTTAGTGCAATTGAAAGATTTTATTATTAGTGGGGGATCTATGAATCTACATGAATACCCATATTTTACCCATTTTGACCATATTTGCATGAGCTTTAAAAATAGATCAATTCATATTTACCCATTTAAAATGTATGAGTGATGTGCGTATGCGTCCCAAATAGGCCTAGATAAGGAAGTCAAAAGGCTCTTTTGGGAAGATTTGGATGAGGTTGTGCGAGGCATACCGGAGACAGAAAAAATCTTTATTATGGGTGACTTTAATGGGCATATCGGGGCAACCACTAGCAGGTTTGAAGATGTTCATGGAGACTTTGGTTTTGGGGAGAGAAATGGAGGTAGGACGTCTCTCTTGGATTGAGCCAAAGCCTTTGAGTTAGTTATTGCTAACTCATGTTTCCCGAAGAGGGAAACCCACTTGATTACCTTTCGTAATACGGTAGCTAAGACTCAAATAAATTACCTACTTCTCCGGAAGGGCGATAGAAGTCTATGTAAGAATTGCAAGGTTATTCCCAGTGAAAATATTTCCACCCAACATAGGCTTCTAGTGATGGATTTAGAGATCAAGAGAGAAAAGAAGAAGGTTATTTATGTCCAACCAAGCATTAGATGGGGATGCCTTACTCCTGCCCTCTCCAGAGAGATGGAAGAAAAGTTGAGAAACTTAGAGGCTTGTAGTGGCAAAAATGTGAACAATATGTGGGACAATATTGATGGTTGCATTAGAAAGGTGCTACCGAGGTACTAGGGGTTTCGAGAGGGACCTTTGGTGGACGTCAGGGCGATTTGGGGTGGAATGAGGAAGTTCAGGCCAAAGTGAAAGATAAGAAGGTTGCTTATAAGAAGTGGTTGGAGTGGAGATGAAGATGAAAAGCGAAGGCTTAAGGAGACATATAAAACGGCTAAGTCAGAGGCAAAGATGGCGGTGATGAGTGCTAAGACAGCAGCATTTTGAGCGCCTATATGAGGAGCTAAGTGATAAAAGCGGGGACAAAAGATTGTATAGGTTCACTAAAGAGAGAGAAAGGAGAGCTCGCGACCTGGACCAAGTGAAGTGCATCAATGATGAGGAGGGTGAGGTGTTGGTGGATGACACTTCCATTAAACTAAGGTGAAGCTTACTTTCATAAACTCTTAAATGAAAAAAGAGATAGAAACATTGAGTTGGCACACTCCAAAAGTCATCGTGATTTTGGTTATTGCGAGCGGTTCAGAGTTGAGGAGGTCAAAAGGGCTATTAGTAGGATGAAGAGAGGGAGGGCGGTCGGACCCGATGAGATTCCGATAGATTTTTAAAAGAACATGGTCAAGGATGGCATAAAGTGGTTGACTAGACTTTTCAATGCCATTATGAAGACTGCCAAGATGCCTGATGAGTGAAGGAGGAGTACAATGATTCTACTGTATAAGAACAAAGGGGATATTCAAAACCGTAACAATTACAAGGGTACCAAGTTGTTAAGTCGCACTATGAAGGTCTGGGAGAGAGTGGTGGAGATGAGGGTGAGAAGAGTAGTGTCTATTTCGGAGAATCTGTTTGGGTTCATGCTAGGGCGATCGACTTCTGAAGCAATTCATCTTGTTCGGAAGAAAGAAGGACCTTCATATGGTGTTCATTTATCTCGAGAAGGTCTATGACAAAGTTCCAAGGGATGTCCTATTGAGGTGTCTAGAGTGAAAGGTGTCCCAATGGCATGTATCAGGGCGATTAAGGACATGTACGATGGAGCCAAAACTCGAGTAAGAACGATGGGAGGAGACTCGGAGTAATTTCCTGTTGAGAAGGGACTCCACCAAGGATCTATGTTGAGCCCTTTCCTATTTGCCTTAGTGATGGATGAGCTGACGCGCTCTATCCAGGAGGAGGTTCCATGGTGTATGCTATTTGCAGATGACATAGTACTGATTGATGAGACTCGGACTAAAGTTAATGATAGGTTGGAGGCTTGGAGACACGCTTGGAGTCCAAAGGATTCAAACTGAGCAGGACCAAAAGAGAATACTTTGAGTGCAAATTCAGTGTTGCGAAGGATGAAGCAGACATTGATGTGAGATTTGCCACTCAACCTATCCCAAGAGGGAAAACTTTAAGTATTTGGGATCTATCATCCAGAATAGTGGCGATATCAACGATGATGCCACACATCGCATTGGGGCAGCATGGACTAAATAGAAGCTTGCGTCTGGAGTATTGTGTGACAAAAAGATACCACCTAAACTCAAAGGTAAGTTTTATAGAATGGTGGTTAGACCATCTTTGATGTATGGTGTGGAGTGTTGGCCAATAAAAAATGCACATGTTCAGAAGATGCATGTCGCAGAGATGAGGATGTTGAGATGGATGTGTGGTCACACAAGGAGGGATAAGATTAGGAATGAGACCATTCGGGAGAAGCTAGAGGTGGCCCCGGTGGCTGATAAGATGAGGGAAGCGAGACTACGATGGTTTGGACATGTGCAGAGACGGAGTACCGATGCTCCTGTTAGGAGGTGCGAGAGGTTGGTTTTGAGAGTTGCACGGAGGAGTATAGGTAGACTGAAGAAGGCGGCAACAAACTCAACCCAAATTCAAATGTCAACATGGAAATCACACGTCTTAGTATGCTGATAACACTAACTTTTTGTAATGCTAATGAAGGACAATTATTGATCTTGAGGTCTATTATGGTGTTGTTTGAAGGATTTTCTGTTTTACATATTAATTGGAGGAAGACCCCCAATTAATTAGGTACCTAATATGGAGGAGTTTCTAGGATCCTGGGTGGAGAAGTAAGATCACTGCCTATCACCTGCTTAGATGTGCCTTTAGGTGCCAAATCAAAGTATACGAGTATTTGGAATTCTGTGATTAGGTAATGTGAGAAGAAGCTAACAAGATGGAAATCACAATATACATCTATATGAAGCAGAGTCACTCTCATCAACTCAGTACTGGATGTTCTACCAACTTATATGATGTCCATATTCCCCCTTCCACATGGAATCATACAAAGGCTTGACAACATCAGGAGGGATTTTCTCTAGCAAGGAATTAAAGACGACAAAGTTGTCCACTTGGTCAAATGGTGTAATGTTTCAAAAGGGAAAGAACCAGGAAGGGCTAGGCGTAAGGAACCTAAAGTGGCAGAACAAGGCACTTAAATTGAAATGGTTGTGGAGGTATTCTCAAGCACCTCAAGCCTACTGGGGAAGTATCATCAAAGAAAAATATAGGGAGGAGAATAAATGGATGACTATGGTGTCAGTCTGTAGAGATCATAATAGTTCTTTGGCCATTATTCAGGAATCACACCACTGTCAAGGTAGGCAATGGGGACAACATCATTTTGAGAGGATATATGGTTGGGGTCTAACACCTTAAATGATTTATTTCCTGGGTTGCCGGTACAGAAACAGAAGATGAGTTTAGCTGACACATGGGGCATTCTGGGATGGAACTTCCAATTGAGGAAGAACTTCAACGATCGGAAATAGCTAGATGGACTGAGTTTTTCAAAATGTTAGAAGAGTTTCAAAGGCACACAGGAAGGAGCAGACAAATTATGTTGGAATGAAGATAGCAAAGGCATGTTTAAAGTGAATTCAGCAACAAGTCTTTGAATCAAAGATCAACAGGTTCAACTGTTCAACAATGGCCATGGAAGCACATATGGAAAATGATGATACCATTCAAAGTTGTATGCTTTACTTGGATTCTGGTAAGCGAAGCAGTTTCAACTCAAGGAAATCTCAAGAGGAGGAAATTTTTCCTCTATTCTAGAAGCTATCTATGTGGTGATGAAGAAGTTGAGACAGATGACTGTTTCTACAATATAGGAGAACAACACAGCTTTGGAGGATTTTTGTTGAGGGAGGTCTTGATTAGGTAATGCCTAACAAGATTATTCACTTTATTGCTGAGAGGAGGCAGGAGTAGAAGCTTTAGACGTAGGCGGATGGAGGATTGTCCCAGCTTATACCTGGTGGACACTATTGAGAAAGAATAATTTCAAGTGTTTTGAAGACAACAGAACAATTTAAAATATCACGTTGAATTGTATTAGACTTTTTTGTTTTTGGTATAAAAAGATATATTTAGAGGATACCGAGTCTATTATAGACATCCTAGATTCTTGTTAGGATTTTTTCAGGTACTTCCTTTTTGATATGATGTAAATATGGTTTTAGTACAACCTATGTCCTGGTTTAGTCAAATATACACAAATGCTACCTTCCCAGGAAACAACCTCTCTACTTCTATGAGGTAGTGGTAAGGTCTGCGTACATTCTACCCTCCCCAGACCCCACTTGTGGGATTCCACTGGGTATGTTGTTGTATACACAAATGCTACCTTCACAGAAAAATGTGATGAAGAAACTCATATATAATAATCAAAGAAGTGTGGATGAATAGATGGGTCAATTATGTGCCACTGGAGACTAGTGGGACTATGGGAGGTGCATTCATACCGTGGAACAAGATAAAGTGGGAAAGGGAAATCAGCACCTTGGGAATGTACTCTGTTACTTGCAGCTTTAAGGAAAGCGACAAGATTTTAGCTAGCATCTCATGGGAGTCGAAAGAGAGCAAAGCGAAGAGACTTGGTGGGAAATTGGTGCAGCTAGAGGTCTGGTCTCAAGACATAGGGTCCACTGTCGAGACTTCAACGCTGTCATATATCAATCAGAGAAGAAAATTTGCAGTAGAACCAACAACGGCATGTCAGATTTTTCTGGCTTCATTGAGGATATGGAATTGGTGGACCATGAACTATCTATTTGAAGGTACACTTGGAAAAAAGGGGACAAACACACAACTGCAGCCAGACTGGACATAATTTTATCTCGGCAGAACAGAAAATAAACTTCAGAAATATAAGGCAAAACATACTTCACTGTGTAACCCCGGACCACTCACCAAAATGCTACAATGTGGGGATAGGGAGACTACAAAGTCTTACTTCAAGTTTGAGAATTGATGGTTGGACACAGAGGGCTTCAATGAGTGTTAAATGGTGGTGGGAATCATTCAGCTTCACTGATAAACCACAATATGTCCTGGTTGCAAGCTCAAAGCATTAAAAGAGAAACTTAAGGAATGGAGTAAGACTGATCACAGGAACTTAGGTGTTCAAAAGCAGAATGTCTTGAGGAAACTAGCTGATTTTGAGCAACGCAGGAGCATAGTACACTAGAGTACAAAAAATAACCTCTAGTAGCAAATTTGAAGACATAGCTAAAAGGGAGGGAGTTGCTTGGAGACAAAGATCCAGGGAAGTTTGGCTAAAACAGGGGGGACAAAAACACTGGCTTCTTTCACAGAACTGCCAATGTACACAGGAGAATGAACATAATCTCTAACTGAAAGCGAGAGGGGGGAGATCCTAAGTAAACTTGATGAGGTACAATAGAAGATAGTAACTTTTATGAAAAATAATACTCTGAATCAGAAGATTGGAGACCACAGCTTGACTTGAGACATTGCCTTATGATGGGCGAAGAAGAGGAAAACAATTTGCACCTTTTGAACAACAGAACCATCTACAGAGCATAAAATCATGTGCAGGTGTCAAAACTCCATGGCCAGATGGTTTCTCCATGGCTTTTCATCAGCCAATGTTAGGAAATTATGAACCCTGAACAGGTAACAACAGTGTAGAATTTCCACAAGGCAAAAATCTTGAGAGGAGCATCAATGCCACATTTGTATGCTTCATAAAAGGAAAACAAATTACGGATGTGGTGTTGATATTAAATGAGTATGTAGAATCCAGACAAAGATGCCAACATCCTGATATTTTATGCAAGTTTAGATATTCAGAAGCCTCGTGACCATCTGAAGTGGAACTTCCTGATTCTTATGATGCAAAGGACGAGCCTTGGAGCCAAATGATGGATGTTGCATCAGTACAGTGAAATTTTCTGTACCAATCAATAGAACCCCCAGTGGTTTCTTCCCATCTCAGAGGGGACTGAGACAGTGTGACCCCTTGTCCCCCCTTCCTGTTCATCCTAGAAATGGAAGGACTGAGCAACATGATTAAGACAACTACAGAGAAAAGCTGGGTCGGGGTATTCAGGTGGACAACCAAGCAATTAAATAATTTAGAAACAACTCACCTGCAACATGCAGATGATACTCTAGTGTTTTGTGAAGCAGTGACAGAACAGATGCTAATCCTCAGGATGATATTCATCATTTCTGAAGCAGTCTCTAGGCCACATATCAACTTGGGAAAGAGCTTCATTTATCCAATCAATGAAGTAGCAGAGCTGGATAGCTTAGCAGCAGTCTTGGCTGGTAGAGTAGGGGACTTACCAACCATCTATTTAGGCATGCCTCTAGGAGCCAAAAGTGAATCTAAAGAGATCCAGAATGGGGTGATAGGAAATAGTGAAAAGTAGTTAACCAATTGGAAGAGACAATACCTCTCTCTGGGAGGCAGATTGTCGATGGTTAATAGTGTTCTTGATGCACTACCTGCATATATGATGTTTGAGTTCCCAACTCCAAACAATGTGATAAAGAGGATAGACGTTCTAAGGAAAAACAACTTCTAGCATGGAAATGAAAACGAAAAAATTCCATCTGATCCTTCTCAAAAAAATAAAAATTCCGTTGGTCAAATAGGAGGCGGCAACAAAAAGCAAGAAAGAAGGAGGAGTGGAGATCAGGGACATGAGGACGCAAAACATAAGCATAATGATGAAATGACTCTGAAAATTTGTAACATGGAAAAATATGCTATGGAAAGAGGTTATCAAACCAAAAAATGAAATGGAGGATAAGTGGATAACAAAGATGGTGGTCACCCCCATGGATGCATCTTGGAGATCAATTAGAAACCCTTGACCACTATTAATATCCAGAATCAAGTTCAGGGTGGGAAATGGTTTGAAAGTGTCTTTCTGAGAGGACAAATGGACAGATCAAAGACCTCTGAAACAACTTTACCCAAATTTACACATCCTACCTCTAGAAACAGGCCACTGTTTATGAAATGTGAACAGGTCAGGGATGAACTCACACCTCATGAGGAATTTAAATGACCAAGAGATGGAAAGGAAAGGTGCTTTCTACAACAATGGCGGGGAGAGGACACAGCAGTGTGGAAGATATGTTTCAGTCATGTTAGTGTGTCTATTTTAGTTTGTTTTTTTAGGAGTCTTTTGGCCTTACTAGATATTTATATGCCATAAAAAAATATAGATAATTGTAAATACTTTTTTATTTTTATTTCCAAAAAAGGCCAAAAATAACCCTAAACTATTCGAATGGAGCAAAATTACCCCTCCGTTAGGTTTTGGCTCAAACATACCACTCAATTAAAATTTCGCTCAAAAATACCCCCCTCTATAACGAAAATGGAAAAAGGCCCCAAAAAAACCCAGAATTATCGTAAATAGAGCAAAAATGCCCCAAGGGTAGATTTTGATTCAAAAATACCCCTCCCTTAAATTTTGCAAAAAATATCCTTCCCTCCAACGAAAATGACACATGCATGCTGCGTGGACAAAAAGCGTCACATGATCAGTACACATGGAACCTCATTTAGGGATCCAAGAAGTTTTCTCCTCGGATATTAGGTTCGGACTAGCCTTTTTATGTCAAAAGGGACTATAATTTCACTTGCAAACGTCTCATAAAGTCGATCACAGAATGATAATACTGATTCATCCTCGTTATAATCATTGCCTCCTCTTTGAATCAATTTCTCGAGTACAATCAGACCCAACTCTGCAAATTTCCTAATCCTAGCTTGTATAGAAGTTGTTGTGCTCATGTTAACAATGTAACACAATCAACATAAATTAATCATTTTCAAGAGAAAATTCAATTGCAACTATAAACAAAAGCTATTTCTTTAATATAGTAAGAATCAGGACTACTCAAAGTCTGACAAAAATTTATTTGAAGATGGGTTGGGATTGAATTTTTAATGGAAGAGGGATATTTTAAATACTAACTTTAAAATTTGAAAGAACGGATATTTTTTAGCTGAAAACTAATGAAGGGTATTTTTGTTCCATTTCTAATAGTCAAGGGGTATTTTTAGCACTTTTTCATTTCTATTAGGAAGAGGAGTATTTTTAACCAAAAATTTAACGAAGGAATATTTTTGAGCAAAAAATTTAACGATGGGGTATTTTTGAGCCAAAACCTAACGGATGGGTATTTTTGCTCCATTTCAAATAGTTCAGGGGTATTTCTTGCCCTTTTTCCTTTATATTTTATATAATGTTGACATGAGATGCATTTAATTGAGAAAATATAGTCAGAATTCATATAACCAACCCCGACCCGTTAGAGACCAAGACATTGTTGTTGTTGTTATCATTGTTGTATTCTGCTTCCACTGAAGGCTTTCTCATTGGCTATATTGTGGTTTATAGCCTCATCCTGAAATATGTTTTTTCTTTCTTCTGATATTTAAAAAATTTCTATGCTGCCATATCAATAGATAGTCAACATCTGTACTGAAGGATAAGTACAGTTCTGAATCCAAGAGAAGTTGCTGCCCAACTAAAAAGAAATTCAAGAAACAGTCACAGGTCTACTTACACTATTTGAAAATAGTGTACTAAATTACATTCCCAAAGTTTTTACTGAGGGTCTTATAGCCTGGTTTCATAATTACTGGAATATACAGGCCTAGAAGTAGTTATTTAACAACATGCACACAAAGGATATTAGTTACCCAATCACAGAGCAACCAAACGAGATATTTGAGAATCTAAAACACCAAACAATCAACAAGTGAAACCCATTCGAAATACAGCTTTTCACCAAAATCAGAAGCTGTTGCAAACTATAACCCACTCGAATTCTTTCCTTCCTTTTCTCTATTTGTAAATAGGAGCATTTCAAAGTAAACGATAAAACTAATAATGACATACCTCAACAATGTTGCCGACCAAGTAAGGAAGTTGCTTGTTCAGCTTAATTTTCTCCTGATTCTCCTTTATCTTTTCCTTGAATGAGTCCAATTCCAGATTCGTTCTCTGTAGCTCTTCCTATAATTCAACATTCAACTCAAATAAATTAAACTCCACCGAACACAGAGCCACAAAACAAGCAAATAAAAAAATTTGAATAAAGTAAATTCGGAACCTTTAAAATTCGAACTTCGTTGTCAAGTAGACGCGAAGCCCTAATAATATCCTCAGTGGACATAGCATACAGGTCATCTTCGAAGTTGCTGTCCTCCGCCATCGCTGTCGCCATTCACAACAGAGACGTCGATGTATGCCAAGCTGGGATGAGAGTAAGACAGGAGAAGATCACAACGGAACGGAGGGAGGAGTCGATTTGTGTGACTTCTGAAAATTGAGACACAAGTGACAAAAAAGTCTCAAAATTAATTTTGGTGGTCAAACTTGTCATTAGTTAAATTAATTATTTGATTAAGTTAATGATGAGTGTAAGTGTAAAGTTTTAAAACTTTTGGAACCCATATGTAAAAAAAAACTTTTTTTAAAAAAAAATAAAAATAAAATTTTTTTAAAAAAAAAAATTAAATTTTTTAAAAAAAAAGAAAATTCCAAGCGGTTCATTTCGCATGAATAGCGACCAGTCCGCATCGCGGAATGGTCGCGTATAAGTGCGACGGAAGTTTTTTTTCTCTAAGTCTCGATCCGCGATCTCACCGCGTCGCGTATCGGTCGCACAGTAGTGTATTTATTTCCTCGTTTTTCGCGTGACCCTAGGACTATATAAAGTCCCTTAGCCGTTTTTAGGGTTTCTTCTTTCTTTCCTTAGCCGTTTTCCCGTTTTCTCTGATCTCTCTCAAATTTTTTGCCCTATTGTTCAAGTTTTCAAACTCCTACGCGACACACACTCATCTAATCTTGAAGTAAAGTAAGTATTTTCTTCTAAATGTCCAATTTTTGTTAGTTTTTGTTGTTGGATTTGGTTATTGCATAATTTGAAGTATAGGTGTTGTTGTTTTTGTTATTAAGTTGGAGAAATATGTTGGATTTGTTGTTTGAGTTATATTATTTAAAGAATTTGTGATGGTTTTCATATAAAAGATTTAGTTAGGGCTTTGTTTTTAGTCTTTGCTTTTGTAGTGAAAATTGAGAGGAAGGTGACCAAAAAAATTGTAAATTATGGTTATTGTGATATTTCAAGTATGGTTGTTGTTGTGATATTTCAAATTTGTGTTAGTTTTGGTTCTTGGATTTGGTTATTGCATCATTTGAAGTATAGGTGTTGTTGTTTTTATTATTAACTTGGAGAGATATGTTAGATGCCCGGGTTATATTATTTCAAGAATTTGTGAAGGTTGACATATAAGTGGTTATGGTGACATTTGAAGTATGGTTGTTGTTGTTTTAGATATTAGATGTGTTGGTTGATTTAGTCTATTTGAAGAAATTGTGTTGATGCTTTATGTTTAAAAGAATTTGTGATGCAATGAAGAAGATATTTATTAGGGTGAAATTGTTTTGTTGCAGTTATCAATGGCTTCTAGGGCAAGACGTACAGGGCAACCCGTTGCAGTTGGGTCCTCTAGCCGCAGGCCGCGTAACAGGGAAGTCCCAGAGGTCCCCCCAGCCCCGTCGCGCACTGGCCAGCGCACTATATTTGGGCTCCGGGCAGTCAACCGAGAGGGACACAGGTGGTACCGGTCTCATGATGAGACGAAGTACTTCCCCGATGTGCCTATTGATGGGGATTCCCTGGCACGCGAGTTCCCGCGCATCTATCAAAGGTGCATGGATTATCAATTGTTGTTCCTCTTCAACGATCCCTTACCATGCAACCTCAGCATGGTTAGGGAATTCTATGCCAATATGAAGAAGGAACCTCGCTCACAGGTGATTATTGTGCGGGGAGTTGAAGTAAACATAGGCCCCGTTGCCATAAATGTCATTTTGGGCACTGCAAATTGCGATTCTGGGCCTCTCACTGATATGCAAGCGCAGCCCCCGTACCGTCTCATCCGGCACACACTTGCGGGAGTTAACTCCACGGCAAGATGGATAAGGCACGCTGGGCGAGGACACCACCAAAGCTTCCCCTTTGCCCACATGAATCGGGAAGCTCGGGTGTGGCTCAAAATTGTTATGCATTCCTTCTTTCCGGGGCAACACTTTACTGCCGTGACCCGCGATACGAACTTGCTTGGTGTATGCCCTTATGACGGGCATAGAGCTTAACTTTGGGTCAATTCTCAAGTCCTCCATGAGGAAGGCTAGAGTCCATCGTGGTCGCAGGTATGCTTTCGGGGGCCTCATTACTGAATTGTGCACTCGTGAAGGTGTCCCGAGCGAAGCGGCGGACTATTGGCCCGTGATCCAGGCCCCACTGTACAATGTGACCAACATTAAGGGGGCAGAGGAGTCTACTGGGCCAATCCTCACCACTGTTGAGCGGAACCATCGGGATGAGCTCATTATGGCTCGCATGTACGGGCTTGAGATGCTGAGGCATAGGACGGGCGGTCGCGCATCTACGGAGGAGGAGTTGACTGAAGTTGCGGCCGGCTACCCTCTCAACGACCTGGCAAATGCTGTGCTGGGCATCGGGCCTACCTTTGTGGAGCCCCTTGATGATGATATCCCCACGGACCCCGAGGCAGGACCAATGGGATCCGACAGTGATGAGTATGACGTTGAGGACGAGCCGCCATTAGCCACAGGAGAGGACCCAATGTTGCCCGATGATGATGAGTAGTTTAGTAGTTTAGTTGCTTGTGTATATTTCAGACATTGGTTGTGTATATTTCAGACAATGTTTATGTTATTTAAATCGTATTTTTAAGGCATATATCGTTGTTTTTATTAATTTCATTGCCATCGATTAATCTTGGATACCAATTTCTTTTTAGACATATATCATTGGTACGTTGCAATAGTAGGTGTCGCGAACGATAGTATGCGTATTAGGATGTAACATATAATATAAATATTGAGAAATGTCATGTAAAGTTGAGCCTTTTTTTTTTGCGAACAAGAACGTCTTTACATTTGCGATCGACCCGGGAGTTTTTTTGGGAGTTTTTTTGGGTGAACCAACATGTCTTAACATATTGAAGGTTGTGTAGGTGTTGGTTGAATTTTTCGGGGCCCGGAACGAAAAATCCCAAAAATTTGGGTCACCAAAACAGTGTGCATCCGCGACCTGTCCGCGTCGCGGATACGTCGCGGACATGCACATTTCCAGTGCTGAAAATGTTGCGTGGTTTTGCGATCGACCCGGGAGTTTTTTTGGGAGTTTTTTTGGGTGAACCCACATGTCTTAACATATTGAAGGATGTGTAGGTGTTGGTTGAATTTTTCGGGGCCCGGAACGAAAAATCCTAAAAATTTGGCTCACCAAGACAGTGTGCATCCGCGACCTGTCCGCGTCGCGGATGCGTCGCGGACATGCACATTTCCAGTGCTGAAAATGTTTCGTGGTTTTGCGATCGACCCGGGAGTTTTTTTGGGTGAACCCACATGTCTTAACATATTGAAGGTTGTGTAGGTGTTGGTTGAATTTTTCGGGGCCCGGAACGAAAAATCCCAAAAAATTTGGGTCACCAAAACAGTGTGCATCAGCGACCTGTCCGCGTCGCGGATACGTCGCGGACATGCACTTAAATTTTTTTGTGGGAGTTATTTTAGGGATTTTTTTGGGAGTTTTAATTGCTGTGAATAAAACAAGATAATAATTAGAGATATAACGTTTACTAAGAATATTCATCTTCGACATTTCATAAAAGTCTGAAAAATAACAAAATTCATACGTTTAACATCAAAACGTGTATATAATTACAAACATCAAAAAATATATGTTTTTGAGATCAACTACTGCTCCTCCGTAGACGTTGCTTGCTGCTCCTCCATCTCAGATGTTGCCGGCTGCTTGTCCTTCATCACGGCACTTTTGGCTTTTTTCCTTGCAGTCATGATGGCTTTTGAAATATTGTACTGTTAGTTCATAGCTATCCCGACCCCAAGGATATGCACAGAATGCATCTCTGTCGGCCGATAGCTTGAATTAAGAATCCTTTGCATTAGTCCCTTCATCTCTACCCATAAGAACCACATGGACAAAGTAAACTAGACAGAGGGACTTCTTCACACTCCTCGTCACCTCACTTGACTGCAAAAGTTCAAGAATCTCCTTTGTTTTGCAATGCGTCTTTCCCATTGCTTCACAAATTCTTCTATAGGTCTTTTTAGTTTTTTTTGAGAAGAAGGGAGGAGGAGGTGGGACGTGACAGTTCAAGCCAGTAACAATGCCAAACTCTCTCAGCCCAAAACAAACTGGCATTCCACAATAATTTATCCAGAAGTCATTCTGGCTACTAATCCACCGACGAATAAGCTGATACATCAGCTTCATTTGAAATCTGGGGATGTTTCCCTCGCCTATGTCTAGGTATAATTTCCCAAATACCGTAGACCTAAAGTATCCATCTAAGTCTTGCTTCACTAGAATACTTTTAAAATCCGAATATGGTTTCCCAAGTTCAGATTTAATCCCTATATCCCCTCCCTCATGACGATTTAGAAACCCTGGCATATCAAATCCATAATCGTCATACCTGAATGCCACAACTGTGGCAGCGTCTGAAGCGGGTGATGGACTCCCGACAGGAGTTGAGGGTGTTTCTGCAGCAGGTGAGGAAGAGCTGGCAGCAGCTGCTGGGCTCTGTGGAGCATCTAAGGAAGAGCTGGCAGCAGCTGCTGGGCTCTGTGGAGCATTTGAGGAAGAGCTTGCAGCAGCTGCTGGGCTCTGTGGAGCATCTGCTTGACTGGGACCAATACCAGCGTCAGCACACACTACGTCGACGAGACGATCAAGTTGTTGTTGTTGTGTTTGGTCATCGTCTTCTTCGTCTTCCAATATAATCACTCTTCTAGTACGTCTAGAAGGAGCATCGTCGGGCCCAACATTTTTTCGCTTTGGTCTTGCCATTTAGTATAGCCCTACCAAAAATTAATAGCAACTTCAACAAGAGAGGGAAAAAGGAAGGAAGTCATATTTTTTCATTAGTTGTTGCAAATTTACCCAAAATAACAATTAAGCAAAGAACAATAAGACCCAACAAAAATCAACAAACAAATCCAACATATTCGACAAAATTACTACGAAAACAATAACACCCATATATCAAAGTGCAATGATCAGTACTAAACCAACAAAGCACTCACACTTACCAAAAACCTAAGAATAATGGATGGTGAGATGAGTGAGATGATTGAAAATTTAAAGAGTAGAGGGAAAATACTTACTTGAGTTGATGGTGAAATGAGTGTGCGTCGCGTAGGAGTTTGAAATCTTGAAGAATGGGGGAAAAAATTGACTTTGGAGGGGTTGAGGGCCGAAAATCGGGTGAGGTTTCGCTAAAAAAGCCCTAAAAAACCGATGGGGCCTTTATATAGTGGTGGGTCCACGCGGAAATCGAGGCCCGAAATACACTGAACCGCGACAGGTCCGCGATGCGGACCTGTCGCGCACACTTACTTGTACAAAAAATGACATGGTCACCAAATAACATTCTCCGCGACGCGGACGTGTCGCGGAGCTTCAGTGTTTTCCAAGTCCAATTTTTGGTGATTTTAAGCTACGGTCCCCGAAAAAATCACCAAAGCATGCCAATAGCCTATGGACGGATGCCTATGAATCGGTGATTGCTAGGAACATTTCAGCAGCTGCTGGGAAATGTGCAACAGCTGCTGGGGTTATCACAGCAGCTGCTGGGAAATATACAGCAGTTGCTGGGAATTGTACAGCAACTGCTGTATTTTTCCCAGCAGCTGCTGGATACGACCTTCGAATTTTCGTTACTACCTATGGGAAGATGCCTATAATGGGATGGTATCATCCATGTGTAGTGGTAAGTTGAGTTTTGTTAGTCCGACTACAAATAAAATGCTAAATTCATGAGTCCTCTTATACATTGACTTCACTTACTCAAAAGTGATAAACAATCAATTGCACATGTGAGTGATGCATGTTATACGGTGGTTGTTTCGATTAATTGGTCGACGTGGTCATCGTTATACATGAATATAAGGAATTTCGTCCAATTCAACACTAGAAATAACTCGATCGAAAACATTTCTCAGCAGCTGCTGGGAATTTCTCAGCAGCTGCTGGGAATAACACAGCAGCTGCTGGGAAATTCTCAGCAACTGCTGGACCCGACCTTCGATTTTTTGTTAGTGCGTATGGGAAGATACCTATAAGGGGATGCTATTGTCCATGTGTAGTGATAAGTTGAGTTTTGTTACTCCGACTACAACTAAAATGGTAAATTCAGCAATGATCTTATACATTGCCTTCACTTACTCAGAAGTAATAAACAATCAATTGATCAATTGCACATGTAAGTGATGGTGACAAAGTAAAGTGACTATTGCTTGGTTGCGTCAATACGTTTTGTAATACATTAGTAATTATCTTATGCGTGAGGTGGAATCAACAATGATCTTATACATTGAGATAGTACTGACACAAATAAAATGTTGGCAGATCTACTTCACACTTATTTCGGTGGTTGTTTCGATTAATTGGTCGATGTGGTCATCGTTATACATGAATATAAGGAATTTCGTCCAATTCAACACTAGAAATAACTCGATCGAAAACATTTTGTTACAACTTGTTGTAGCAACTTGGCAAGTTGCTGAGAAATTCTCAGCAGCTGCTGGGAAATTCTCAGCAGCTGCTGGACCCGACCTTCGATTTTTCGTTAGTGCGTAGGGGAAGATGCCTATAAGGGGATGCTATCATCCATGTGTAGTGGTAAGTTGAGTTTTGTTACTCCGACTACAACTAAAATGGTAAATTCAGCAATGATCTTATACATTGCCTTCACTTACTCAGAAGTAATAAACAATCAATTGATCAATTGCACATGTAAGTGATGGTGACAAAGTAAAGTGACTATTGCTTGGTTGCGTCAATACGTTTTGTAATACATTAGTAATTATCTTATGTGTGAGGTGGAATCAACAGTGATCTTATACATTGAGATAGTACTGACACAAATAAAATGTTGGCAGATATACTTCACACTTATTTCGGTGGTTGTTTCGATTAATTGGTCGACGTGGTCATCGTTATACATGAATATAAGGAATTTCGTCCAATTCAACACTAGAAATAACTCGATCGAAAACATTTTGTTACAACTTGTTGTAGCAACTTGGCAAGTTGCTGGGAAATTCTCAGTAGCTGCTGGGAAATTCTCAGCAGCTGCTGGACCCGACCTTCGATTTTTCGTTAGTGCGTAGGGGAAGATGCCTATAAGGGGATGCTATCATCCATGTGTAGTGGTAAGTTGAGTTTTGTTACTCCGACTACAACTAAAATGGTAAATTCAGCAATGATCTTATACATTGCCCTCACTAAGTAATAAACAATCAATTGATCAATTGCACATGTAAGTCACACTTATTTCGGTGGTTGTTTCTATTAATTAGTCGACGTCGTCATCATTATACATGAATATAAGGAATTTAGTCCAATTCAACATTAGAAATAACTCGATCGAAAACATTTTGTTACAAGTTGTTGTAGCAACTTGCCAACTTGCTGGATTATTCTCAGCAGCTGCTGGGAAATTCTCAGCAGCTGCTGGGAAATTCTCAGCAGCTGCTGGGAATTATACAGCCTCTCCGCGACGTCCCCGCGACGCGGACTGGTCGCGGAGGCACACTACTTTCGTGTCCCAAATTTTTGGGATTTTTCGTTCCGGGCCCCGAAAAATTCACCCAACACCTAAACATCCTTCAATATGTTAAGACATGTGGGTTCACCAAAAAAAACTCCCGGGTCGATCGCAAAACCACGCAACATTTTCAGCACTATATAAGTGCATGTCCGCGACGTCCCCGCGACGCGGACTGGTCGCGGAGGCACACTGCTTTCGTGTCCCAAATTTTTGGGATTTTTCGTTCCGGGCCCCGAAAAATTCACCCAACATCTACACATCCTTCAATATGTTAAGACATGTGCTTTCGTGACCCAAATCTTTGGGATTTTTCGCTACCCAAGTGCACAAGTAATATACAATGTATTGAGCAATAATAAATTGAGTAAAAATTTATTGAGCAATAATACAAGTAATATACAATGTACAATGTATTAAATAATAATAAATGTTAATTGTTCCATCTATACTTAACATGCATAATGAAAAGACGTTTACAAACACCAAATAAAATAGAGTGTCCTTATGAAACATTCCGCTCAGAGCAAGTAGTTCTCTTGTGCCCAACCCTTTTGCAAATGGAACATCTATTCTTCTTGCTTGGCAGTGATTGTCCGATACTTGGATGCCGCTTATTTGCCCTTCTTCCCACCTTTCCCGTCGCAACATGTGGAGGAAGTATTTCACTTTCTAAAATCTCCCTAGGAACCTCCCAAAATTCTTCCGACGGCACGGGATTGATTTCCTCCGCGTATGCAAGGATGTATGTCTCTACCTTATAGTATTCAGAAGAATACTCATAAATACACCTTCCATAATCTTCGCCATATTGACTCCTAAATGCGGCCATCGCATGAGGACAAGGAATTTTATCAAGATCGAACACTCTACAGCTGCAAGATTTGCAATGAAGATCAACAGTTGCCACTGCATCATGTCCGGAGACAGCATATCTATAGTTGGCAATTGGATGCACCAATAGCTTGTTCCCTATAATAGTATTTTTGGAGATCACCTCCTCTATCGAAGGGACCAAGATGGTTGATGCATTGATGAACTCCATTCTTCTTTGGTGAAAATTTTCCCCAAACTTCCTGATTATCGCATCAAATAGAGCAGGAATTGGAAATTCTCTTTCAACAACAAAAAGAGAATTAATTGACTCAGCTATGTTTGATGTCATAATACCGAACCTGTAAATGTTGCAACCGATATTATAGAATTTAATAACTACCATTATTAAGAATAGAGAATTCTAAAACAGTAATTACACATACCTATTTCCAGGGAAAAAAGCCCTGCTCCATCTATGAAATCCAATTTCTTCCAGATGTGCGGCAACCTGTGGAACCATATCTCTTATTTGATTGAAGTGATCATGAAACTCACTTACATTGTATGCTTGTGCAGCCTGGTAAAAATGATATATGATTCTTCCATTGTGAAATTGGGTTCGAATATTTTCACCAAGGTGCCACATGCAACAACCATAATGAGCTGAAGGGTAGACAATTGACACCATTTTTTTAATGCTTGGATGTCTATCCGAAATTATGCACAATTCCGGAGTATCGTCTACAAAACTTCTCATTTGGTGAAAAAAATAACGATAAGCCGCATCACATTCAGAGTCAACAACACAGAATGCGACAGGAAAAATATGTTTCTCAGCATCCTGTGCAGCATCCTGTGCAATAGCAGACAACAAGACGCCACCATACTTCCCTTTTAAAAATGTTCCATCTACGGCTATGACTTTTCTCATATGCCTAAAACCATGAATCCAGGCTCCTAAGGCCACAAAAAAGTACTTAAATTTACCATTTTCATCTACCTCCAACGCCGTTTTGGTGCCCGATTCACAGTGCTAAGCATATGGCGATATGCGTCAAGCACCGCATATCCATGCTCGTGTGTTCCCCTTATCAAAGATTTTGCAATTTCACTGCCCTTCCAGAGTTTCCAGTAACTAACCTTGCATCCCAATTCAACCCGCAGTGAGGTTCGCATATCTCTGGTAGACGGCCCTTTACCCTCGGGGAACTTATCTTTGAAGTATGCGCCAATTACATTGGCCGTAGCATGGGGATTGTGGCTAGTCAGATGCTGAGAACCACAAGTGTGAAACTTTTCATACTTTCTGATGTAAAACCTATCAGAACTTTCAAGCTTCACCGCTCTCAACCACCACTTGCACTCGGGATGCACACACTTGACGCAATACACATTTCGCGAGTTAATCACTTTTTTTATTCTAAAATCTTTCTTCAAACAGGCCATTTTCAATGAAATATCTAAATCTTCCTTATTTTTAAAGGTCATACCATTATGAAAACCTGTTTCATCATCTTGGAGGTGATTCGACTGTGTCGATTGTGTATTCGCTAGTGTGTTGCTCCCAACTTCTGGGGTCGGCGTCAACTCACCTCTACTTGCTCTATCTGGAATGTCCATAGCCATCAAAGGACATTCATCATTCACAATTTCCAGATCTTGTTGATAATTTTGGTTCTCCAACGCCCTTTCAACCATGTATACCCGTAGAACGGGTCTTCCTTCATCTTCCAGATAAATCCGTAAACTCACTTGTTTTTTTATTCGAAAAGGAGTCACTCTCTGTTTTTCACCACAAGAATGCATGTAAGTGATGACGATATCATCCGGCTCACAATTTAATTCACAACTACAAATAATTTGATTTATAAAATCATCGTACGAGATATCTCGATTCACAATCATCACTGTCGTCTCGGCCATTTCTTTGTCTTTCCAACGCCAAATAAAACGATTATTAGACTCAACCCATTCACCATGACAATCAACTCCTAATACTATTCTGTCTTCCATGGTTGATCTTCAAGCTACCTATATGAATAACAGTTAAAAGCGCAACATCAGAAAATATGTACAGAAATACAACAATTGCAGCTACTTCATCATATGAAACCAACTAATTCAATCCAGCAGCTGCTGCAAAAACTCCAGCAGCTGCTGCACTCAGTCCAGCAGCTGCTGCACACAATCCAGCAGCTGCTGAACAATCCAGCAGCTGCTGCGTCTTCTCCAAATCGCCCCCAATGTGCACAAATGGCAACAATGGCCAAATATTCAACAAAACCACAAAACACAAATAAATAGCACCAAATACACTTTTATCAATCATAATGAGGATGGAAACTTACCTTTCAAGTAATTTCTACGGCTATCCGAACAAATGCCCCAAATAAATTGATTTCTTTTCAACCTAATTTGAAGCACAAATATTGTGTTGGGAAAAATACTAACAACAACAACAACACAAGAATACCAAGAAGGAGAACAAGAACAAGAAGAAGAAGAAGAACAACAACAACTACAACAACAACAAAAACAAATGAAACGATGCAAATGGGAGAAAAATGTCGCGGGGGAGGGGCTTGTGCGTCGCGGGGAAGGGTTGGGCATCGCGGTGATGGAGGTGAAAAAGAAGGGAGGGTTTGGGGGTATTTTGGGTATTTTGTATTGATGGGTTAAAGTGTAACAAATTGAAGTTGGGGACCTTTTTGCAAAATCAACTTAAACCATTAATCCTTAATTAATTTTTTGTCACCTACACCTAATTCTTAAGACTTGAGTCACTTTTTTTAAATTTTGAAAGTTTTTTGTCACCCTTAATTAGAAAGCCCGTGTAACTTGTATATAGTATAAGTATATCAGATAGGTCTATGTAGTCACGAATGGGGCACAATAGACCGATTGTCTGATTATTGCATTTCAACCCCTGTAGTTGGTAGTAGTATCAATTTAGCTCCTTTTAGGCATACTTTCCTCTTCTCATGCGCATGTTTGGTAGACACGTAATTACTTGGTGAGAGTAGAATTAGATGTAATTGAAGTAGTATAATTACACTCTTCAATTTTCATGGAGGGGCTAGGAATTGGGTGTAATTACATGATGTAACATCAAACTTTTTATCTTTCCGTTTTAAATATGTTTTTATGTGAAATATGAAAAGTCAATACTTTCTTTTTTTATTTGAACATTTTCATTTCTAGCAACAAACTAATGTTCTCGAGTAAAATCTTTTTTTAATTCTTTTTCATATTTGGATGCCTTGATAAATTATTTTTTGTGTTTAATTTTTGTGTTTTCTTTTATTAAGTTTTGAAGAATTAACTTTTTTTTTAATTTCTGGTAATAATAATAAATTAGATCTTGTGTAGCCTACAAATAAAAAGAAATAAGTAGTAATATTATTTATTTAAAATCTAATTTGTTAAATTAACTGTGTAATTACATTTGTCCAGTCAAAGAAGACAATGGAAATTACACTGTAATTATACTTTGGCAAACAAACAAGATAATGAAATTATCAGGGTGTGTAATTACTTTTCTGATAATTATACCAATTCCAATTACCAGGTAGCTTTCCAAACAGACTCTATATCTTATTATTTCTTTTCTTTTCTACTATATTAGAAATAGGCTATCAACATGCTTGCTTGTAAAGGGCATAGTGGACTTTTTGCTTTCCAGCTATACATGTCTTTTTTTGCTTCTCCTTTCTCTCATCTCTTAAAAACAACAATGTTGTTGGCTTCAATACATTATTCCAGTTGTCCTATACGTGCCTCTTTCCTCTTTTCTCTTTCTCTCTTTGCCTAAATAAAGAAAAATACAGTACAAATTCAAAACAAAATTGTGTAGTTGTCAACAAGGCTTCAATGTTTCCGCAAGTATTTTCTTCATCAATGGATTTGATATTGAGTATTTTGCATTGTGGCTTTTATTTTTTCCATTTGGGTTTGTTGTTAATGTTCAATTTTTTGGGGTGCTTTGGAAATCTCAGCAACCTATTATGTTCTTTCTATTCTATCTTGAGTTTGATTATTGATTCTTTTTAATATCTTGTTGCCATTGCATGTTAGATGTTTGATAAAAGTTGGCAGAGAAAAAACTTAGTCTTATTAGTATCTTGTTGCTATTGCATGTTAGGTCCTTGATAAAAGTTGGCAGAGGGGAAACTTAGGAAGAAATTTATTGTCTCTTTTTTTTTTTTAGGCTCTAGTGACTTGGGAATTGGTTGCTCCTTTACCGGTAATTTAATGTTGTTTTTATGCTATATTGGTTGTTTTTTTACTGATACCCACTGTTTTTTTTATGCTTCTTTGCCAGGGGTCTTTTCCCCCCTGTTTTTGTGGCTTTTCTTTCCAAGTTTTTGTTGTGAAGAAACTGGAAATAGAAGATTGTGACTTCTTTTTGTTTCTTTTCAATAGTTAAGGACTGATTTAAACCAAAACATGCTAGCTTGTCACTTCTCTCTCTCCCTCCAAAAGTCCAAACAAGCACCAGTGAGGTAAATGCATGGCCTAAAAACACATCTAAAAGCACAGAGGCAGAATTATTAGCATAACCAGCTTAACTTGAGAAACTTCTACCAAAAAAAATAAATGTTTAGGCTCCTGCATGCTTTCGCTCATTTTTGGAATTCATTGATTTGTGGCCATAGTCAAGCGATAGGAATTTACTTTACTGATCTGATTATTGTTGTTGAGCAAGATATGTTACAACAACAATATTCTCTTTATCGAAGGGAAAGTAAAAAAAACTTTTAGTAGGTAGCCAAAAAAGGTGTTACCAAAAATGAGATGAAAGGAGTAGCAATTGCGTCAATAGAATTAGAGTTCCCACTTTTGCCACGTTCAATACTTTTTAAGGACTGAACGGTATCTACCTGAGAGAGAACAAACTGACATGAGTCTCCTTGGTTACAAGTCTAAAACATTCAACCTTGTTCTCTGTTGCTCCCTCCCCCCCCCCCCCCTCAACATTTCTTCTTCATCTTTTGGGTTTGCTTCCTCTATCTTATGCTCAGTGCCTGCTGTAGTTTTTAAGAGTAATTACTCAGTGCTAGAGAGTTCTCACATACAGGTCATATAAAGCTTCCACATGTAGTATGTTACTACTTATTAGGAACACCTGACAGGTTTATTATGTGAACAGTTCGATTGAAAAGGAACAAAAAAATGTTTTGAAAACGAAGTATTTCTTGTTCTTTCTTTTCAACTGAGTATTTAAGGCTGAACAACCAAGACCGATAGGACCCTTATAGTTAGTACAAGTATTAACTGAAGTAATAAATTAGTTTTAAGATATAATTTAAACGTCACTAATAATAAGAATTTATACATTTCTAAATAACTTGTCTGACTTGTAGCAATGCTGATCGATTCATATACAAACGACCTTTCAAATGTCACTAATAATAAGAATTTATAAATTTCTATATAACTTGTCTGAGTTGTAGAATGTTGATTGATTCATATACAAATGACCTTCTGTAAAAGCAGAACATGGCAACACAAGTACAAAAGTAATAACCATTCTTGAAATACACCTGATCAAAACTTTAAATATTTGAGAGTAGATAGGTGTGCTCTGTAATGCCACTATATTACGGTGATATGAGAAGGGCCTGATAGTAGTTGAATGTTATTTGTCTATACATGTTCTTCTTGACAGTCTTTTAAAGATACAAAAATATATCATTATGTATAGAAAATGACTTTTAATTCTGTCTTTATTCTTTTCCTTTTTAGCAGCTAATTTATCCCCACCACAGGAAAGATTAGGTCGAAACGATAGTCCCTCGCCAGAACCTCAACTTAATCCATCAAGTTCTACTGTTGATTTATCATCACCACGTAAACAAAGGGCTCGAAATGATATACCCTCTCCAAAAAGTGAGTGTAAGCAGCCAAGAACTCAAGAGGGTAACCTGTCGCCACCTCGCAAACGTAGTGCCAAGAATGATACACAGAGGGATATGATTCATACACCTTAACCTGAACCCCAGTTGAAGCTTTCAAGTTCAAAAGATCCTGATTTTCATCACCACGCAAGCGGAGGTTTAAAATGATATACCGGAAAATGTAATGAAGTCTTTGAGAACTAGAGATGTTGATATTTCACCACCACGTAGACGAAGGAGTCAGAATGATACACCTGAATCTGATATGAAGTCTTTGAGCAGTAGAGATATGGATATCCACCACCAAGGAGACATAAAACTCAAAATGAAACCCCTGCACTAGAACCCAACAAGTCTTCCATTGTATCTACGTTTTTTTCACAGGTAAGCATAAAAAGGTTTTTCAAAATGCAAGCTTCAACTTTCACAAAATCAAAGGATTTTGAAAGGCGTTGATGATTTTCATAGTAGGACTCTAGCTCTTAACAGTCTCCGGATGATCACGAGGAGCAGTTTCTTCGGAGTAAGTATGGATTCTGCTTTAATAGGAATTGAACTTGGCCATGGTTGGAAAATTGTTCAAAGTGTCTTTGGTACGTCAGCAAAGTCCAGACCACACAAAATTCGAGCTTCTGGTACATTTCACTATTCGTTTTTTCATACTTATATACTGAATCAACTTTGTTGCTTGATACAAAGAAAGAGGCATATTTGATTGATTGTTTTAGGGGGTGTGGAGTTCCGAATCTCCTTGTGCCGTGATGAAAATGTCATTTTAGTATCACTTTTAGAGTATGCACATGTTAAGAGGCATGTAAAAACTTGTTGTGCAAAATTTTCTTCCTTAGTGAGTTTAGGGTTAAGTTAAATTTCGTCTTAGTATATTGGATGTAGGATTCAAAATAGTGGATTAAAATGTGAGGCAATGAATTTTTCGTATTTATTACAGATATGTTTGTAAGATTACTCCATGTTGGCTTAGTTTCTGCTTATGTATGCAAATAAGAATTAAACTCTGCTATTGTGCTAACATAAGGTGATTAAAAAATTGTTCACTAGTAGTATGGGATTTCTGGTTCCCTTTTGTTTGCTATAGTAGTATATCACCTATTTGAGATTTGGTAAAGGGTGAAGGATGGAAAAACTAAAAGTGGATGATAGTTGGGTCTGAAGTTGCTATGGTACTGTACTCCTGGTATGGTTAGTTGTAATAAGGTGAAAATGGTCAAATTTAGGAGTTGATGGATGACAATCCTAACCGGTGGATTGCATGCAGGTTGCAAGTGAGACATGTCTCATCCGATAGATGGTTACACTGCTTGAAAGATAGTTAAACTTATTAGCTTTTCATATGGATGGGAACCGAGTAAAAAGTCTTCCTGTTTTCTCTTACCTTAACGAAAACTACAACTTTTCACCTGAATTTTTGGTTCGAGTATATTGGTTTTAGGTTTAATGTTAGAAAAAAGAGAATATTTTCATTATTTTGTCATGTGGATTAAGCATAAGCAGACTATGTTGCATGACAGGAGAGGATATTGAGGATGCAACACCTCTCAAAGTTCATTAACAATCATATGGATCAGTACTTCCCTATGTGGATGTACCTTGCTTGGGAGCAATTTTATTTGGATCTCACCTAGGGTATGGCATTATATGATGTTTGATTAACACTAAAAAGCTGCAAAGTGAAGAGTTATGTAAATATTATAAAATTTAAACATCCAATATAAATATATAACAATAACTAAAAACAAAATATCTGCCAAGCATATTCATACACACACACACATATAATATCATGCTTGCATGAATATGCACGCACGGACCAACACATCCTAGTCTTATATAGAAGGGGGACTTTCAATATGCCTGCAATATATGTCCTTTAAATTGAAAAGTAAAGATAGTTTAGTCATTTAGCTCATCAACTGATAGTTGTTGCCCATTGCACTTTAGCTTTTGTTTTATCCAAAGGTTGTTGCCCATTTCATCTCAATTTTTATTTTATCCAAAAGTTAATATATCTATATTCTTCCTTATTTTTCTAAGCCCATGTATGTGTCTTGTGCTATTTTTCTCATGTTGTGTGCGTGTCTTTCCCCCCGCCATGCAGCAAACACGTGTTGCTCTTCATTTTAGGTATAATTTACAGTAGTTGTGGCTCAGTTTTCACTTGGTGTGTCCTCTCTTTCCTCTTGTTATATATTCTTCCATCTCGTAATATAGGCAAAAAGAAAAAAAAAAGAACAATTTTGTGTTGTACATATAAAAAGAAAAATGTTCTTTTGTTGGTCTTGTTCTTTAGGTATATGCTTTTAATTAAATTTATGCTAAATATTAGGTTGAATTGCAACATTTTTAGGGTTTAGTTGTATAAGAAATTTTCAAGGTCTCAAGTAATAGTTTGTTCAAGAGAAAAATAGGATGTAAAAATTGATTTGTGTGACCAAATTTGATATTTGTTATTTACATGCGAAGAACAAATATCATTGAAGAAACATATATGCAAAGTTTCAGTGGAACTCTAATTCAAAAAATCCAAGATGCCCGAGGCTCAATAGAGAAAAAGCCAGTAATTACTAAATGGATCTGAGGTAGACATTAGAAAGTCACCGTACCTATAATAGCCTTGAATAATATGACTCCTACATTGGTGGAACAACTATTGGTCTTTGTATCTCTTTTCTATTTCTTCCATGTTCAGAATCTCTTTGTAGGGCAAGAGCTATTCAATTTTGTATCAATTGTTTCCTCCCTTCAAAGAAGCATAGATTGACCCTACCCTACCTTACTTTAAATTATCTAAACCGAATGTTGTGCTCACAAAATCCCAAATCTCAACAGTTCAAAGACAGAAAAATTAAACTTCATTCTTATCCCTTTAGAACAAAAATTTAGAAAAAGCAACAATAGAGAATATTTTTCCAATTTTCAGACTCAGAATATTGGAATCTAAAATAAAAAGATAGAAGAAGCTCTGGTAATTGATTAAATTCTCAATATCATGAGAAGAGAAAAAACAAAAAAAAAAACTTATACTACCATAAGAATACTTGATCAAGCCCTAATAGGAAAACAATAATAAAAGTAGTCGATCCAAGCTCAAATGAACAACTTGGACGCAGCTTGAGAAAACAAAATTGAAGGCTTACTAGAAAATAGTTTCAATATCGACTCAATGTATTCCATATATGAAGTACATATAACACAAAACACAACAGGTAACATAATGGAACTCTAATTATTGCAATCTATGTTGCTTGAGTTCTTAAAAAAAGTTATCGATGTGTGTTGAATCCTTCAAAATTAGTGTTTTTTTTGAAAGATTTTACATGAATGTCATATGAAGTTACATAGAATGATACATACTCTAAACTTTGTATTGCCACACCAATGCTTGAATTAACTAAAGAAACTTTGTTCCTTGTTAGAACCTTTGCGGATTATATAGAAGGATAATAAGGAAGAAATAAACTCGATATAAGAATTGGTTTGCCAAAATTTCTATTGTTGCAACAAGATATAACAAGAATGAGGTAATCCTAACATGAGTTCCCTAATTTCTACTATCGTCGAATTAACTTCTTCTTTCCATCTTCAAGTTACCTAATTTCTATTGTCATTTACTTCACCGAGCTAATGATCACTGGTTATTGATGGGTAATAAGGTGAGGTCTATGTATAATTTATCTATAATATTTCTATGTCACGACCCAACTTTACGAGGCATGATGGCACCTCCTATAACTCGCCTAAAGGCAAGGCAATCTCTAACTCGGAACGACTAGTTTTCCAAAAAAGCAGCTTTCATTTTTTTGTTTTCTTGGTGAACTTGAACTCACAAACTTATGAGTTGAGAAAAAGATATTTACTATCGGAGTGACCATTCTTGTCCTAGGCATATCTATTTTTAATTCAAAATATGCACGTGGAATGTTTTAATATTAATATATTTCAATTTCTTTAGCAATTTATTTTTTTAATTAAAAATATAGTAACATAAGAACAATCACAAATTAAATTTATTTTTATTTCAAAAATATGAAATGTTAACTTATTAAATGATTGAGTAAGGAAGAATGAAAATAATATTGAATGTTATAATTTAATTCTTGGAACTCAATTTAGGTATTTAGTTTTGTTTTTCGTTTTGTCAAATCAATATTAATTTGTATGAATATTAATGTGGAAAGACCTATTAAAATTAGCTTTGATTTTAAACTATTTGGGTTTGTTTTATATGTCATCAAAGTTTGTGATAAATAGAACTTTAATGGACTTATCAAATAATCTATATCTATTTAGTGAAGACCTTAGAAATATTGTTTGAACCTTTTATCCTTCATTTAAAGATTTCTCTTTAGTCAAAATAGTCTTTTCACCATTTTTTAATTATTATATTATTATCTTTGATGAAATTAAATATTAAATATGATAAACATGATACAAAAATTAAATGAAGAAGATTTTTTTTATTATGGTTAACTTCCTGCACAAAAAAAATCTTTTTCCAACTAAAATAGATTTGATCTAGAAAGAAAATAATCAAAAAAAGAAAAACTTTCAAAATTATAATTAAAAAAGAGTGAATTAAAAAAAAGGGAAACATCCAGCAAAAAAGTACTATTTTTTTTTTAAAGAAACCCATCCAAAATAATAACTTGATCCGAAAAAAAATTATTTAAAAAGAGTTTCAAAGTAATAATTAAAAAAGGTATGTAATAAGAAAAGAAAGGGGGAACAAAGTTAGGGATGTCAACGGGGAGGGGCAGGGCGGGTTTAGAGCTATGCGGGTGCGGGGCGGATGCGGGGTGGGTTGAAGTAGATATTTTTAAAACCAATGCGGGGTGGGGTGGGTTGCGGGTTTAAAAAATCAAATAGGAATTCGAAGAAATTAAATTTTTGTAATTAGTAAAAATCAACATATAAACTTTTTATATTAAATATTCACTTTAATTTTATTTTTTCTAAAATTTAAACTAGACATGTCCGATAAATTGTTAGTTGTTAAAATGTTAATTAGAAACTTTTAAGTAACGATTAAGAATCAATTGTTAAAATGTCAACTAAATATGGTTAATTAGTTGTTGAGATGTTAATTAGCGGAAAAAAAACGAAATTCAATTAAAAAATAAAAGAACTTCAAAATTGTAACACCCCAATTTTTTCTAAGCTAAGACCGAGTTGACATACGATTTTAATTGATAATTCTTAATTGAGCATAGATGTTAAAGTTAATTTCTTAGAGTGGGAATAGAATTGAAGATGATAAAAGAATCTTTTACATCAAGTCAAGTCCAAAGAATTTCTACCGACTAAGTTTTCATATGAGTTGATAGAAGGGTCAACTTCAAATGAACATATCTCCTAAAGTATAATGATTTAGGTGGCCCATAATATATCGAATTAGAGATCTTTGAATTAGCTTTCCAACGCATCTTATTTTGCCTTAATCAGAGTTCGGAGTAGAAAGTTATGACCATTTTATTGGAGACCTGCAGAGTTGTCTGAAGAGCCACGACAGCTCCGCGTCGCGAACTTATCGCGAACCCTTTCTGGATAAGCTAAGCGACGTCCCTTTATTTTATTTTGAGAATACTTTTATCCTAAAACCTTTGGGGGTCTATTTAAGGTCCCAAAACACATAAAATGTCAGTTTTCATAACTAAAACCCTCTCCTTCACTCCTAAACAAAAACACTCAAGAATCATCAAGAAAACATCAAGTTAAGGATAGCTTCAAAAATTTATCAACTAGGTAAGCTATTCTTCATGAATTTCAATCTATCTAACCCAAATTTTTTCATTTTTTCGTGAATCTCTAATAGAGTCTTAAATCATAACTTAGGGTTTCAAGAAAACGAATTCAAGAATTCTAAGAGAGGATTCCTTGATTCTTCTTTTTCAAGAATTATGGTTCTTAATCAAGAACTCTAAAGATTCTAAGTCAAGAATTCAAGAACCGCGATCGAGGATTTTCTCCAAGAAGGCTAGTAATTCATCAAATTTTGATTGCAATATCAACTTTCTTGGTATGTAAGGCTAAACTAAAAACATTTGATTGTTCTCTCATGTGCCCCATAGAGGTCATAGATTAGTTGATGATTGAAGAGTCTACATGCATGAAATTTTGATGGTGTTTCTTGAAAAACTGATTTAAATTACATGTTTTCTGTGTTGATGATCATCATACTATTTGTTTTCTTGAATTGAACATTTTTCATGAGAACTTGCATAACCCTACATGACTAATTTGAAAAGCATGCATAATGAACTTGAGAATTGAGTCTAGAGCCTTGAGTTGAGATTGTTGAATGTGATGGTGAGTTGATGGAATTTTGATTGCTTTATGAGTCCTTATAAACGAACTCTACCAATGTGTCTATTCACTTGCTTCCTAATGATTGTTATACAATCTTGAGCCATTGATGAGATTGATTCATGAGAGGGTTAAAGTCCCTATCAAATACTGGTCGTTGATGGGGAGTGAGTCCCTATGATATTGGTTGATATGGAGGTTTTATGAGCATTGAGTCATGAGAGGAGCATCGAGTACCGAAATGGGTAAGAGTGAGTCCCACTCGAACTCATTAACTACATCGCCAAACGCAAGTGAGGCATAAAACCATCACATATAATATGGTTCCCTCGAGAGTAATAGTTCCTAAAAGCAATAATGGATCTGTTGAGTACTGACTCCATATTGGGTGAGCTGATATGGTTTCAGGGCGTTCCCTACCTGGCAAGTTTGGAATGGTTGTGGCAACATCAGTGTAATTGTTGTACATTCACTGGCTCATAAGTGAGTGTTATCAGATAAGAGAAACTCCCATAATTTCCTACCTTACTCTGAGTCTAGATGAGATGAGAGGGGGTTAGCTCCTCTGAGATGAGAGGAGGTGAGCTCCTCTGAGATGAGCTTTGAGATGAGTTTGAGACTATTGATGAGTTTGAATTATTGATGTGTCATTTGTCTACTTTTTATTTTTTCATAGATGGACATTTGACTATTTAATGTGATTTGATGTTTATTTTGAGTTGTTGTTTCCATATTATTATATCAGTTTTTTTTTCACTTAGTTATTTTACATACCAGTACATTCCAAGTAGTGATGTCCATTTTGGATTGCATCGTTTTATGATGCAGAGGCGGGTACTAGAGATCATCAACAGACGCTCCATTGAAGATCTGAGATTCGAAGTGGATTTGGTGAGCCTCCCCTACTCCGGAGGATCCACTACTTTTATTTCATCATGATTTAGAGTTAGATTGAACTATTTCTTTTATTTTGATTTGGGTAACCATGGATCTGTCATTGACACCACATGATTAGTGATAGAGGCTTCATAGACGATGGTCGAGTGTTGATGTTGAGATTGTGAGTTAGTTCTTTCTACTAGCCTTCATTATTTTATATATTCTTTTGAGACTTTAGATGAGATGTGCCCATTTACTTACTTATACTTTCCGCTATTCAATAGAGTTATTTGATTGAATGATGTGATGAGGCTAAGTGGTTCGCTTTGGGACTAGCAATAGTCTTTGAGTGCCGGCCACGCCAAGGGTACCCTCCCGGGGCGTGACAAAAATTTAAGCGGGACGGATTTATGTGGCGCGGGTCTATGTGGGGCGGGTTGAAAAATGAAATAAAGTCATCATGTGGGGTGGTTTAAAAAATTTGCGGGTTGAGCTCAACCCGCCCTGCACTCGGCCCATTGCCATCCCTAAACAAAGTCCAAAAACAGAAACCAAAAAGAAAAAAGGTTTAAAAATAAGATTTAAAACAGTCCAAAAAAGAAAAGGAAAATAAAACTTCCAAAAATAAGGAAAAAGGTCAAACAAATCGTCCAACCCCTCCAACCTAAATTTTTTTTAAAAAAACTATCCAAAATAATAACTTGAACCGAAAAGAAAATATTTAAAAAAAAATTGCAAAGTTATAATTTAAAAAAGGTACATAATAAGAAAAAAAGGGGGAAAAAGTCAAAAAAAAAAAAAAGAAAAAGAAAAAACAGAAACAAAAAAAAGAGGTCTAAAAATAAGATTTAAAACAGTCCAAAAAAGAAAAGGAAAACAAAACTTTTAAAAAAATAAGGAAAATGGTCAAACAAAACTTTCAATACTAATTCCAACAATTACATTGAAACACATTATATATATGGAGTAAATTTGTGTTCATGTCAAAGCAAAGACTAATACAAAGATGGGTTTAGAGGTAATGATGTTTTTCCCCCGTTTCATAATATTATATTATCCTGTAATTTATATGCATGTTCGTTGATAAGTTGTCTACATTTTTATTGGCTTTAATTTATTTGTATGTGTGCATTTTATTTGTATGTAATTTATATGCATGTTTGTTGATAAATTGTCTATATTTTTATTGGCTTTAATTTTTATTTGTATGTGTGCATGTTTGGAAGGAATATATATCTTTATCTTTATTTAAAAATTGAAGAAACTTTCAGAATACAACCCTATAGCCCTATCGAAAGAAACTATAATATTGGTTTGGCTTCAATTTTTGTTTGTGTATATGCATGCTTGAAAGGAATATATATCTTTATTTAAAAATTGAAGAAGCTTTCAAAATACGACGACTCTACAACTCTACACAAAGAAACTATAATATTGGTATTCGATATAAATTATAGCATTCAAGTATATGACCCAAGTTATTGAAGCTACTATATTCGTTTTCTTCTTTTCTTTATATTATGTTCATTACCATTTTTCATTGCTCAAAATACAACAAACAAGTATTGTAGCAACTTACCTTGCAAAAGTTACAAGAAATATATAGAGTTAGTATTTTATTGTAGTCAAATACATTTACACGAAAAATAATAATGAATCTTCAAGTAAGCTTTCAATGTTAGACTGATTATAACAAGTGAACTTTCAATGTTAGTAGTATGGATACAACCACACAATCAAATATAAGATTATAACAAGTGAACTTTCAATGTTAGTAGTATGGACACAACCACACAATCAAATATATATATTTGGTTGCCATGAGAAATAAGATTAAAAAACTACTTTGAAAGGTACGGAAAAAAGGCATAATAAATCAACTAATTCTATATTATTAAAGAGTTAAATAGAGGAATAATAAATCAACTAATTCTATATTGTTAAAGAGTTAAGTGACTAGCGTGCTTATCTTTAAATAATTTTGAATTTTGTTAAGTCGACCATATTATCTAGATTTTTTCTTTGACTAAATTTTTAAAAGTTTTGATGAAAATCAAAACATAACAATACATTCTTAAGATTATTAGGAAAGGTAACACATACAAGAAGTAGGATTGTTTGTCAAAAACAAGACTCTACTAAGTTGAATAAGCATTTAGAGAAACATAAAAACTTCAACTTTTTCAACAATAATTTAAATGAAACAAGTTTATGAAATTTTATTTTTATAAAGTAACTTTCAGGCATTAACTTAGTGTATATCGATTCTATTATTATTAACATTTTTATACCTTTTAGTTTCCAAGTATATTATTACGAGAAACATGTTGTGCTAAAAAATTTAAGTAGACGTGGGAGATATCTTTAAAAGAGTTAAAGTAATGATAATACTTATGTCTTAATAAAATTTTGAAAAACTTAAAATTTATATTTTATATTTTATATTTATATTCATCGTTTTTATCAAGGAACTCAACCTAAGGATTGTCGTGATACAAATGTAGCTTGAAGGAAGTTATTTTTGTATGACTCCCTAATTTAAAATAAAAGAAAAGAGAAATGGCAATCGATTAATTAGAATAGTATTAACATTATCCAAGGAAACTATAAAGTTGATATTGTAAGTGTAATCAAAGATATGTCTTTGCAAACTACTACATCAGTTAACCTTTCTACTTATTTATAAACTCAACGGATACATATATTGTGTAAGTGCACAATATTTTTATTTTTTTGCTATTTTTACTATTTATGATAAGTTTTATACCTTTTTGAGTGCTTACATGCACTATCTCGCTCTTCCCCAACCTTCTTGACAGCACCAAAATGTGCAAATAACAAAAAAAAATATATATATATTCAAGTTTGGAATAGCAAAAGATGCAAAGTCTCAAAGTTAAGGAAGCAAAGATGACTTCTAGAGACATAAAAGGAAAAACAAAAAAAAGAGAGAAAAAAAGGGGACCGAAAGAAATAAAATAGACATATATAGAATCAGAAGTTTCAATAATTTTGTCTACTATTATTGTCAAATAGAATGAAGTTGACTCACATCCTGCGATAAGAATAAAAAAAATGACGTATTTATAAATTTAGCCACGATATGAGATAATAATATTTACATAATCGTTTATAGTTGTGTACTCAATGATATAAGTTATACACGTAAGAATTTATTTTTTTTTAATCTTTTTTTATTAATTGATGCGATACACACGTGCAAAGTACGTAAACTAAACTAGTTTAAATGAATGGCGTGGTTATTATTTTCATTCTCCCTTACTTGATTATTTAATAAGCTAAAACTTTTATTTTTGAAATAATAATAATATATATAACATATGATTATTCTTATGTTAATATGATTTTCCTATAAAAGAAAAAATAAATTGCAAAAAGAATTGAAATTTATCAACACTAAATTTAACTTATATATTTTAAAATTTATTACTTGACCAATCAGAAGGTAGAAATTTCTATACTTACATAATTTTTTTTTAAAAAATATTTGTCACCATTGAACTAAAATGCAATTAATGACTCGAAGCAAACCAAAAAATATATATGTTGTCACGACCCAGCCCACTGGATCGTACATGTATCTACTCTACCACCTAGATAGGAGAACTCTCAATCCCAAACAAATTATAACATGTGAAGAATTAAACATATTGTAAAATAACACCTTAAATAGTTAAAAATCACCATAAATTAAATTAAACCTCCAAAGTTGTTTTGTAAGAAAATACAGTCACACCCCAAAGAATTAGTCTAAATAGTACACACACATATGCATATTTGACTAATGATGATGATTCCATGATGGTTTTCAATGTGATAAAGATTAGGCGTTTTCGATGTTCCACTTTTCCCAATGGAAGGAGTGCATTGACCTTTTCCTAGTGGAAGGAGTTCATTTGATTCCATGTAGTAGCTCGCATAGTCTTATTGTCGGTTATGGTCTATTCCCACAACTTTTACGATCTTATGTTATGATTTCACTATGTTTGCTTTCTTATGCATTGTCTCACATACTTAGTACATTCCAACGTACGAACACATATTTTGCCTGCATGATTAGTACTCAACATTCATGACATTACTTGTGGTGAGCCCTTAGTTCGGTACTGCTACACTTTTCAGTCTATCATGCATCTTAGCTTTAATTTAAGACAATGTATTTGTCTCTCTTCTGAGAGGTTTACTTTTTATGTTGCAATATTTTGGTTTTTTTTTCTATTTGATGGAGATCAACCGTACCGGTCACATCTGCTTATGATGTAGTTGGTATGCTTATGGACAAACAAAATGATTGTAGTGAATTTCACTATTTTTAAAGTTGTGTCATTGTCAAATTGGCCCTTAGCCCCTTCCCCGTAGTTTTTCGCAAGTTATTTTCCTTTATTACCTATGAATGCTTAAGATGGCTTTGGTGAGGTGCTTTCAGGTATCTCATTCTCCGTGTGGTAACGAGGCCCTTAGGTCAGGTCGTACAAACTTGGTATGTTTTAAAATGTTTCTCGGATGTCCATGCATACCCCACTCTTTCAAGGTTCTGAAGCACGCCACTATCATGAGTGAGAGGCTATGAGATGGTTTAGGAAAGTCTTCCCTTCTTTCTTATTCATATCGTACCTTAGAGTTGAATTAGGTTTTTCACTAACTAACGATGAGCTTTTACTTGTTTTTAGGTCATGCCGCCATGAAGAGCTCCCCATCAATGAGGCACTCTAGAAGAACAAGTCCCTCCACTCCAACAGGCGATAAAGTATCTCATGCGGAGTTTAGAGCCGCATTCACCCTATTGGCCCGAGTATTGGCCAATCAAGCCAATTGGGAGATAGCGGTATGATGTGCTGTTAAAATACAATATTTTTGATACTTAAAATTTGAAATTTTTATATTCTCAAAGCAATGTTAGTAGGTTTGATGTGTTTTTATGTTGATTTTGCAGAATTACAGGATTCAGAATGATTTTGTGCAAAAGTCTGCAGATTTCAAGTTTTTGGTGATTTACGGAGCACTCTACGGACAACGATTTATTCCACAAGCCGTAGGGAGTGTCGTGGGTCAGATCTAGGGAAAGACTGATTTTCAGGAGTTAACAAGCACGAGTTGTCAGATGAGCCATAGAATTCTTCCCGGCCTGTATGTGAGTTTGTAGAGTGAAGATCAGAAAATATGCTGAATGGTGAAGTATTGTCAGACAAAGTCATTTACGAGTCATAGGTCTGATGATGGGTCGTGGATAAGGTCATGCCTGGAGGATGAAAGGTTTGAAGAGTTTCAGAAATGTTAGCAGATGAAACCTTTTATTGACCATAGCTTAGAAGACGGTCCGTAGGGAGGTTTTAGAATATGTAGAGCACGAAGCCCAGGTACGGGCCGTGAGTTCACCTACGACCAAGTTGCCGAGTCCAGGTTTCCTATTACGTTATGGATTTGTATTTTATTTATTATAAATAGGTTTTTAAGCTTTTTCTTAAGAGGGAGAGATAGAAAAGGACAGAAACAACTACGAGAGAGACTTGAGAACTCATATTTTGTGATTTTGTTGGATTATTACATTGTGTTATCGTGTGGAGAATTTTGGATTTCTTGTTCTTCAATTCATCATTGTAAGTATTTAATTATGCTATTCCATAACATGATTCTCTCATCTACAATGATCATGCATAGCTAAATCCATAACTAGGTTGTGGGAACCATGAAGAACTAACAAGGTAAAACTGAGGAATCCATAATTCTTGGAAAGTTTGCATGGATGTATTAATTAATCCCTTCATTTAGAATGGTTTTTAACGGTGGCCAACATTAGAACTCGCCTAATTCTTACTTGCTGGATCAAGGTGGTAATGAATGAGATAAGGGTTGATTAACAGGATTTGATGTGATCCTTCTCGTTTAATCAACCTAACCAGATGAGGGGGTAGTTGTACTAAAACAAAAGGTAAGGGTTAGTAATGTCACACCGTGGGGATGAATCAAACAACACAGTAAAATTTTCCTCTCCCCTAGATCAAAGGGTTTGGTAAACACAACTTACCAGTTTTGCATGCTACACACCGGAAAAGATTATGATTATCTGGCTATACTAAGTTAGGAATTTATAGGGAACACAATAGCCTACTTACTTCTCTCAGTGAATTCACCACACTTGCTTCTAGTTTAGGTTTACTTACTGCATTTGCAAACCCCCCGGGAGATAAGTATGTTAATTCATCTGAATTGCTCGTAATTACTTTAGGTCTAGACTATATTCCCTATGGGTTCGATCCTAACCTTTGTTAGGTTATATATTTTGACTACGACCATTTATACCTTCAAAAGGAGGTGTAGTTTGGGCAACATCAAAATTTTGGCGCCATTGGCAGGGAATAAGACTGTTAGACTGGTTTAATTTAGGTAATTTGTGAATTAATCCTTATTTTCCTTATTTTAAGTTTCTTGTTGTTTTGTTTTTGTTTCAACATACATGTGTAGTGTATGCCCAACACCCGTAGTCAAGACAATCCCTTGATTCTGTTTGGCCTAGAGATCCAGCAAACACTGAGAAGAATGGCTGAAGACAACATGAACAATGTTGCAAATAATGCCACAAATGCAACACTGAATCCAATAATCATAACCAACCACCACTTCAGGATGCAAATTCACTGCTACAGGATCTTCAAGCTGCTTCAAACACATGGAACCAATACAGGACCCTATGGCAGTGGATGTCACCAGAGCTATTGTGTTACCTCCTTTACCGGATTACACAAAATTTATTGTTTTGAGTGGGTTGATACAATACAGTAGAATAGAGGATTGTTCATGGTCTTACCATAAGAGAATCTGCATAACCATCTATACAGTGTCATCTTCATCTGGAAGGGTATGATTGGGAACCAAAATCTGTCCATGGATGCTGTTGGCCTTCGTGTTTTCCAATTGTCTCTAATAGGCGAAACAACAATATGGTTATCTAAAACTCCCATAGAGTTCAATCATTACTTGGGCTGAGATGCAGAAGGCCTTTTTGGAGAGGTTCTTTCCTAGGTCGAAGAAACTGAAGTTGAAGGATTATATCAACAATTTCGAGCAATTGCCTATGATTCGATCAATACCATGTGGGAGAGATCTACAAATTATTTGAGAAGTGTTCTAGACCACAAGATCGTTGATGATTCCTTGATGGAGATCTTCTATCGGGCACTTGATGATAATTACAAAGTGGTGGTTGACACAATCATTGCCAGCTTATTTTTAGATTGTCCATTTCCAGTTGTAGCTGAACGACTGGAAAAAGTTGTAACGATAAATTGTGCATGGGGCTAAAAAGATAAGTCAACGACTAAAAGCTCATTCTCAGATAGTACCAATTCAGAGTAGGTAAAGATAAACGAGGAGATGAAGTAAGAGCTGGCTCAGATTAGTACTAATGTGGGGTTGTTGATGAAGCAGAGTCAGGAGCGCATGAATGCAATCAACCATTAGTCTCCACGAGCACCTATGTATGAGGAGCTATACTATAAGGAGGACACTTGCTTCATCACTGATTAGATGAGGTGTTTTCGAACCAACGCCCAAGGGTCCAACAAAGAGGATTGGTTCCAAGGTCAAGGGAATCAAAGTCAGAACTTCAATAAAGACGGTGCTTTAAGAGATAATAATCAAGGTGACTACTATTACAGGAACAAGGGCTAGGACAGAGATGCTGATTGGGGACACAGAGATGGTTATAGAAATGGTCCATATGTATTACCACACATTCGTGATTCTGGGGCTGGTAGTTCAAAGATTGGAGAGATGTTCGATAGATAGTTGAAGAAGGCTAACGCTCAGGATGAGACCTTGAAGGGGATGAAATCTGTCATCGCAAGCATTAATTAGAAGATCGAGTCTCATTCTATTGCTATCAAGTAGTAGGAGCAACAGTTTGGTCAGAAGTCAACTTAATTAAACCAGCATCATAAAGGTACATTGCCAAGCAACAAAGTGCAAAATCCAAAGAATGATGGGCAGTACATGGTAGTGTCGGCTCGTGGTGGCAAGCAGACTATTGATCCACCGGTGCCAGCTGATGATGATGAGGCTCGTGCGGAGATGGTACACAATAAAGATATAGAGTAAGTGATGAGGTAGTGACACTAAGGAAGTTGAAAACTCATACCAAGACCTCCACCTCCTTTCCCTTAAAGACTCAAAAAGAAGGAGGAGGGAGGTAAGTTTCAACACTTCATCTCCATGTTAAAACAACTGACGATCAATATTCCTCTCATTGAGGCATCAGAGAAAATACCCCGGTATGCAAAATCATGAAGGACCTAGTGATGAAAAAGAGGACTGTGAGCCAAGATCTCTCGCAAGAGCTTCAACATTGTAGTGAGATTACGACAAAGTCCTTGGTGCAGAAGAAAGAAGATCTCGAAGCATTCACCATACCTTGCACCATCAGAGATGTGGAATTTGCAAAGAAAATTGTGTGATTTAGGTGCCCTAAAGCTGGAAGTTTGGGCAGTTGGTGAAGTCTAAGTAACCAAGTTGTCTAAGTCATGCCGCGACACTAAATCAGGCGCTACTTGGGAGGCAACCCAAGATATTTGCTGTAGTTTTTATGGGTCATTTTTATTTTTTTTTGCCTTTTGGACTTATAGGTAGTTTAATTTTCATGTTTTTGGTTGTAGTTTTGGACTCAAGAACTGGTGGCTTATAGGGTAACAATTTATTTTATGGAGAATATGCAGGAATAGGGGTAAGTTAGAAAACTATTGCTGAAAAGTGAGAGAAGTTGATTTTGCGCTCAGTTCTACGGGTTAAACTTAGTAAGTGTTGGGGGAACTTACGATCCAATATATGGGCCGTCTGTCTATGTACGCCTCATAGATGTATTCGTAAAGCCAATATCCAAAAACTACGGTTCCTGAAACCACGAGACCATAACTTACGGGCCATAAATTACCTTATGACTCGTAAGTGGGTTTTGTGGGGTTTAAACCTCACTTAAACCTGAATCGAATCGTGGAATACAAAGGGGGGGGGGGGGGGAATACAATTATCCTCCACTTTGCCAATATTTTCCAAAAGTACCTTAGCCTGTTTCTACCTTCCCAAGCTCTCGACCATTACCGGCTACAACCACCATATTTTTCGGCCAACTTTCTGGCCAAACTCCGGCCATACAACATCGACCCCAGCACCCCTAGAGTTTCATTCTTTTGGGTGGTCTTGCGATTTATCGGCCTACTTTGATCACTATTTCGATATGTGCTTCTATTGCAACTTTATTTTTCTAGAAGTTTGTCATTAGTTTGAGACATTGTTGAGAACCATTCCATAGAGTTCATACCCTAGAATTTTGTGTCACTTGTGAATGAAGTGTATTATGTGACTGAAACTATTTGGTTGATGCTGTGAAACTTGAACTATGAACATGCTTCTATAAATCATTGTTGAATTCTTGAACTACCTTGTTATCCGAGTTTAAATTGTTTACTTTGTAACTAATTAACAGGGTGGTGTATGAATTACATGCCTAAATAATGGAATTGATAAATTGTCCATGACATAAGTTGTTGCCATTATATGAAATCATGAAGTCACTTATTGTCTAAATTATACTAGACTACTTTGTTGTAATTGACATGTGATTATATATGTTAAGTGATAGTGTGCTAAAGTTTTGGTCAAAAGTGGTTGATGTGATCTTTGTATGTTGAATTGGTAAGTGACGGGGTAAATTTATGATTCACATGTTAGGTGTTGGGTTACTTAGTGAAAATGTGTTATGGGATGATATGGGTACATGAAGTTGCTACGATGCTGTTTAGAATTGTAGACCTTATTGTTGAATATGATTTTTGATTTGATATTAATTAATAGAACCATTGTGGTGGCCTTAGGAAACCCATGTTGCTGTTCTTTCTACAACACAAGGGTCTTCTATAGCCTGTGGATTAATCCACATACGGTAGTTGCCCCTCGTAAGTTAAGGTCAACAACTAGGGGTTTTCAGAGATCTCATCAAATGAAATCACTTACAGGCCATTTTTTAGACTACGACTTGTAACTTGGTTTCGCAGGTTTCTTTGCCTGCAAATATGGATTCTAGAATTAGACCTGCCACTCAGTCTATGGCTCATAGTCATTTCTACGAGCCATATTGGTCTTATAGGTGCATTTCCAGTAATTGGAATTACTGCACCTTGCCACCTACGAAGGCCTTTTATGGCTCGTATTCTACACTACATCCCAGAGGCGAGCCTTCATAGATCCTTCTTTCACTAACTTCTGTAACTTTTTAATTTTCTTTCCTGTACTCTTAGGACTTATGTGTGTTGTTAATTGTGTTTCCCAGGTACGATGGCTTCGAACACAAGGAAGAGTTAGATTCAGGCCCTGTAGACCCGATTAGGGGATGAGTCTTCGGACACCGCACCTGCTCTTGAGGCCAACGGGTCCATAGAGGATCTTGGCGTCTAGCTAGACTTGGGTGTCGAGCGACGGCGTACCCGGGAGATAGTGCCACCTCAGACTCAGGCTATAGTTGTCCAGCCTCCCCAGTCTGAAAAGAGAGATGCTGAGCAAAAGCAGCGCCCCATATATGACAAACTTTGAAAAGTGGTCTCATGCAAAGATAGATAATGGAGATGGCTTTGAGACAAGAGATGAGTTCCGGTCTGAGTCCATCGTAGTACCTTCATCCCCGATAGATGTATTGATGAGCTGCTGGTGTGTCGGACGCATGCAGGGTATATATTGAGAGGACTTCCAATATGATGAGAGGGGTCAGTAGACCCAGACTATATTTGAGGAGCCAAGAATCATAACATCGGGGCTTGATAGTGCTCCTACACTCTGGGATACCATGGTCTGGTGACATCTAGAGTGGTTGGCAACCCCGTCTGAGAAGTATTCCCCAAAACTTATTTAAGAGTTCTACGCCTCCTACGCTGCCACCATCATGAAGTCGACCCCAAAAGGGAAGAGATACCCTTCACAACCCTTCATTATACAGACAATGGTGAGAGGAGTTGCAGTCGATATATCCCAGGCTACCATTCATTGATTTCTATTTGGTCCCGAGTATCAGGCCCTACGGCTATAGTTGAGTATGACTATTGACTAGGGAAGACCGGGGATCGGGTTTTTATGAGAGATGCATCCCAAAAGGCTGTACTTATAAGATGGATTACCGACCATATTACGGAGAAGGTCCAGGACCCTGACTGGATTTCTATATCAGCGACGATCGAGAAGGCATCACTCAGTTTCACCATCAAGTTTTGGTAGGCTGTAGTTCGTTCGTGGATTCGGCTGACCCACGCTTATAATACCTTAACCCTAGATCGTGCAATTCTGTTTACCTGCATCATTGCTAGCTATGATATTGACTTGGCCCGCCTGATAGAAGAGGAGATACATGAGAAGGCCTAAAGAGGTCTACCTACATTCTTTTTTTGTGTTTGATTTATTGCCTATGTATAGAGGCAGGGGTGGAGATTCTATATCAAGTAGACACTTTGATCGAGGTTTAGAGGACACTGGATGCCATCTTGATAAAGGCTGATGCAAATTTTGTAGCCCTTCTATGAGCACAACTGTTACCAGTTCATATACCAAAAATGTTCTCCGTAGCACCATAGTTTGAACCTCCTTCATCTTCTACTATTGCTGCTCCAGTGACTGATGGCCCCCCCCACAGACAGAGACTGAGAGAGAGAGGAGGCCCATTACTACTTCTACTCTTGCACCAAAGGCTGTGCCTATATAGCCTTCCCCTCTAGTATGGTATACGTGTCTGCGGTGTTGATTTAAGCTCTAACATAGTGATAGGCCCACACTGAGTCCTAGTTGACTCAGTTGGTACAACATATCAGCCTTGGGTTCACCACACCATTTCAAAGGCTAAAGCACGTGTACAGTCACACTTTGTGGCCACACTTGAGAAGAGGGTTGCATTGGTTCATGGCTGCATTGATGCTTTTGAGAGGTGAGTGGAGCAGAGCTTCTGCTCAGCCTAGCCTACTGATTTGACAACCATTCGGGAGGAGATCTAACAACTCCGTATCGAGATAAGAGCAACAATGTTAGCATTGCTTGTGCTTCCTCCCTCTGACACTATTGAGGTGGTTGTTGACTTGTTTGTTCCTAAGGAGACACCACTCCATGCCCTTGGGAAGAGGCCTCATCTAGAGGATGATGATCCAGATGCTTTAAGTTGAGAGGCAGAGTTGATAGCGAGGGAGTAGTTTGAGGCGACGAGACTAGGCTCCATTGCAGATGAGAGAGATCGGTAGCATGCGAGCTTGAGAGGATGAGGGGTGCTTGACCTTTCAAACATGCTGCAGATATGGAGGAGACCACCAAACAGGTTGATGGTGGTCAGATACAGCCACATACTGGCGCTTAGGCCCCAAGTATGTTCCTTTTCACCCTTATGCTTGGCTTTAGTTATATTTTTTGCATGGAGGACAATGCAAAATGTTTTCGATGGGGTGTGGGTAGTTATAAGCCTCGGTGAAGTCTGAGTAACCATGGCTTATAACTATCCCTATTTTTGAATCCGAGGGGTTTTCTTACTCGTATTCTTTCCCTAAGGACATTTATTTTTTGTTGAACTAGAATATTTAAGATGTGTAAGTAGTACTAATAGCATATCATACTAAAGTCTTTGGCATATGTGAGCTTTTTTGAAAAATTATACCTATAAAATTTTTGTGTTAGGTAGTTATGATATCAACCATGAGAAATTAGTATTTGACAGTGCTTGTTCTAGTAAGTTGAGGTTTATTTGTGATGAAAAGCATGATCTAAGAGTTTGTGTCGATAGTGTGATAAGGGCCAAGTGTGTGTAAGCTTCTTTGCTAAATTCCTATACTATTTTTCATTTTAGAACTTGCCTTGTTACTCCGGCTAAGATCGTAGGTTAGTTGGTTAGAAAAGGATCGTAGGCCGTTGTTCATATTAGTCCACTTAGAATAAATAACCAACCAAATGCTTAATATATCCCTTGGTCCTAACATTTGAGCTTTACATGTACCCTTTTCTTTGTAAACACCTAAGTAACCAAGCCTTTTTGAATGTGAAATCCTGAATTTGGCCCCGGCCCTTCCTTGATTGTGTACCTCGACCTAAGCAAAAAGACTAAGTTGAGGGTGGCTACCAAAAGTGGCCCTGGTTCATAGGTGGGATATTGTGCACCTCAACTCAGGCCAAAATCCTAAGTTGAGGGTGACTGGTGTAAGGAAAATCACACTAAACGGGGATGGAAGCTAGTGATACAAAAAAAGGGAAAAAATATGTACTTGGTGCAAGAAAAATGAATGGATGCCTAAATAATGAGCCAAAAAGAAAAAGAATGTGAAAAATAAAAGGCATTGAGGTTAAAAATTTGAATAGGGCACCTAGAAAGGTTTGAAAAAGGAGAAGGGAAGAATGAGTTGAAACTATCAGTGTTGGTAGGGGAAAAGTGTAGAATAACACGGTGTCAAGGAGGGACACTGGTCACTATGTCCCAATAACATCATACTAAAGCCCCTTAAACCTACATTACAAGCCAAGAAAGTCCTATCGTGATCCTAGTCTAAGTAGTCGAAGGTCATGGTCATGAGTATAGGGGAATACATATGGTATTGAGTGCAGTGTTCGAATATCTGTTGTGAGTGTGAGTGATCTTGTTAGTCCCAAGCATTAAATTTGAATATAATATCATAAGTGAGATATGAGACTTCTTTTTGTGAGGTCACTTGAGTTACACTGTTGATTCTAGGCTATTTTAGTGATTGTGGCTTATTTATGGTTACCTTGCTTGTCATGGTTGCACTGTCAAATATTGATCTACATTGTTTCGGTTGATCGATGAGTCTATATTTTGGAACTCATTTTGGGGGCTAGCTTGCAACGAAACATTGTTCTTAGTGTGCTATTGTTTCCAATCTCTAACGAATATGCATGTGTTATGTTAGGAAATAAGATTAAAAGTGCACACATGAATAATACTTGGCATAATCTTTAAAAGGAAGCAAAAGTGCAAAATGGCGGAGAAAAATATATCGCATACACAATCAACGATCCGCCGAATACTTAGAGAGACCACTTAGCATTGCAGCAACCAAGACTCAAGACCAAGTCAAGAATGCGGTCAAAATCGATACTGCAAAACATATTCGGCGCATCGCTGAATAACACAGGAGATCGCCTAAAGTTGCAGCACTAAAAGCCCCAAAACCATGACAAGAAGGCGATGTGATGGGAACTTTGATGAATTGCCGAATTGAATCGGCAGAATGAAGAGATATTGCCTAATGTTGCAGAGGAGAAAGTCTTGTGAAGATGTAGAGGAAAGCGGTCAAGTGCAGATTTGGTGCATCGCCTGAGTGCTCGATGATGGTCGGCCTTGACCGTCGAATAACATTTCGCAACACAAACTTTCACACATTTGCATAGAATATATAAGCAATTTAGAAAGGATATTGTACATATCATATATGAGCATATTCATCTTTTTAGTTTTAAAGTGTAGTACATAGAACTTTGCCTCGTGAGAGTACAAGGGGAGATAGGGTTTTCAAGCTTTTGGGAAGCAAATTGGAGTAAATTGACCGGTGATAATCAACTAATTTCTATTCAATCTTGTCACTCATGACTGTAGATGACATGTTTGGTATCACATCTTTAATTTTTAGCATGTGTGGCTAAAACCTATTTTAGGGGTGTGCTATTGATATGGATTTTTGATTTATCTATTGGGTTTTTTGATATTTTGACTTATTTGCAGTTGATTTGAGTGAATTTGTATCCATTCCTATGTTTAATCTATAATTTCAGGGTTATAAACTTGGGGTGTACTTTAGATCTTTAATTGTTGCCTTAGCCAAAATGATTAGAGTGTAGAATGGATATAATGGCTGGAAACCTCTTGGGGTTTCAGTTGAAGTCCACAACCACGATTCAATGGCCAAGGTATTAGGGGTTTTGTTGAGACTTCTTAGGCCAAGCGTGTTGACAGTCTGCATATGATTTCATAGTTGATTCATATGAAACATTTGTGTCATAGCTGAACATGGGTTACACACAACCTAGCCTATTTACTCATTATCAACTCGTTTAGTCAAATATTTAGACCCAGCTGGTAGATTGATTCCCATATTTGCATATCCCCAACATATTCCCTTGTTTGCTGAGTAAATTGTTAATTAGATATTATATAGTCCAATTCTTACTTTCAATTATTGCAACCCCCCAAATCCTACAATTACTTAGTCCAATGAGTCACTTCTATCTTGAACTACGATTCCTTATAGGATTTGATCCCAACCTCTCATTTGGGTTATTATGCTAATGATGACTACTCTTGCTTCCTTCGAGTAGCTGGGTTGAGTGACATAAAAAAGTAGCAACACTGCCGGGGAATCAACGTATTCATAATGGAGGTGTTTGTTGAGATTTGTTCTTGTAGTGAGAGATATTTTTACTATTTTCTTGTTGCTTTTGCTGTTGGAAGATAGGTATTAAAATGGAGGATGATGGGAGTGTCCATGGTGAGAATGTTAGAGATGCGAATGATATGCCAGGTGTTAACTTGGACCAAGTCAGAAGCACCGGGACTATCCGACTACCCCCATTAGCCAAAAGAGCCAATTTTCATGTGACAAGCACTATGTTGCAACTCCTCCAGCTAAAAGGATTCTTGGGAGGACTTGGCCACGAAGATCCTCATGAATACCTAAGGAACTTTATTGATGTGTGCCTCCCATTCAATTTCAGGGGAGTGAATCAGGAATCCAGTCGACTTAGGCTATTTCCGTTTTCCATCACCGGAGAGGTAGTGAGGTGGCTAACTAAGCTACCTCATGATTCTATTACTTCTTGGGAGGAGCTTCAAAATCCATTCCTTGAAAGATTTTTCCCTTTCTCGATGATGATAAAGTTGAGGAGAAGTATTGAAAATTTCAAGCAGGTGGAAGTTGAGCCATTGCATAAAATATTGCTCTGATTTCAAAAACTCTTACTCCAATGTCCCAACCATCGAATTCTGGACCATATGCTTTTATAATACTTCAATGTGAGCCTCAACGCAGTTAACAAATGAGTAGTTGATCAGTTGGTGAGAGGAGGACTAATAACTCAAACACTTACTGAAGCTTTTGACCTCCTGGATGGCATGGCAAAGATTAGCTGAGCATGATACACAAGAGATGACATGGTACCTTCAGGGCACAAGGGTCCATCCAAGGATCAACTTGTTATGGATCAAGAGAGGGGAACATGGATAAAATGTTCACCCATCTTGATCTTTTGACTAAGCATAACATGGAAGGAAACCGTGAAAGCGTGAATGCTGTAGGAGCTGCTGGAGATGTGATATTTGATAGTGCACCATTGGAAGGTGGTTACAACGAGGAGGTACACTATATAGGAAACAAAATGGTGGGTTCTCGACGACTTTCCCAAGGCTACCTAGGAATCAAAGTTGGAACAACAACACCAGATAACGAAATCTTGCATAGGCCGACCAACCTCAAGTTGGGCGTTAGAGGAACCGTGATAAAAATAGATATGTTCCACCTCATGAGAGGGTGAAAGATGCTAACCCTGTGGTGAGTCAAGAGAATCCTCGGACTGAAGATATTCTCACCTAAATCTTGAGCTAGGTAGAAGCCCCTGATAATGTCTTGAAGGAGATAAAGTCTGACTTTTCTCAATTGAGTCAAACTGTGATGTCACATTCGGTGTCTATTAAGCATCTGGAAACTCAATTTGGAAATATATCAGCTCATCTAAATCAACATCCAAAAGGAGGTTTTCCTAGTGATACGATGGCTAATCCCATGGGAAATGATCAACAATGTTTAGCCATAACCAATAGTAGTGGGAAAGTGGTTGAAGGCACAAAACTATCGCTTGTTATTGAAGAAGGCAAGAATGAAGTGGGAGAAAAAGAAGGTGCAATTATTTGTTGAAGTTAAGGACTATGAAGGTCATGTTGAAGATGGTGATGCTCTTGGCAATCCCGAGAGTGATAAATGAGAGAAAAGTGGGGATGATGCTATGAATGTCAAGAAAGTATTCCCTAAAATTTCAAGTCCAGATGTGAGGTTGTAAACACCTCAAGTCAAGGTTGATCCTCCTTTTCATCAGAGATTGAAGAAGAAAGAGGAAGATGCAATGTTTTAAAAATTTCCTTTCCATGTTTAACTCATTGTCAATAAATGTTCCACTTATGGAAGCGTTGATCGAAATGCCAGGCTATGCTCAATTCATGAAGGAGTTGATCACGAAGAAGCGAACTTTTGAGTGTGAGAGAATCGAAGTATTTCACAATTAGTGCAATCTTAACACAAAAGTTGGTAGTGAAGAAAGAAGACCCAGGTGCATTCACTATTCTATGCACCATTGGAGCCTCAAAGTTTAGTAAGACACTATGTGACTTGGGAGCAAGTATAAACCTCATGCCCCTAGCCATATTTGAGGAATTGGGATTGGAGACCCCATCACCGACAATAATGCAACTACTCATGGCTGATTGGTCTATTAAATGACCAGTGGGGATTTTACATGATGTGTTGGTGAAGGTGGATAAATTCATCCTTCTTGCGGATTTTGTTATTTTAGATTGTGAGGTGGATACCGACGTGCCAAGTATCTTGGGTAGGCCGTTCTTACCCACCGGACAAGCTATTGTGGATGTAGAGAGTGGATATCTTATGTTCAGGGTGAATGATAAGGAAGTAGTGTTCTATATATGCAGAACTCTGAAGCCAGGAGATGATCCCGAAGTACTGTCAATGATGAGCTGATCGACGGTGACTTGATGAAGAAAAGGAACTATGTTGTGCTATGATGTTATCTAAGGTACTACTTGGGAGGCAACCCAAGTGAGTATTTATTGCATTTATTCTTAAATAATGTGTGTTGATTTGTGCAGGGTTGAAAAATAGAAAAATTAGAGTAGAGAGCTGAGAGGGCGGTCAATGGAACCACTAGACGCTTTGCCAAGTTGAAAATGCCGTCCATTAGTTCGAGCGCCTTTTGAGTCACTTGATGATTCTCGAGGTGATGTCACATTTTGTACAACAAATAGCAACTCAGAAAATTGCAGAAACCAATGAGCGATGGTCAATTTCACAACCTTTCAAGGCTAAAAGAAAGGCATGCTTGCTATTGAAAAATGCAGTCCATAGCACACTTGGTGCAGCACTGAATGTGCTAGGTGGTGTGGTTTGGTATCACTGAACATGCATCATCGACCTACTTAAGGCTTTTCAAATGCCTTGGTCCTTTCACTTTCCACCTTCCTTCCTTTTCACTTTTTTTGCACGCCAAACCCTCCTTTTTGCTTTTTTCTTTGAAAATTTTCACAAAGAAGTGGAGAATATTCATAACCAAAGCATCTTTGAGGATTCTCATCGTGTCTCACCATTGAAGAGGTATGTATTTGGCCTTGTTATAGTTCTTTTGGAAGAATGCTATTGATAATGAGGTTGATTAGAGTTTGTGAATGTTTAATCATGCTTTATTGCTTGAAATCTTGTTGGAAACTGAGTGGGTAGATTTTTAGAGTGATTCTAAAACCCTGAATTGCATGTACGAGTGATTTATTGTGGGCTTTTATTTTCTCTATGTATATAGAAATTAGTGGTGCTTATGATTTGGGCTAGGTTTATGAGTGAGTGATTTATTGCCCAATGGTGGAATGTTTGTGGGTATTATCTCATTTTCAAAGTTGTCATCATGCTTGAATGTTTCACTTGAGATAGTGCCATGATAATGAGAATACTTGATTGAAAATGCTTGTTTGTTTGGATTGATTGTTCTTATGGGCTATGAGCGAAGTTTGAGTAACCCTCAAACTCTTTTAAGTGAAGTGAACTTGCTCAATTTTGGGTGACATCATTCTTAAGGGTAAGTCATTACTTGATTCAGTGTATGGCCATGGAAGCCCCGTGATTGTGATAATCAATAGATAAACATGTATTAATGTATTATTGTAGGTTAATGCGTATAGTTTAGTGTATGACTCTCATTCATGTTTTGGGTGAAAAAATATTGAATTTTTAGTGGATGGATAAAGGGCCATGCAAGTCACGTTCGGTGATGATCCTTGTGACCCCTAAGTGAACTCAGCGATGCGCCTAATTGTCACATGCACCGCCTTAATTGACTGATATTCATGTTTAATTGATGCAACTTTTGGCAATGAACCTTTCCATCGCTGAATCAATTCAGCGTATTTCTAAATGTGCACATGTATCACCAAAAATAACAGTAGCCTAAAGTCTGAATTGTGCAAAAAGGCGACGGTCTATTTGATCACAAAATCAGTTCGGCGAATTGCCGAGTATGTTTGCGGTCAAATAATCCTGTCCACCCTGAATCTTTTATTTATGCTCAAATTTTAAACTAATTGTTTGTCAACTGCCATTCATACCATGTTGGAGTATGTTTTACAAGATGACCAAGCGGAAGCATGTTCTAGCTAAGTCTGCTAGACCATCACCTATGCCAGCGGAGTCTAGCCTGAAGAGACATAAAAATGAATCCCTGATTAAGGTTATATATGAATCCTTATTATAATATTCACAGAGAACTCATTACTCTAGAACTCCGAGGTTTCCAAACAGGCTCAGGGCTAAAGGGAACTTGACAATTTTGGAAGAGAAACAGTTATCAATTGAGGGAGTAATTGATCCGTACTCGGAGGTTTCGAAAGTCCTTAAATTCCATAATTTTTTAAAACTTCACAAAACCTCGGGATCCGTACGTGCCGACTCTTGTTTGAGATTTTATGAAGCTTATGGCCAAGCCCTTTCTAAGAGCAGAAGCAGAGTGCCAATTGTGTTAAAACCTCTAGATACTCTAGAAGTTAAGGGTGTGCAAGTCCTATGTGGTGAGGATGAATTAATGATATCCTGGGTTGCATATTCCAGAGTCGAAGCTACCTGAAGGATCTAATGCAGCTCCAAAATTTTGAAGACATCAAAGCATGGTTGGCCCCATTAATTTGAATTCCAACCCTCTCGTGGTTGAAGGAGGGGTCAATTATTGAGAAGAAAGAGATGAACATACTAGCAGGGTTCTGGTTTGGATTCATTACAACAATTTGATGCCTTTCTAAAATGAGAAGATAATTCAACATGCCAAAGCTGCGTCGGTTGGTTGCATTATAGATTGAAAAGAGTTGAACATTGGGTCAATTATCACTCTAGAAATCCTTACTAGGGAAAAACAATAACAAACCTCTCTAGCCTTTTCAAGCCTCATCACCACTTTGTGTAAGCAAGCCGGAGTACCCAGGAAAAAAAAGATTAATGTGGAGGTAACTCTATTGGCATCTACCAACATTTGGCGAATTGAGGCTGAGTTCTTGAGGGATGAAGAGGACAGGGCTAGGAAGAAGCCGACTAACAAAATGCTGGTAGTTGATGCTGAGGCCCTCGAGTCTGGTGCTGCAAAGCTGGGCACTGAGGTAGGTATAACTTCTCCTTCTGCTACAGTACACTCCTCTTTTGCTCCTATTCCATCCACCGAGGCACAAACAGAGGCACAAGTCACAGATGACCAACCACCGCTCACTAGGGCCACTATTCTTGCATTTAGTTGGCTGGATAAAGTAGACGATCTTTAGGCTACTAGGGTTGAGTCATCTGTGCCTAAGCTATTTGAGGAGCCATAGCCAAAGCTTTGAGGCCATACGTTGAGGCTGAGGCAAAACAGTGAGAGTTGATGGAGCCCCACAAGTTAAAGATGGACAGAATCAAGTCGATGATTGATGACCATGGGAATTAGCTGGCTAGCTTGAAAGATAGAGTACTTGTAGTTGAGAAGGTAGGTGGTGGCTGTGCAGACGCATCAGTTTTGAAATCCAATCTTTATTTGTTGAAAAAGGAGGTAGTAGCCCTCCGATCCACGAATTTGAGTATTTTCTTTGATGGGCTAGAAGATCCACTCAAAGTGGATGTGGTTGTGGTCCCAAGTAATGAGAAACGTGAATGTTGCAGGTGATGGCGGTTAAAAAAACCAGGAGGTGAGCACCCTGGAGACTGATGATGAGACAATGGGAGCTGAGCCTATGCAAGAGGAGCATGAAGAGCTAGCTTGGGTAGAGAGCCAAATTGTGGACACTATGAAAGCAACATCTATTCTGGACCAAGCCATAAATAGGCATATCCAGTGTGAGTGAGCTTGAGCCCGTGTAGCCTTTGATTGATCTTGAGAGCACACCAGTAGATGAGGGCATTGATTCCTCCATGACCACTCCTCCAGCTCCACCTCCTCCACAACATGATTGATTCGATAGGGGATTCTCATACTCACTTCCTTTGTTTATGCTTAATCTCTATCGTCCCTTGCACATTGAGGGAAATGTTTATTTCTTAGGAGGGGTGAGCATGCAGAGTACCCTATTTTTTGGATGATTAATACTTTATGTTTTGTTATGAATGGGATGAGACAATAATTTTACTTTGATGTTTGATGTGTTGATGAATATTGACATTTTTAACTTTTTGGGTTGTAAATAAATTTTAATTTGGGTTGGAATAACGCAGTATTTATTTTGCTATTTTTTACCTTTCCTTCTTCTTTTTAGAGTTGAATAGATGAATGATTGCAAATAATGTCCTTGAATTTATGAAAACCCCATGCATATATGACAAGCTGTTCGAATGTTAATATCGTGTCTCTAGTCCTTAGCAATCCGAGCATCAATGTTCCATATCTTTGATTTGGATGGTGCCATGAACGAGGAACATGTACTCACTCACTAATTAGTCTTTTCTTGATAAATCAGCCCATGCATGGATTTTAGGCATTTTAAGTTGATTATGTGAGCAATTGAGCTTGGATATGCGATGATTGATATATTGCAAGTGTGTTGCCATTGTTTAAATGCAAATCCATTTTGCCAACGTGGGATTAGGAATTTTGTTAAAATGCATGTTTTGCAACATCTAGAACTTTTCCATTTTGTTTTGAGGAGTAATTTGGTTGATTCTGAATTAGGAGAGGACCTTAGGCCTCCTTTCATTCCACTAAGTCCATTTGACTATAGTGGCATCCCTTGAAAATGAAATGAATCCTTAGTGAAGCCCTTTTGAACCTTGATCCTTTCTTTGGTAACCTTGTAACCTTGAATCATCTTTGTGAAAGACCATTCCTTCTTATTCCCTACCAATCCCTCCTTGAGCTTAAAATACTGAGCAGTGGCCAAAGGCTAAGTTGGGTGTGTCAGTAGAAAGAAAGGGGCGTCTCCATGAAAGAGTTAAAAAAAAGGACAAAAATGAAAGAAAGAAAGTGAGGAGTCTTAGAAATGAATGAAAGAAAAAATTGAAAAATAAAAGTTCTTGAAAATTGAGGACCCTCTAAATTTTTTAAGAAAGAGTGCAAAGAGGGAAGACACTGAGGATGAAAATTCAAAAGCAAAAGAGATGTCAAAAGGAGAAAAACGAAAGAGGACCAAAAGAACCTTTGAGTCTGAAAAGAATATATAGAGTTTAAGGAGGGACGAGTCACTACTGTCCAAATGCTATCCTACCCAACCTTAAACCTACATTGCAGTCCTAACAAAGTCTTTTGGGATCTTAGTCCAGAAGAAAGTCAAGTGAACTCCATTTGAGAATAAGGGCAAGCCTATGGGTTGAAGCTTACATGCTATTTCTCATTTGGGAGAGTGAGAGTTGAAAAGATACTTTGAAAGAAATGTCATAATCATGTGTGTTCAGGATCTTCTTTGGTGTGAGGGTAAATGATGTTGTCTTTAGGCAATGATCAGCAACTACATGAGCGATTGTGAGCATAACCATATTTTGATTACTCCTTAGTCATCTCTCTAGCTTCAAAGTCACGTAAGTGGTTTGTGGAAGTTTGAGAAGTGATGAAAAAGGTGGAAATGTATGTGTTGCTCCCTGTGGCCCTGTTTGTAAGCTCTAAAATTTGATGGATCGATGTTTGATTTGCTTGAGGGCAAGGGAAGGCTTAAGTTGGTGGTGTTGATGATTCCACATTTTAGACTCATTTTGGGTCTAGCTTGCAAAGAAACATTGTTCTTAGTGCGCTATTATTTCCAATCTCTAACAAATATGCATGTGTTATATCAGGAAATGGGATTTAAAGTGCACAAATGGATAATACTTGGCAAAATCTTGGAAATGGAGCAAAAGTATGAAATGACAGAGAAAAAGGGTATCGCCTACACAATTGGCGATCCGCCAAACACTCAGAGAGACCGCCTAACATTGCAGCAACCAAGGCTCCAACTCAAGTCAAGAAAGCAGTCCTAATCGATATCGCAAAACATATTTGGTGCATCGCTTCATGGAACAGGAGGTAGCCTAAAGTTGCAACACCCAAAGCCCTAAAACCTTGACAAGAAGGCAATGTGATGGGAACTTTGGCTAATTTCCAACTTAAATCGGTGGAATGAAGAGTCATTGCATAATGTTGCAGAGGAGAATGCCTTGTGAAGATGCAGAGGAAAATAGTTTAATGCACATTCGGTACATTTCCAGAGTGCTCGGCCTTGACTGTCGAATGATATTTTGAAGCATAAACTTTTACACATTTGCATGGACTATATAAGAAATTTAGAAAGGTCATTGTACATATCATATTAGAACATATTCTTCTTCTTAGTTTTAGAGTGTAGTACATAGAACTTTCCCTCTTGAGAGTACAAGGGGAGATAGGGTTTTCAAGCTTTAGGGAATCAAATTGTAGTTGATTGGCTAGTGATAATCAACTAAGTTCTATTCAATCTTATTACCCATGACTGCAATTGCTATGTTTGGTATCAAATCATTAATTTTTAGCATGTGTGGCTAAAATCCCCATTTTGGGGGTTTGCTATTGATATGAATTTTTGATTTATCTATTAGGTCTTTGATATTTTGTCTTACTTGCAGTTGCTTTGAGTGAATTTATATCCATCCCTATGTTTAATCTATTATTTTAATATTGCAAACTTGGGGTTTACTTTAGATTTTTAATTGTTGCCTTAGCTAGAACGATTAGAGTGTGGAATGGATGTAATGGATGCAAACTTCTTGGGGTTTCAGTTGAAGGCCACTACCATGGATTCAATGGCCAAGGTATTATGGTTTTGCAAGAGACTTCTTACGCCAAGCGTGTCCTCGATGGTCCGCGTATGATTTTGTAGATGAATCATATAAAATACTCATGTGTCATACCTGAACATGAGTTACAAGCAAGCTAGCCTATTCACTCATTATCAACTCATTTGGTCATATATTTAGATCCAACTGGTAAATCGATTCCTATATGTGCACATCCTTAACATCTTCCCTTTTTGCTGAGTAAATTGTTAATTAGATATTATATACTCCGATTCTCACTTTCAATTATTGCAACCCCGTAGATCCTACAATTACTCAGTCCAACGAGTCACTTCTATCTTGAACTATAATTCCCTGTGGGATTGGACCCCAACCTCTCAGTTGGGTTATTATGCTAATGATGACTGCCCCTATTTCCTTTTAGTAGCCGGGTTAAGAGACATCATTGATGACTATCTAATATGCACCGATGTGTCAGACTTGGGTATCTGTGATTGATTTAGAGATTATGTATGCCATTAGATTGAGGTCTGTATGTTACTATACTGCTTATGTAGATAGAGTCCATCGCTTGAGGACAAGCAATAATTTTTAGTTGAGTGTGTTGATGTGCTACCAATTTACAACACTTTTGATGATTAGAACTTGGAATTTGTGTGTTATTTTTACAAGGAGTACACCTTGTCAAAGGGTCCCCACCCCTTTGATGGTTAGGGGTTGAGCCGCACACCCCCAAGCCTTATCATATAACCAATAATCAAATAATTAAAATAGAGTAGGGCATATACCATACCTTCGGCCCTATGATGGTTTATATATTAGTCATCCTACTAAGGACAACCAATTTATCCCCATAACTAGAAGGATCAAACTAAGAAAGAAGGCCTATGAGAGGACTCCTCTCAATACAACTTGTTCTAAGAAAACATTAAACGTGGGAGACTCTCCCTTTACAAAGGAAAGAACAAGCAAAAGAGAACTATTAAACTAAAGTAACAAGTTGCACAAAAAAAGATTCCTCAAACTCAAGGTGGTTGTTTGATCCTCTTATGTTTTCTTCTTCTAAAATCAATCATGCCCAGTCTGTCCATCAAATAGGCACCTTTGATCCTTGATGGCAGCTGTTGGTAGGTGTAGTAATGCTGGATAATGTTGAATCTGTGACTCCATTTGGAAAACATATCAGCTGTAGCATTCGCTTCTCTATAAGTCTGATGACATTGTAAACCACTAAATCGAGAAACCACCTCTTTAAGATCACTAACAAACTGAAACAGTGACCAAGAAGCTTTACTATTAGTAGTAGTCCATTGGATCAACAATTTGGAATCAACTTCCAATAACTCATGATGATAACCATGATTGATACACCATTGTAATCCATATGTAGCTGCTTGAATTTCTACCTGATTATTAATGTCAACTCCCAATGGTACAATGAATGCAAATATCATGTTGCCTTGTTGATCTCTTAGAATTCTACTCCCCAATCTAGCTGGATTGCTCAAAGCACTAACATCTGTATTGAGCTTCAAATAAACACCCACAGGTAGTTTCCAGGTCACAAGTGTGATCAACTCATTCCAGTTACCATTCCATTTTAGATAAGGAAAAACAGTCATAAGAAGGTGCATAATGCCTTTGACAATCATAAACTTCACCCTTGCACTATTAGATCTCTTACCTCCATATTTTGCAGGACATCTGTTTTTCCACATATTCTAGCACATAAATATTGGCAGGTATTGAATCAATATCTTTTGAACGTTATTCTTTGGCTTCCTATTCAACCAGAAATTCAAGAAGCTATGGAAAGGAATAGGGCTGTGGTTAATGCCAACTGAATCAAAAAAGTGTTGCCATACATGATTGGCAAAAGTTCTAGAGACAAAGATATATTAAATGTTATCTAAACCAGGCCTAATGCAGCAGGAACACTCAGCAGGTTCCACTCCAAAGTCTGTGATCTTGTCATTGGTAAGTAATTTCAACCTTAAAGCTCTCTCCAGACAAGAAAAGAAACTTTAAAAGGAATATATCTCTTCCAGATATACTCATTCATCTTATTCTTCTCTTTTTTTCTTTCTAATGTAATTTCAGGCTGATGCACTAGAGAATTTCCCATGGTCAATGAGTTTCCACACTGCTTCATCAGGAACACTAGGATTGTACTTTATTTTGACTTGTAATATCTACGGGATTAACATTACAGGAGCATGTTGTCTTGTCTTGGTTTCATTCCATTGGCCATTAGGCAAGAATTGAGCTACAGTTGTATTGTTGAGTCTGAAACTATCAGAAGAGTAGTTTGAAAGAGGTCCAACACCAAGCCAATCATCTCACCAAAATGAGCAATTACCTGAATTGATTCTCCAAGTAATGTGTTTTTCAACCTCTTTTTTGTTTGTAATTAGGTACCTCTACACCAGGGACTGACCTTTATCCCATTTCTTAGCCACATGATTTTCTCTTTGACAATATTTAGCTCTTAAAAATTGTCCCCACAAAGAGTTACCATACTTGAACCTCCACCACTGTTTATATTGAAATGAAGAGCATATATCATATAGATTTCTCACCCCAGTACCCCCCTCATCATATGGAAAACTTAAAGTTTCCAAAGATGCCCAGGTATTTTCTTCTATCATGATCCCATCCCCCCAAAAGATCAACAATAGAAGTCTTTATATGCTTAATGGTGGTCTTCAAAGGAGATATAACTGAAATAGTGTGAATTGGAATAGATGAAAGCACATGTTTGATCAATGTTGCCTTACCCCAAAGCTGAGGATTCTAGCCTGCCAACCATTGTTTTTCTTGATTACTTTATCCACCAATTCATAATGGTATGTGATTCACTAATGCCCAATGTATAAAGGACACGCTAAGTAACTGATGGGACTGTCCTTTTTGGAAAAACCAGTCACAAGATAGAGCATATCCATAGTATCAAGAGGAGTGTTAGAAGTGATCCTAAAATGACTTTTCTTTTTACTCACCAATCGGTCAAACACTTCTTCATAAGCTTCTAGTGTATCCATTATTAACTGGAGAGAACCTCTATTAGTAGAGGCAAATATAATAATATCATCTGCAAAACTAAGATGGTTAATTTGAGGACCCTAACTTCCATCTGAAAAGCTTTGTACAACTGATTAGAATGGAGTGCATTCAAGCTTCTAGAAAACACTTCTGCACCTAGGATAAATAAGGCTGGAGAGAGAGGGTCACCCTGTGTTAGCCCTTTAATGGAGTGAAAACAACAATACCTTGTCCCAATACTGATTATGGAGTACCAATTAATTCTCATGATCCTCTAAATCCCGTCTATGAACATTTCAACAAAGTCAAATCTTCTTAAAACTAAGCAAATGAAATACCAAGACATTCTATCATATGCTTTAGCCATGTCAAGCTTAATAACCACATTATCACCCTCATTTTATTTCTTAATCCCATGAATTATATCTTGTGCCAACATAATATTTTCATATATGCTTTTACCTCTAACAAAACCCATTTAATTTGGACAAATAATCTCTGACGAAATGGGGGTAAATCTATTACACAATAACTTGGAAATGATCTTGTTGGAGAAATTACTGAGACTAATAGCTCTGAATCCATTCAGCTTGTTAAGATGTTGAACCTTAGGAAGCAAGATCAAACATGCATGAGTCATGTATGTAGGCATGTCACTTCTACAAAAGAAAGAGTGAACAATATCGAGAAGATCCAGCTTAATTATATCCCAACATACTTGGTTAGACTTACCATTCATACCATTAGGACCAACAACTAAATTAGGATTCATTGGAAAAACTACTTGCTTGAGTTCCTCCACAGTAGGCATAGCCTGAAGAATCTGATTATGCTCCTCATTAACCAACATTGGAATACATTGTAATATATCCTCCTCAACTCTGATCTGGTGGCCAATGAATAAGTCTTGGAAGTATTTACAAGTAATAGCAACAATATTCTTATCCCTTTGCACCCAATTATCATTATCATTGCACACTTTGTGAATAAACAATCTCCTTCTTCTACCTCTCATCAAAGCATGAAAATACTTGAAATTAGCATCTCCTTCTCTGAACCAATGAAGTTGAGTTTTTTATTTAAGAATTGACTCTTCTAACTTCATGAATTTGACATATTCAACATTAGTACTATGGAGGTTAGCTCTATTTTCTTCAGTGTCATTCTGTATTATTTACTCTTTAGCCACTCTAACTCTTTCTTCATATTGTCTGACAGAAGCAAATATATCACCATATTCTCTTTTAGACCAGGCACTTAGAGTAGCAAATACTCTTTTCATTTTCTAATGAAATCTCCCCATAGGATTGCCCTCATTACCTCTGTCCTAGTAGTTTCTTACAGTAGCTAAAAAGTTCTCGTTCTCAGCCCAACAATGAAGAAACTTGAAGTACTTTGTATGAATGTCCTCTCTAGAAGTCATTTCCATCATCAAAGGGGTATGATCAAAACCCACTATTGGGAAGGTGTTCTATAGTGGTTTGAGGCATCATTGCTAGCCACTTGTCATTTACTATAGCTCTATCAAGCCTTTTTCACACTCTAGCATCAGTAGCCCTTTGATTACACCAAGTAAATGGTTGGCCATTGAAATCAAGATCATTGAGCCCACAAGCTTCAATAATACTAATAACTCAAAACTCTTGTTCATGTTATACATAAGACCACCTTTCTTTTCTTTGAGGGTGGTAATCATATTAAAATCTCCAATAGTACACCAAGGAACATCTATAGTGGAAAAATGAAGCAATCTGTCCCATAATGGTCTTCTCAGATGGTATTAGCATTTAGCATATATGAAGGACAATCAGAATTTGTTACTCAATTCTACATACTACACGTCACAAGTAATATGTTGTTCTTCAGCTCCCAGGATCTAACAGGTATAATCAAAATTCCATAACAAACAAATCTTTCCTTTAGGATTACTCATAGCATTATCCATTCCCAAGTGAATTTTAGAACTATTAAGATAGGGAGAATCGACAAATGGTTCCATGATAGTAATCAAACTTAGATTACACATTTTCCTAAGATTTTGAAGTCTCTCTAAGAAGCCTTTGGTATTTATACTACTAGTGTTCCAGCAGATGGCTTTGATCATCATAAACATCTACTTTGGTATCATGTGGTTGGCCTGCTAGAATTAGAAGATACACTTCTAATTGGCTGGTCATTACTTTGCCTCTACACTTTTCTCCCTAGGAGATTAACTATGTTTCTCAGTAAACTTATGAAACTCTGCTTGTATGTCCTCCTGGTCGTTAGATTTAATACAATCGAAAAAATAGCCCCAGGTCCTTCTTCATCATTGTCTTCTACTAAATTGGCATCTTGGTCCACCTCATCCTCTGAATTGATTGCCTCATATTCCTCATTGATAGGGCGAGTATTGTTAAGCCTGCAATCACCCTTGGGTCCCTAAAAAACTTGAGTATCAGGTACTGAAGTAGCAACATCAGCTTCTTTCTACATTCTTCTCTTAATAGCATCCCTCTTCTTCTTATTTAACCTCCCTTGAGCTTTATTATTATGACTTCTCATAGTATTACGCCTGGTCATACTCCTTACTCAAGATTCTATTTGAATTTGTTGTTCTGATGTTGATTATGAGCCACACAACCTCCTTGCTGAATTACATCAACCTTGTTGATATGTATATCCCCCAGTACTCATATTCTTACCCCATGACTAGTGTCTTCAATCAAAACCTCTAAAATATGAAGTTGTTAAGGATTATTAGCTGATAGATCCATTTGAGAGGCGGTAACAGTGGCCCTAATATCATTCCTAGGGCTAGTGTATAGGTGCTCATGCAAAACATGAGCCAGAACCCTCCCCTTGGTTACCCCTTCCTGTAATTCAGTAGGCTGCTCCTGTCAACCCCATCCACACCTCCAACAACTATAGCAGCTTTAGCAAAAATTAAACAGAAGTAGGGTACATGGATCACCTTATCAATACCTGTGTTTGATGGATCATTATTGAGTCCAACCTTTCCCATCTGCCCTTTGTGACTATGTACAAGCTGTTGTTAATCAATATGAGAGCTTAATTCATTACCAGATTCTTTAAGGATCAAATCCTTTTTAGCACTAGCCTTCTCCTTAAGATTAGCAGCATAATTAATTAGAACCTCTTCTTTAATGTGATGTATGGATTTATCCTGAGTAGTCAGATCAATATAAGCATTAGGAGATACAATAGAGATACCTATCTGCATAACCTTGCTATGATGGATTGTAGCATCCTTTTTATCTAATTATGGACTTGATTTTTAGCTTACCTTCTCCTTTGAGTTTGCCACTGAGATTGCTGTTGTTGTTGTTTCTCATCCTTTAGACCCTGTTGCTTAGCCTCCTTAAAGTTGGAGACATTATCAGTTTCCTGATTCACACCTTTTATCTCTTTCCTATCATCAACCCCCATACACAACTCCTTTTTTCAAGTTCTAATTCTTTTCTTGTTTTCTTCTCATCATCCCTCCTTTTAATAATGCACGCTTGAACCATATGTCCTTGATGCTTACAATATTGACAATAATCTAGTACCCCTTCATAATGCACTGCTTGCCATCTCCCAACACTAAGATCATTTTCATCAAATCCCATCAAAACATGGGGAGGTCTTGGTTTGGTTAGATCCACTTGGAGTATAACTTCAGCTAGACTACCCCTAGTTTTTTGAACAGATGCAACATCTAAATACAACTCCTTACCAATAGGTGACAGAAAAGCAGAAACAAACTTCTTGTTGTAATAATTTATGTGTTCTCAAAGCGATGTTAGTAGGTTTGATTTGTTTTTATGTTGATTTTGCAGGATTACAGGATTCAGAATAATTTTGGGCAAAAGTCTGCAGATTTCAAGTTTCTAGTGATTTACGGAGCACTTTACGGGTCGTGGTTTATTCCACGAGCCGTAGGGAGTGTCATGGGTTAGATTTAAGGAAAGGCCAATTTACAGGAGTTAACAAGTATGAGGTGTCAAACGAGCCATATATTTCTTTATGACCCGTATGTGAGTTCTTAGAGTGAAGATAAAAAATATGCTGAATGCTGAAGTATTATTAGAGAAAGTCACTTACGAGCCGTAAGTCTGATGATGGGTCGTGGATAAGGTTGTGCATGGATAATTAAAGTTTTGAAGAGTTTTAGAAATGTTAGCAGACGAAATCCTTTATGGGCTGTAAGTCAAAAGATAGGCCGTAGGAAGGTTTTGTAGGTTGAAGACTAATTTTAAAAAGTGCAGAGTACAAAGCCCAGGTATGGGTTGTGAGTTCACCTACGTCCCGTAACCTCGTCCGTATAAGTTGCCGAATCCATTTTTCCTATTTTGTTTTGGATTTGTATTTTAATCATTATAAATAAATTTTTTTAGGTTTTTTCTTAAAAGGGAGAGGCAAAAAAGGATAGAAACGACTAGGAGAGAATAGAGAGACTTGAGAACTCATATTTTGTGATTTTTTATTGGATTGTTACGTAGTCATATCGTGTGGAGAATTTTAGATTCTTTTCTTTAATTTATCATTGTAAGTGCTTAATTATGCTATTCCATAACATGATATCTCATGTACAATAATCATACATAGCTAAATCCACTACTAGGGTTGTGGGAACCATGAAGAATTAAGAAGGTAAAACTAAATAATTCGTAATTCTTGGAACGTGTGCATGCGTGTATTAATTGATACGTGTGCATGCGTGTATTAATTGATCCCTTCATTTTGAATGATTTTTAATGGTGGCTAACATTAGAACTTGCCTAATTATTACTTCTTAGATCAAGGTGGTAATTAATGGGATAAGGATAATTAACAAGATTCGATATGATCCCTCTCGTCTAATCAACATAACCGGATCAAGGGGTGGTTGTACTGGACAAAATGTAGAGTTAGTAATGTCACACTATGGGGATGGATCAAATCACATAGTGAAATTTACCTCTCGCCTTGATTAAAGAGTTTAGTAAACATAATTTACCAGCTCTATATGCTACCCACTGGAAAAGATTATAATTATCTGGCTATACTAAGTTAGGAATTCATGGGGAACATAATACCCTTATTACTTCTCTCACTGAATTCACAACACTTGCTTCTAATTTAGGTTTACTTACTACATTTGCAAACCCCTCCCTCTCGGGAAATAAGTAGGTTAATTCATCCGAGTTGCTCATAATTACTCCAAGCATAGACAATATTCCTTGTGGGTTCGACCCTAATCTTGGTTAGGTTATATATTTTGACAATGACTTCTTATACCTTATAAGGGAGGTGTAGTTTGGGCGACATCACGGTACCTCCTCAAGTGCCTATTCTGGCCTCCAGAGTATGTGATTTTATGTGGATGAACTCGCCGGAGTTCCATGGGTCAAAGACGAATGAGGACCCTATTCACTTCATAAAGGAGGCCTACCAAATGGTTGCAGTGATGGACATTTCATCGGAAGAAAAACCCGAGTTAGTGTCTTACTAGCTCAAAAGAGTTGCCAAGATTTGTTTTGAGCAATGGGCCGACAAGAAGGGTGAGGAACGGGTCCTGTTTGTTGAGAGGAATTCATATGTGCCTTTTTGGACCTATTCTTCCCCATTGAGCTTATGGAGGCAAAGGTCCAAGAATTTGTCAATTTGACGCAAGGGGCCATGAGTTTAAGGAAGTATGCCCTCAAGTTCACCAAATTGTCAAAGTATGCTCCATTTATGGTTGTGGACTCGAGCGCTCGCATGACCAAGTTTATTTTGGGTGTCTTTGAGTTGTCTCCAAGGAATGCAAGATGGCCATGTTTGTCAAGGAGATGGACATTTCCTGCTTAATGACGTATTCAGATCAGATTGAACAGGAGAGGCTGCGTGAAAGGGTAAGGCAGTCCTAAAGGGCTCGAGTTGAAGGTGGGCGTTACTCTTACCATAAAGGAGGTGGTAAAAAATTTCAAGTTGGCTAAAAGCAAAGTAGGTAAGGATCAACCAACAGTCTTCCTTTCTGGAAGGACAAAAGGGTGGCTCCCGAACCCCAAAGTCTAAATTGCTTTAAGTGCAGAAGGCCTCACAAAGGAGAATGTCTAGCTGGGTCCAATGCTTGTTTCACTTGTGGGAAGCCCAATAACCATGCTAGGGATTGTACAACAGAGGTAGAAGGCCCCAAGGCCAAAGGAGCCAAGCCCAAGGAGCCCAAAGGACCAACCAGTTCTATGCTCTTCAAGGTCGCTAAGAGGTCAAAAAAGTTTTGAACGTGGTTACCAATATGTTGAGAGTTTTTGATTATGATGCATATGAACTTTTAGACCCTAGAGAAAATTTTGCTTTAGTAACCCCATTCCTTGCATTTAAGTTTCACGCATGTCCCGAAGTCCTCCATGAGCCCTATGAGGTGAGTAACCTTGTAGGTGAATCCATCATAGCCTGAATCTATAGAAGTTGTCCTATTTCTATCTTGCATAATGTGATTTCATGTGACCTAGTCGACCTTTCCATGGTAGACTTCGATGTGATTCTTGGGATGGATTGGTTTCATGCTTCTTATGCTTCCGTAGAACCTGTGGGGTTAAATTTCAATTCCCTAATGAGCCAATTCTTGAATGGGCAGCTCTTCATGTAGGGGCCAAATTATTTTTTTTTTTCATAAAGGTCTGCAAAATGATTTTCAAGGGTTGTATCTACCATTTAGTGAGGGTCAAAGATGTCTCTTCCAAAAAGTCCCTTATCTTGAGTCGGTTACCATTGTAAGTGAGTTTCCTGATTTCTTTCTAGATGAGTTATCAGGTGTTCCTTTCAAAAGGGATATAGACTTTAATATAGACCTCTTACCCGTTACTCAGCCTATCTCAATCCTTCCTTATAGAATGGCTCCCGCAGAGTTGAAGGAGTTAAAGGAGCAACTGAAGGATTTATTGGAGAAGGGTTTCATTAGACCTAGTCAGTCTCCATAGGGTGCCTCAATTTTATTTGTAAGGAAGAAAGAAATGGGTTACACCACATATTCCTTGATTACCGGCAACTCAATAAGGTCACCATCAAGAATAAGTATCCCCTTCCAAGGATAATTGATTTGTTTGATCAACTTCAAGTGGCCACTCATTTCTCCAAAATTGATTTGAGATGTGGTTATTACCAATTGTTGGTGACGGAAAGTGACATACCTAAGATGGCATTCTGGACTAGGTATAGTCATTTTGAGTTCATGGTGATGTTGTTTGGCCTTACTAATGCACCAACAATTTTTATTGACCTCATGAATAGGATGTCGAGCCTTACTTCGACATGTTCATTGTGGTGTTTATTGATGAAATCCTTATCTACTCCCGAGGTGAGCAAGAGCACATGGAATACTTAAGGGTGGTAATACAAATCTTGAGGGAGCAGAAGCTCTATGCAAAGTTTGATTAATGCGAGTTTTGGATAGATGAGGTTGCCTTCCTTAGGCATGTTGTATCTAGAGAGGGCATCAAAGTTGATCCTAAGAAGACATAAGGGGTGAGAAACTTGCCAAGGCTATTGACTCTTACTGAAATAATGAGTTTCTTGGGTCTAACCGATTACTACAAAAGATTTGTGCAAGACTTCCTTACTATTTCGTCTCCACTTACTAAGCTAACTCAAGTGAAGGCTAAGTTTGTGTGGACGGATGAATATGAGAGGAGGTTCCGAACTTTGAAAGATCAATTGACTTCAGTCCTTATATTGATATTGCCAAAAGGGAATGATGGGTTTGTCATGTATTGTGATACATCGAGGATTGGGTTGGGCTGTGTGTTAATTCAAAATGGTAAAGTGATTGCCTATGCTTCAAGACAGTTGAAAGTGCATGAGAAGAATTATCTGACTCATGACCTTGAGCTAGCGGCGGTCGTGTTTGCCTAATACATTTGGCGACATTACTTGTATGGAGTCCATGTGGATGTTTTCACCGACCACCAAAGTCTCCAACATGTGTTCACCCAAAAGGATCCCAACTTGAGGCAAAGGAGGTGGTTAGAGCTACTGAAGGACTACAACATTAGTGTGAAGTATCATCCCCAAAAAGCCAATGTGGTAGCTGACACCCTCAGTGGAACTCCCATGTGAGGTGTGCCACACATTGAAGATGATGGAAAGAGAGAGTTAGCTAAAGATGTTCATGGGTTGGCTAGACAGGGAGTGAGATTGAATGAGTCTAGTAATGGTGGTGCAATGATTCTTCATGGGTTTGCATCTTCTTTGGTTGATGAGGTTAAGGCCAAGCAAGATCTTGATCCTACCTTGGTTGAGCTGAAAACCTTAGTAAAAGATGGAAATATAGAAGTCTTCTCACACGGAGGAGATGGTGTATTTCGATATCAAGGGAGGTTATGTTTTCCCAATGATAGTGAGTTGAAGAAGTTGGTCATGCAAGAAGCCCATAACTCTTAATATTCCATTCATCCCGGTACTACCAAAATGTATAGAGACTTGAGAGAGATTTATTGGTGGAGTGGAATGAATAAGGGCATTGCTCAATGGTGTCCGAGTGTGCCAATTGCCAATAGGTCAAGGTTGAACACCAAAGGCCGGATGGCCTAGCACAAAACATTGATATTCCTACTTGGAAGTGGGAAGAGATCAATATGGACTTCATAGTTAGGTTTCCAAAGACCAAAAAACATTTTGACTCCATATGGGTGATAGTTGAATGCATGACAAAGTCAGCTCATTTCTTTTTTGACTCCATATGGGTGATAGTTAACCGTATGACAATGTCAACTCATTTCCTACTAGTGAAGTCCCCATTTAGTGCCGAGGACTATGCTCGTTTGTATATCTGAGAGTTAGTCAGTTTGCATGGGATTCCATTGTCCATCATATCAAATCATATAGTTTAATTCATTTCTCACTTTTGGAAGTCTTTTCAAAAGGATTTGACATTAGGGTGAAGTTGAGTACTACTTTTCATCTCCAAATCGACGAGCAAGCTGAAAGGACTATTCAGACGTTGAAAGATATGTTGAGAGTTTGTGTTTTGGAATTTAAGGGGCATTAGGATGACCACTTGCCACTTATCGAGTTTGCCTACAACAATAGCCTCCATTTAAGTATTAGGATGGCGCTATTTGAGGTGTCGTATGGGGAATAGTGTGGATTGCCTATCGGGTAGTTCAAAGTTGGTGAGGTGGAATTAATAGGACTGGACTTGGTGATGAATGCTATGGAGAAAATTAAAAGCATAAGAAAGAAATTACAAATAGCCCAAAGTCAACAAAAGTACTACTCCGATGTGAGAAGAAGGGAACTTGAGTTTCAAGTTGGTGATCGGGTCTACTTGAAGGTGTCTCCAATGCAAGGTGTGCTCCGGTTCGGTAAGAAAGGGAAATTGAGTCCTAGATATGTGGGACCCTACAAGATGGTGAGAAGAGTGGGAAAAGTGGCATATATGTTGGATCTACCTAACGAGTTGCATTTGATTCATCCGATCTTCCATGTGTCAATGTTGAGGAAATTCATAGGTGACCCAAGTTCCATAGTTCCTTTGCATGATGTGAACATGGAAAAGGATTCAAGTTATGAAGAGGTACCGATTGAAATCCTAGACCGACAAGTGAAAAAGCTAAGGAACAAAGAAGTGGCATCCGTCAAAGTTCTTTGGAGAAACCAACAAGTTGAGCATGTTACATGGGAAGCGAAAGCACATATCATGAAGCGCTATCCACATCTATTCCACTCTACTCAAGCCTAAGGTACTATGAAATTCTTCCTAAACCTCAAATTCCATGCATTTTAGTTTCTCATGATGTGTGCATTTATTTTTATGTTCATGAACTATTTTGAGACGCATTTTAAGTATGAAATCTGAGATTTTTCTAGAACTGATGTTTCACTTGCATTTTTGCATCATACTGGGTTATTAACTGCTAGTTTACTCCTTAGAGTCTGTTTTTAAGTACATTCGGGGACGAATGTTCCCGGGGTGGGGGGGGGGAGATATTATAATGATTCCCTAGTTTAGGAGCTTTGAGTATAGAAAAGTTGGCCTGGAAAATTTCTTGAAGTCTGTTTTACAAGGTCCTTACGACCTATATGTGGACATACAACCCGTAGGTTACATTCTTAAACTTAGAACTTCAGGAAGGAGAAAAGTTTCCAAGTGCGGGGTAACCGACGGAACCAGTGATTGCCCGTAAGAAGTCATACGGTCTATAGGTATAGTCATGAATGAAACTATCAGATATAAAGCAAATTTAGAGTTTGCTGAAAGGAGACCTACGTGTTATCAGATCGCCCGTAAACTAGGATACCGCCCTAAGGTTCTTCATGGAATAAGGCCAAAGATAAGGTGAAAAATGGCTAAGTGTGGATGGACTCTATGAGTCCAACCTTGGTTCATAAAAGCTTATATGGTCCGTAACAAGGCTAAGCAACTTCAGCAAAGTTGGTTTTCAAGAATTTTAGATGTGTTATCAGACGAGAGGGACTTACAACCCGTGGATCGACTTCGACCCGTACTCGAGGTTTCATAGGTCAATTCCAATATATTTAATGAGGGGTAATTTTGTCATTTTCATCCTTTCTACTCCTAAACTATGTCTTTTTGGGGATGCGAAAGAGGCGCTAACCAGCCTTAAAGCCCTAAGATTACCCCTCATTCTCTTATTCTTTCAATTCCCAAATTCTCTAAGGCAAAGGCTCTCAAGAACAAGGCCAGGGTTTCCAAGATTTATTCTCCAAGTCTACATGTTTGTTTCTCTCCAGTTCTTCCAAGGTATGTGAGTTGATTTATGGGTATCCTTCCACCCATAAATTTCTTTATTAAGCATTTTACCTTTTCTTTAAATTCTTTGAGTTAATGTGCATGCTTATGATGATTTCATGATGTTTATTTTGCTAAATGCTATTTATGAATATTAACAACTTTTTTGCTATGTGTGTGTGTGTGTGTGTGTGTATATATATATATATATATATATATATATATGCATATTTAACTAATGATAATGATTCCATGATGGTTTTCAATGTGCTAAAGTTGGGCATTTTCGATGTTCCTTTAAAAGAGAAATTTTCTTATGACATATGCGATTTATGATTGTTCCATGATAAAGCCTAACCCACTTAGTTTTCAAGTAAAGCTTTCTATGATTTATGATTTATGATTAGGGACTTAATAAAGAGCTTCAAATATAAGTTTATCAAAGATATGAGTATGATGATAATTGCCCTAAAGATGTTAAAATAGGTCCCCAAGATGAAGGGACAATTCTCACTTGGTGGTTCTTAAGTTTTGAGCTACTCTCATTGATTACTACGTATGATTCTAAGATATGTTTTAAAGATTTTATGGGATGACTTAGCACCGAGAGGACTAGATATTGGGACTTATTCTGTTGGTTGAGGCATGATCGAGTCACCTAAGTTACACCTCTTTTTTGAGGTTTAAACAGTCATTATCAAGATATATAACCTAACCAAGGTTAGCGTCAAATCCCATAAGGAATATGGTCTAGACTTGGAATAATTGCAAGCAAGTCGAATAAATTAACCTACTTATCTCTCGAGGGGGGGTTTGTAATTGCAAAAAAGTAAACCTAAACTATGAGAAAGTGTTTTGAAACTAGTGAGGGAAGTAACTAGGGTATTGTGTTCCCCATGATTTCTTAACTCAGTATCACCAGATAATCATCATCTTTTTAGTGTGTAGCATGCAGAACGGTAAGTTAAGTTTACCAAACCCTTTGATCTAGATGAGAGGTAAATTTCACCACGTGATTTGATCCATCTCCACAGTGTGACATTACTAACCCTTATGGATTGTTCCAATACAACCACCCCTTGATCCAGTTCAATTGATTAGACGAGAGAGATCACATCGAATCAAGTTAATTAATCTTTTTTTATTCATTACTACCTTGATCCAGTCAATAATAATTAGGCGGGTTCTAACATTGACCACCACTAAAAAGCAATTAAAACGATGAGAATTAATTAATACGTGCATGCACACTTTTAAAGAATTACAAATTACCTGATTTTACCTTATTAGTTCTTCATAGTTCCCACAACCCTAGTTATCGATTTATCTATGCATAATCATTGTAGATGAAAGAATCATGATATAGAATAGCATAATTGAATACTTACAAAGATGAAATTAAAATCAAGAAATCCCAAATTCTTCACTAGAAATCACAATATAATTTTTTGATGTAAAAATCACAAATTATGAATTCACAAAGGTGTTTCTCATTTGTCTCGTGCATCTCTCTATTGAAAAGACCTAAAAACTATTTATAATAATTAAAATATAAATCCAAAATTGAATAGAAAAACTGAATTTGGCAGCTTCTACGGACTGGGTTGCGGGCTGTACAAAGATCCATAGCCCGTACCTAGGCTTCGTACTCTGCATTCTTCAAAATTTGTCTTTACTTTTACAAGACCTTTCTACGGGTTGTATTTAGACTTATGGCCCGTATAGTGTTTTATCTGACAGCTATCCAGAAACTCTTCAAACTCTGATCCTCAAGGCATGAAGCTAATCCACGACTTGTACAATCTTTTTTAGCCCATCTGACAATTTATGGATGCAACTTTTGAAAATAGGCCCTTCACTAAATCTCACTCATGAAACCTTTCTACGACTCATAGAAATATCCACGACCCATAGAGTGTCTCGTAAGTTCTTAAAAACTTAAATCTATAGATTTTTGCCTAAAATCTTGCAAAATCCTGTAATCTTGCAAAATAAACATAAAAACACATCAAAACAACTAACATCACTTCGAGAACACACTAAATTCCCAGTTTTTAAGAATAAAAAATGTTGTATTTTGACAGCACATGAATGACCTCCTTAAAGCTAAATCTCAACATCCCTAACTATGTGCCACCATAGGAGCTCTGTAGGCTAGTCTAGAGGATCCACATAGGCCCAAATTCTATGAAAGATGCAATTGCAACGTTACTAAGTTTTGTATATCTACCTTGGTAAGTAGAGTCCCCTTTTCCCAATAGAAGGAGTGTATTGGCCTTTTCCCAATGGAAGGAGTTCATTGGATTCCATGTAGTAGGTCAGATGGTCTTATTATTAGTTATGGTCTATTCTCGCAAGCTTTACAATCTTATGTTATGATTTCACTACGTTTGCTTTCTTATGGATTGTCTCATATTGATCTTGAGCCATATTCCTTGTGCATGATTAAGCTTACTTCATATATATTTTACCACATGCACACTTATATTGTATATTTAAGAATGATGGCATTACAATTTCATCCATGCATTGCATTTCACATACTTAGTATATTCTGACGTACTAACACATATTTTGCCTACATAACTTAACCATGTAGGGACAGGCACTCCTCTACCAACTCCTGGCTAGTAGTCAACATTTAAGACTAGCTTTATTACTTGTGGTGAGCCCTTAGTTCAGGACTTCTCCAGTTTATAGTCTATCATGTATCTTAGCTTTAATTTAAGACGATGCATTTGTCACCCTTCTGAGGCGTTTACTTTCTATGTTGCACTGTTTTGGTTTTCTTTTTATTTGATGGAGATCTACCATTTTCGGTCCCATTCGGTTATGATGTAGCTGGTATGCTTATGGACAAACAAAATGATTGTAGTTAATTCCACTGTTTTTAATGTTGCTTCATTGTCAAACTGGCCCTTAGCCCCTTCCCCTTAGTTTTTTGCAATATTTTCATTTATTACCTATGAATGGTTAAGATGCTTAATATGGCTTGGGTGAGGTACCTTGGGGTATCTCATTCGCCACAGTCAGGTCATTACACCTCCTCCTGCTCGTGGATAGTACTCAGCCTTCGAGACTAGCATTTTTATTTATAGTGAGCTCTTAGTTCGGGACTCTATCATTATTTCACTCTATCTTGTATTTACTTTTAAGACAATGTATTTGTATTCCCTTGTGGCATTTACTTTCTATGTTGCACAATCATGAATTTTTTCCAATTTGATTGAGACCGACCGTTATCGATCCTGTCTATTGATGTAGTAGTTTTTTATGCTCGTGGACAATTAATGTTAGTTATTTCACTGCTTTTAATGTTGCTTCATTGCTTAAATGTCCCATAGTTCTTTTTCCCTTATTTTTCTGCAAATATTTTCATTAAATGACTATGTTGCTTAAGATGACTTGGGTGAGGTGCCTTCGAGTATCTCATTCGATGTGCGATGACTAGGCCCCTAAATTGGGTTGTTACACAAAGAGAAAGGGGCCAAAGGGTGGTGATATTCCTCCTAAGTGCCCTAGGTGTTGAAATAATCATGCAAGAGAATGTTTGAGAGGAATAAATGGTTTCAATGTTTGAGAGGAATAAATGGTTTCTTTGGTTTTTGGAAAATGGGACACAAAATTTCCGAATGTCCTAATCTTGCAAATGTAGCTGTCCACAAGGTCAAGTAGCTCAAAGAGGGCAAGTGCAACAAGGTGCCCAATCTCAAGGTCCATGTGGTAATCGATTCTATGCTTTGCATACTAGGCAAGAGATTGATGAGTCTCCCGATGTGGTTACCGGTATGTTACGAGTCTTTGATCATGATGTGTATGCTTTGCTTGACCCCGGTGCCAAAATGTCTTTTGTTACTCCTTATGTTGCCATAAAGTTTGATGTGCCCCAGTAGTTTTGTTAGAACCTTATTCAGTCTATACTCATATTGGTGAATCTATTCTAGCCAAGAAAGTCTATAGAAATTGTCCTGTATCGGTTATGCATAAAGTCTTCCCATGCGATCTAGTTGAACTTGATATGAACAATTTTGATATCAATATTTGTACGAATTGGTTGCATGCATCCTATACTTTTATTGATTGTAGGACCCATAAGGTCACATTCCAAATTCCTAGTGAGCCTATCCTAGAATGGAAAGGAACAAAGTCTGTGTTCAAGGGAGTTTGTCTCCTACATGAAAGCGATAAAAATGATTTCCAAAGGTATTCTATATCATATTGTCCGAGTCATAGATGTTGAGTCTCATGTTCCTATTCTTGATTTAGTCCGTATAGTTAAGAGTTCCCCGGTGTCTTCCCCAATGATTTTCTTGGCATTTCTCCGTAAGGGAAATTTATTTTTGTATCGCTCTTTTGCCCAATACCTAACCTATTTCTATACCTCCATATCGGATGGACCCAACAAAGTTAAAAGAATTGAAGGAACAATTAAAGGACTTACTTGATATGGGATTTTTAAGGCCTAGTGTGTCACCATGGGGTGCTTCTGTATTGTTTGTAAGGAAGAAGGATGGTTCACTTCGGATTTGTATGGATTATCAACAATTGAATAAGGTAACCATTAAAACAAGTAACCACTTCCAAGGATCGATAACCTATTTGACCAAATACAAGGTGCAAGCTACTTCTCCAAAATTGATCTCCGGTACAGATGTCACCAATTGAGGGTGAAGGGAGATGACATCCTAAAAATGACATTTAAGACTCGGTATAGTCATCTTGAATTTTTTACTATGTCATTTGGACTAACAAATGCTCCTGTCACTTTCATTGATTTGATGAACAGGGTTTTCAAATGTATTTGGACATGTTTGTGGTGGTTTTCATAGATATATATTGGTTTATTCATGGGATGTAAAGGATTATGAGAACCATTTGAGGATTGTGTTGCAAACATTGAGAGATAGATAACTCTTTGCCAAGTTTAGCAAGTGTGAATTTTGGCTGAGAGAGGTGTCCTTTCTTGGTCACATCATTTCGCGTTATAGTATTAGGTTAATCCAAAGAAGATTGAGGCTATAAAGAATTGGCCTAGACCATTGTACCCATCCGATATTCGGAGCTTCTTAGGTTTGGCCGGATACTATAGGAGGTTAGTTGAGGGATTTTCCTCCATTGCTTCTCCGATGACAAAGTTGACCCAAAAGAAGGTAAAATTCCAATAGTCCAGTGAATGTGAAAATAGCTTCCATTCATTGAATGATTGTCTTACATTGGCTCCTATTTTGAAATTGCTCGAAGGTCCGAATGGTTTTGTTGTGTATTGTGATACCTCATTTATAGTCTTGGTTGTGTATTGATACAACATGGAAAAGTAATTTCCTATGCTTCAAAACAATTGAAAGTGTATGAAAAGAACTATCCGCCATATCATCTTGAGTTGCTGACTGTTGTGTTTGCATTTAAAATTTGGTGACATTATCTTTATAGGATACATGTTGATATATTTACCGATCAAAAGAGTTTGCAATATGCTTTTAGCCAAATGGATTTGAATCTAAGACCAAGAAGATGGCCGGAATTATTGAAGGAATAGAATATGAGTGTGATGTATCAACCCGGCAAGGTTAATGTTGTGGCCGATGCATTGAGTAGAGTGTCTATGGCCAACATTGTACATGTTGGAGATGGAAAGAAGGAGTTGGTCAAAGAGTTGCATTGTTTGGATCGTTTGGGGGTAAGGTTAAATAGCTTGACCAGTGGTGCTGTGTTAGTGCCTAATAGGGCGGAATCATCCTTGATGGAGGAAGTTAAAAGCAAAACAAGACATGGACCCTACTTTGGTTGAATTGAAGGCATTGGTGGTTGATAAGAAGGTAGAAGTCTTCTCACAAGGGGGAGATGGAATGTTGTGTTACCAAGGGCGACTGTGTGTACCCAATGTGGAAGGACTAAGGGAAAAGATATTTGATAAAGCTCCTGATTCCAAGTATATTCATATAAGATCCACCAATATGTATAAGGATTTGAGAGAAATGTATTGGTGGAATGACATGAAGAGAGACATAGCAAAGTATGTGATAGGGTGTGCCAATTATCAGTAAGTAAAGATAGAACACCAAAGACCCGGTGGTTTGACTCAAGACATTAAGATACCTACTTGGAAATGGGATGAAGTGAACATGGATTTTATCATGGGTTTGCCAAAAACTAGAAAGCAATTTGGCTCAATATGGGTTGTTGTGGACAGAATAACGAAAACAATCCACTTTTTTGCTGGTAAAGACTTCTCATCGTGTCAAAGACTATGCTAAGGTTTATATCCAAGAATCCATGAAGTTGCATGGAGTACCATTGTCCGTTATATTAGATATAAATGCTCAATTTACTTTTCATTTTTGGAAGTCATTCCAAAAGGGCCTTTGTACAAAGGTGAAGTTACATATCACATTTCATCCTCAAACAGATGGACAAGCCGAAAGAACAATATAAACATTAGAGGATATATTGAGGTCTTGTGTGCTTGATTTCAAAGGAAGTTGGGATGATCACTTACCTCTTATTGAATTTGCTTATAATAATAGTTTTCATTCAAGTATTTGTATGGCTCCACTTGAAGCATTGTATGGTAGACGGTGTAGATCACCGGTGGGTTAATTTGAGGTTAGAGAAATGTCCTTAATAGGACCATATTTGATACTTGATGCTATGGAGAAGGTGAAAGTCATACGGGAAAGGTTGAAAGCTTCATAAAGTTGCCAAAAGTCATATGTCGATATTAGGAGGAGAGAACTAGAGTTTGATGAAGGTGATTGGGTGTATTTAAAGGTTTCACCAATGAAAGCAGTGATGCACTTTGGTAAGAAAGGAAAAATGAGTCCTAGATATGTAGGAATTTATAATATAGTGAAGAGAGTTGGGAAAGTAGCTTATGGGCTAGATTTGCTTATGGAATTAGCTATGGTTCATCCGGTGTTTCATGTATCAATGCTAAGGATATGCTTGGGTGATCCTATTTCTATTTTCCATTGAAGGATGTGTCCATTGAGGATTATTTGACTTACGAAAAAGTACCAGTTGAGATTTTGGACCAGAAAGTGAAGAAGTTGAGAAATAAAGAGGTTGCATTTGTCAGTGTTATGGAGAAACCAATAAGTTGAGAGTGCTACTTGGGAGGCTAAGGCGGACATGATGAGACTATACCCTTACCTCTTTCCTTCTACTCAAGATTAAGGTACTTAATATGATGTAACCTTCAAAATTCTCGCGAATGCATGTATCTAAATATGTTTCTTGCATACATAATCATGAAACTAGTTTTGAATGATATTTGATCATTCAACCCGGCTACCCAAAGAAAGTAGGGGCGGTCGTCATCAGCATAATAACCCAACTTTAGAGGTCAGGGTCGATCCCACAGGGAATAATGTATCAGTGGATAAGAAGAACAAGGACCTATGGATACTAGATTTGGACTCGATAAGCGAGTAACAAGCAAGAATTCTAACTGAAATGGGGGGGGGGGGGAGGGAAACTAACCTAACAACTATTACTAAGAAGAAATTGGCTAAGGATTAATCAAACAAGGGAGAAAGGTTAGGGGATAAAGGAATCAATCGAAACTCAATCGATCCATCACACTTAGCATCAAATTAACTCTATGGGTAGGCTAGGTTGCTTGTAATCACCCCAACCAGGATATGTGATGTTTCGAAAGAGACAACTATGGCCTATTACGCAAGCCACTAAAAGACACGCCTGGCTTGAGCACCTTAAAGCAAAACTCCTAAGATTTTAGCTGTTAAGTCTCTTTTGAGGCTCTCAACTCATAAACCTATGACTATCATGTAATCCTTAGCCTCAACTACACTTGCTAAGCAATAATTGATGATCTAAGCTAGATTCAAGTAGATACCTCAAATTTAAGTTATACAAGAAGATATACATGAACCCATAAACCAATTCAAGCAATTGAAGTAATTTGGGAGAAATCCTCTTGATTTTGCAAGTAAATTATCAACTAAGCATGAAAACAAGAGAAATGATCAAGACCCATGTATAAATTAATTTCCAAGCTTCAATTAATACTACAAATTTATCATTAAAGAACAAGGAAAGAAAGAGTGAGTGAAAGATAAATACAAGTGAAGCCCACACTCTTCAATCCACTCAAGAATTTGTAGAAAACTTGCTCTAAAACCTCACCTTAAACATAAATCTACACTAAGGTGTGGTTTTCTTCTTCAAAGATGTATGAATGTTCTTCTTTCTCAATTTAGTATCAATGTATGAAGAATGAGGGTTGGGAGTATGTGTATATGTGATTTTGGGACTGAAAATAGTGAAATTCAAGAGTTGCCCCAACGTGGTCATTGCGACATTTCGCGATTGCGCTCAACATTCCGTTATCACAAAGGTTGTATGTCCTTGTGTGCTACCTTCACATCTGGATCTAGCACGTTCGCACTTCTCTTCTTGTCACAGCTCCGTGATCGTGAGCCTGAAGGCCATGTTCACGGAGTGTATCTGCTGTCAGGTACCGTTTTGTGCATTTCAACTCCTTTTGGCTTTAATTTAGCTCCAAGCTTCAATTCTTTTTAGCAAAGCCAAATCTAAACCATATTTACCTGTAACATACACCATTCAAAGTATAATAAGCCTCAAGTTATGAGATAAACCACAAAAATTCGTAAGAAAAGAGTAAGAGTCATGTACTCATCAACACCCCCATCTTAAGACTCTGTTTATACTCAAGCAAAACAAAACCAAACTCAAGAGGCTAGCAGTTTAAGCACACAATGCCAATTCATTTTTACAACAATTAAATCATGATCATGACAATGTTTGGTGCCAACAATTAGCAAAAGTATGTGGATGCCTGTCAAGTAACCCCCTCACATTTCAAAAACATCTGTTTTCAATTCAAAGCACACTTCTAGAGATGACCAAATGACAACACAAATTCTCAAGGAGTGAATCAAACTCCTAGTTAACTGACAAGTTCCACTTGACTCAAACTTAGAAAAGCATCATATCACCAATCCATGTCAATTTGCATGTCCTAAAAAACACTTAGAAAAGCATCCATATCACCAATCCATGTCAATTTGCATGTCCTCACAAAAAGGTTGAAAGTCCCCAAAACATATACAAGTATATACAATGAGCAAGGGATAAGGATTCAAACACTCACACTCAACAAAAGAACATAGTATGCACACAAATGCCACACCATAGGTTTGTCTCTATTTTTCAATCAACATTGGCTCAATTTCATTTGGTTGGAAATATCAAAGGGCTTTTTAGGCTTGTAATGTAGGCTAAGGGGTAGGGTAGGAGACAATTTGGTCAATATTGACTAACCCTCTTTAAGTCCCACATACAACATTCATTTTTTTCCAACTTTCCACTTTTCCCTTTCGCATTTCACATCAATGTGCATTTAACCCTTCTTTTTAACTTAGGTGCCCCACTTGCAACTATTTTCAATACTTTGGAGGATTCAATTCATTCAAGCACTTTTTCTTCATTTTCTTTTCATTTTGAAAGCACTCTTTTTCTTTTCTTTTCTTTTCATTCCTCCATTCATTTTTCTTTTTCTTTTAACAAGTCTCCAAGTGGTAGACACCCTTCCTTTTTCTCCTACACCACCCCCAACTTAGGCTTAAAGCCTCAATTATCATAAACATGCAAAACTCAAGGAAGGACAAGGGTTCAAAAGAGGGATATCTTTTCAAAAAGGTTCAAGGCTTGTAATTAAGGTTTCCAATAGAAAGGATTAGGCTCAAAAGGGACATTAGGGATAAAATCAATGCGTTTGGTGGCTATTTAGGCTAAGTTGACTCAATTCAATCCAAAGAATGCCTAAGATCATTTTTTCAACAAAGTCTATCAAGACCAACATTTCAAGACTAACAATTCTAGGTGACACAAGTGCACACAAGGAACAAAACAAAACTCACAACATACATGACATGCAAATTAAACAAGAAAGGATCAATATAACTCTCTAGTAAAGTACAAGGGACTCATTTCTCAAATATATCCATCTAGCAAGTAAGACTCACGAAAAGAGTCAAAGTGTTGTCTCAAAATCATTCCAAAACCATTTAACTTTCAAAAATTGGAGGGGTGTGTCTTTTTCACAATCCACAACACTTAACTAACTATATTAGTACCACACAAGTCATAATCCCAATGTATAGCTCCAACAAGAGTTAATGGCTACTTAGACTTCACCAACGACCATATTCTACTCACACACTCACACACCTAATCGATGATTTTCACTTTAGAATATTGTCACTCAATCCATCATCGGGAATCGTTGATTACACACTTATTAAAAATAAAAATAAGAAGCTACCAAATCTGCTAAAATAGCTAAACCTATATACAATATATACAAACCCATGAAGGGCGTACCATAATCAACAAAAATTAAGCTCGACAAGGGCACTTCATCAATACAAAACAAACAAAAGTCTACAAGTGCCAAAAAATCCAGAGTATACAAAATAGGAAACAAAAGTCACAGTTATAATCAAGTCACAAGAGCACCCTAACTAAATATTATGCCGTGTCCTTATAGCATAATCAAAAAATAGAAGGGAATACGAGGGACTCCCTGAAATGATTACTCAGATCTTAAGCCAAAAGAGATTGTCAACTCATCATCAGCATTTGAAGAGCTGGACCCATACAATTGCCTTAACTTGCCCATCGTTTTGTTCAGGAATCTTCTCTTCTTCTTCTTCTCGTGCTCTTTAAACTTCTTTTGCCTCCGCTCTATCTTTTCTTACCTCCAGCTCTTGTGCTCAAGCCGATCACTTATAGCACTCTGAGCGGTTGCTACTGATGCAAGTATAGGATGATCATCTGCTGTAGCTCCTCATGGTCCTATAGGAAGGCCTGCAACCAGCTGCCTAATCTGCTCATCCATCCCATGAATCTGGGAGGACAAGTGTCCCATGATAGGAGGACCAAACTAAAGTGGTCCTGAAGAAACTAAAGGATATGCAGATCCTGAGGTGGACCCCCTGCCTCTGATATGAACTGCTCAAATGAGGGACCTAGAACATCAATCTGTCTCTTTTTCTATCCTTCTAGGTCACCTCTCTTATTCATTGGATAGATATCTTTGGCTGGCTTCTTCTCCTCATCAGTTGGTAGGACAGAGACCCCTACCTTATAGCATAATCTGGAAATCAGTAGGGTGAACTAAGCTCATGGCCATTCCTGGGGATATCTTGCAATCTGATCTACTATAATTTGTCCCACATTAACCTATAGACCATCCAAGATAGAGGCTATGTTAAGTACACGGTCCAAAATCACCTCCGCATCATGTGTAGAGGGAATGACCTAAGCAAAAATGATGGAAAGCCAACACCTAGCTTCCACCGTGAACTCGTGCAAGTCAATGCCTCTATGTAAAGTGAACCACTATGGAGGAACTCTGCCATATAACTTGTATACCAACCACTGAGCACCCAACTCTAGACATCTCTCTTTATACTCCTGATTATCAGCATCCGGCAGCCCATAGATAACATTGATAATTGCCAGACTGAAATCAACTCTCACTCCTCTAATCATGGAAGATGTGTCTTCTCCAAAGTTTATTTCCAAGGTATTAGCATAGATATCGGCTACTATGGTGTGGTTAGCTTTGACAGGTTCATCAGCGAAGCATAGCCAACCTGAAGTCTGAAGCCCACTCGAGAAATCTAGCATCATTTCCTCTACTTTGTCCAAATAAATCTCTCTCTCTCTCTCATGAAGGGTTGGCCCAAATACTCATCATATTTTCGGGCACATTCGGCTGAGAAGAATTGGCTTTGATCATAGTAGGTTCCATCTTCCACCTCTAGAAAGATTTCATTCTCATTAAGTGCTTGCTCGGGATCCATTTTCAAAATTAGACCTACAAACAAAACCAACACAGCAAAAATATCTTATAGACATTTAAATCGTGTGTTAGAAAGAATTTAGACCAAGGAAGCTATTTGGAAGAAATCTAGATCAAATAGTGAAGCATTGCTGCTATTGAACAGTGAATAACTATTCCCCGCGTTTGCGGCTACTCAAACACGATTGTGCAGTTCAAGTCAATCTAAGCTTCTATGTTTGCGGAAGGATATCCACATTCACTTAGACTAGAGAGTTTCTAGAACACCCGCATTTGTTGTATAGTGTCCACATTCGTGGAAGACAACAATCACAAGCATTCAAAACTCAAAAGGGCATTTCATCAAACATATGGAGGGGGCACACAGTTTAATCTAGATTTTAATAAAATAATACCCCCTAATTCATCCCCAACAACATACAATCACTACCTAAGTAACAATTTAACAATTTAGCATAGAAAATCCACTTCACTTTTCCACAATTAAGTTCATAAATCATCTCCTAAAGTACCTAGAGGTGCGACTCCATAGTAACAAAAATATGCCCCAGAAAGCAAAAATGAACGGAATATCTTGGTTTCAGAATTTCATAACCATGTCAGGAGAGTTTTAACCAAGAAAAATTACCATTGTCATGAAATTTTGTGGCTGCATAGATTGCTATTGATGAGCGAGAGTGGAGATGAATTAGGATGGCATACCTTTAAGTAGATGACCAAGAGGATGAAGAAAAGAAAGCCTTGGGCGAATCTCAAAGCTATGTAAGACCAAGGCTTTTGAAGTTTTCGTTATCTCACACTTGATTTGTTTTCCTTGCCCGTGTTCTTCTTTTTCTTCTTCACTTGATTTGATTCACTTGTCTTTTCATTTAACTACATCCTTTTGTTCTTCGCCTTCGTGAGCCTATAGGGGCGATCACATCTCATCGCCTTTGTGCATTCCACGATTGTAGTCATTTGATCGCCTTCGTGGACATCAGCTGGGTAACTGGGCCAAGTTTTTGCAACTTTGGGCGATTCGCCCCTGTGCAATGGGTGATCCTGGGCCCCAAAGTGCGGCCAAAACAACCCCTTTTCAGCCTTTTGTAATTTTTAATAGTGTTTCCACCCATTACCTCAACTCCAATCGTCTTGATACTTCAAAACCTGTGCAATGCTGCTACCAAAGACTTGAAAATTGTGAAGGATGGCTAAAAATCAAAAATGAAAATCAAGAAGCTATTCTAAAAATTTAAAATGCAATAATTTATTAAAATTCAAACAAAACTTGATTCACCATTCATTTGTATTTCCACTTTGAGGCAATGAATCTTCTCCCCAATTTCAAGATGATTTGCCATATAAGTACACGAGGATGATGATGACAACCCGTCAATGTTTTCCACTAGTCTCTCCACTTTGAGGACTTGAATTATCTATCTAACTTTACATCAACTTTCCTTTTAGGTTCCTTGGGTAGACATGGGAGTGTCAAGATGCCTTCTTCAAAATGAACAACACATTTTGTGACCTCCCAGTAAGCAACATTCCCAACTTTAAATGAACCAAACTTGCCATTTAAGATTTTCATGGCTTGCTCTTGCCACTTTAGTATCATTTCCTCAATTTCAGCCTGTTGGATGCTTATTGGACTTGATGTCATGCATTGCCCCATATCTCTTGCACATCAAGCTCCACTCCTCCTTCTTGAGGCTCCAACTCATAGTTGATCCCCTTTGAGATAGGGGCCTTACTCATCTCGGTGCTTAGCTTCAAGTCAACCTCCAAAAAATTAACCTCACATTCAAATTAGTCCAACTCGTAACCTCTAGCAACAAACAAGCTCTTGAGATCATCCCTTGTATTAAGCAATTGGTGTCTTTGGGCCACTTATTTGGAAAGTCTATGACTCAAGTAGGTGAGCCAATCATGACTCATTACACTCTCATCTCCATTTACAATCTCAACACTATGTTGCTCACCACGAAGTGCAATACTCCAAAGGAGATAAAAAAATGGCTCACATTCATCAAGCAAGTGTTCATAACAATTAGCCATATAACAAAAAGAAAAACAAATAAAGAAAAAAGAAGTACTTACTAATCAAATAAAAAAGAGTAAACCATAAGTCCTAAATCAACTCAATACGCCTACTGTTCCCCGTCAAGTGCCATTTTTGATGTCGCTTAACCCGGCTACTCAAAGGAAGTAGGGGCAGTCATCATCGACATAATAACCCTACTATAGAGGTCAGAGTCGATCCCACAGGGAGCAATGTGTCCGCGAATGAGTAGAACAAGGACCTATGGCTACTAGATTTTGACTCGATAAGCGAGTATCAAGAAAGAATTCTAACTAAAATGGGGGGAAACTAAGAAAACAACTACTCCTAAGAAAAAATTGGGTAAGGATTAATCAAGCAAGGGAGCAAGGATAGGGGATACGAGAATCAATAAAAACCCAATTGATCCATCACACTTAGCATCAAATTAACTCTGTGGGTAGGCTAGGTTGCTTGTAATCACCCCGGCTAGAATAGGTGATGTTTCGCAAGAGCTAACTGCAGCCTCTTATGCAACCCACTCAAAGACACGCCTAGCTTGAGTACCTCAACACAAAACTCCCAAGACCTTAGCCGTTAAGTGACTTTTGAGGCTCTCAACACATAAACCCATGACTATCATGCAATCCTCCGCCTTAACTACTCTTGCTAAAGCAATAATTAAAGATCTAAGCTAGATTAAAGTAGCTACCTCAAATCTAAGTTACAAAAGAAGATTTGCATGAACCCATAAACCAATTCAAACAATTGAAGCAATATGGGAGAAACCCTCTTGATTTTGCAAGTAAATCATCAACTAAGCATGAAAGCAAAAGAAATAATCAAGACCCATATATAAATTAACATCTAAACTTCAATTAAATCTATAAAATTAGCATTCAAGAACAATGAGAGAAAGAGTGAGGGAAAGATAAATACAAGTAAAGCCACATTTTTTAATCCACTCAAAAATTTGTAAGTAAACTTCCTCTAAATCCTCATTCTAAACTAAAATCTACAGTATGGTATGGTTTTCTTCTTCAAAGATGTATGGATATTATTCTCTCTCAATCTAGTATTAATGTATCAAGAAGGAGGTTGGGAGAGCGTGTATATATGATTTTGGAACTAAAAATGGTGAAATTCTAGAGCTATCCCGACACTGGTCACCATAACATTCTACGATCGTGCTCAACATTTCGCTATCGTGGAGGTAGTATGTCCTTCTACTCCGCCTTTTTGCTTGGGTCCAGTGTATTTGTGCTTCTCTACTTATCGCAGCTCCACGATTGTGGCCTTGAAGGATGCATTCATGGATTGTATCTTCTGCCAGGTACCATTTTGTGCATTTCAGCTCTTTTTGGCTTCAATTTAGCTCCAATATTCAATTCTTCTCAGCAAAGCTAAATCTAACCCATGTGTACCTATAATATACACCATTCAAAGCATAATTCGCCTCAAGTTATGAGATTAATAATAAAATTTTATAAGAAAGAGTAAGAAATGAGTGCATGCGATGCACTCATCAATAAGTTTGATGATTTCATAAAAATGATGATTAAGTTGCATTTCTGTATATATGGTTTGATGATGGCTATTCTTTTACTCTATTCAAGCATATTTCTGCCTCATTCGAGGATGGAGAATCCCAAGGGGAGATATTGTAACACCCTGCATGTTGTTAGCCTAGAAAGACTAAAAGTTCAAGATTTTTGTGCTGGTTGGATCCTATAAGTCAGTCTACGAGTCGTGGAAGTAACCATAGTGATAGGTAGGTTCGTTGAATATGCCCAGTGAAAATGGAAAATTTAAGGATTTCTAGAAGTTGACTTACAAGTTATTGGAATGGACCGTATAAGAAACCACAACCCATCAATGGTTTCGTAGAAAGGAGTTATGAAGGGCCTAAAATTTTCTTAGTCTGGAATGCTTCTACGGAAGGACTTATGACCCGTAAATGGAACTACGGGTCGTCCTGCATGTTTGTGGATTTGAAGATGCAAATTCAAGGAACTCTACTTTTGTGACATGAAGTTTTAGAGACAAGGTATAGTCCATAGGATGAACCACGACCCGTAGAAAGGGTTTTGCCGACAACTCCGGTAGTTTTTAATGAAGGGTATTTTTGACATTTCTAATTCATCTACGTCCTAAACTACGTCATTTTGGCTGTCCTAACTGACTTAACCAACATAGCCCTTGTAAGTTCTATTTCTAAGTTATTCAAAGCCTTTAATCTTCAAAAATTCTCTCAAGGGTTCTCAACATAAAATTTTTCTCTCTAAGTCAAGGATTCCATTGAAGCTAGGGATTGAGGGTTTGGTCAAGTTTTTCTAGATTTTCGTCTTCAATTTTAAGGATTATCACTTAAGGTATGTAGGGCTTCATTCATAGATTAGTTTCATCCATGAATCCCAATCCAAAACTCTTTTTTCTCAAAGTTTCACGATGATTTTCTATGGGCTTTTAAGCTATGATTCCTAATGCATAAATTATGATTCCTATATGAGGATTACATCCAATGATGCATGAATTATGAAGAATAATGTGATTTATATGGTTTTCAAGCAAAAGTATGCGACTTCAAGTATACATAATTAGGGCTTAATGATTTGATATGGGTTCCTTTGTCAATGATCTAAAATTTATTTAATTGCATGTTTTCCTAAGAATCTCATCTAATAACATGATTTTGACTCAGTTTCTCATGGACCCAAACTTAGCCCTAGTCGCTTATGTTACAGTTATGGATTTTCATGATGATGATTCCAAGTATGTAAAAACATCTTTTATGACAATAATGATATTATGACAATGATAATGATGATGCTATGATATTGAGGGTGATGAAAACCCTATATGTTTATGATGATGATATTAAGGTGGGAATGTCTAACCACACCATGATGAAAGTTAAAGTAGATGGACTATTCTTATGATATGTGATATTTTTATGAAAGGCTATGATGACTATTTTATGAGATATGAAAGTATGATTTTAAAGAAGTCTACAATTATGTTGAAAACTATGTATATGTAGATTTATGTATTCCTTGGGATATGAATTTGCATCGAATTAGATTTCAGGTGGGAACTCGACCAAAGGGGTCCTTTATATTAAGCCTACAGCTCTCACAACTATGTGTCACCATAGGGATGACGATTATGTGCCTATATGGTATTCTGTTAGTGGATAAACATAAGTAAAACATATGCCAAAATGGAAAGGTTCCTGCAAGGTTCATGCTAAAGCACTTGTCGAAATGGGAAGGATCCTGTAAGGTAGGTATAGTCTACCTTCACAAAGTAGGCTACTCTTTTACTTGGTGTAGAGGCAACATGAAGCTTCCATGTAATAGTCCTCATGGTCTTATATCTCAGTTATGGTCTTATTCCCAAATATGTATGTTAAGATTATGAATGGATTTAATGATGCTTTTCATGATTATTAAACTTGCATGCTCATGCATATTGTGTCCTTATCCTATTGGTTATGATTATGCATATTGATATTGTTGAAATGTCCTTTAATTCATGGAATACCTACCTACTTAGTGAATTTCACGTACTAACACATACTTTTTTGCCTATATGAGCTAATAATATAGTTATGGATGACGAGGAGATTATTCCATTACGTGGCTAGATTCGGATTCTGAGCTTGAAGACTTGTAGGTGAGTTCCTAATCTTTGGGAATAAGCCCCTTTACGATGTTTTTTTCATTTGAGACTTCATTATTTTCTTTTGATTTACATATCGATGGTGAACTATTATGCTATGTTCTAGACCCCGCTAAGATCTTATGATGTAGAGGAATGTTTTGGACACAAAGGATTTGATGTATGTTCACCTAAGGGAAATTATGACAATATTTCTTTTATGCATTCTGCTTGCTTATTCTCTTGTGTATGCTTATTTCACCTTATGAATGCTTATGATATGAACACGAGGCTTGGATGGGATGCCTTTAGGTGTCACATTCCCCGTGTCCTAGCTAGCCCCTAGGTTTGGGTCGTGACATAGTGGCCCCACTTATCCCACCATAACGAATGCATGGAGTCAGGATTTCAAACATTAGCCCTCAGATCCCCATTATTACACAGGACAATAGGACCATTACATAATCAGACTCTAAGTCACCAAATCTCAACTTAACAACACATTAACTACTTTTCATTTGATCACACGCAACCTCACGCCCAATTATATGAAATACAAATAGATAGCCACAACATAGTAAATCAATTGATACACAATCATATTATGAATATAACATAACTTGGAATTTCAATCCTTACATACAAATCAATATTCAGTATACGAATGATCAATTATAGATAAAATTAATTAGTTGGTTCTCAAATGAAATCCACGCCCAAAATATTAATATACTAGTATGGCACCCAATTTAATAATTAGTGAACCGGCGTAGTACCAATAAAATAGTTAGTATACCAACATGGCTCTTAATCCAATAGTTAGTGTACCGGTATGGTACCTGATTCAACATGTATGGATGTGGTGTCCAATCTAAATGTACTGGCATGCTGCTCGATTTAGTTGTGCCTACATGATATTCGTTTCAAATGTACTAATATGGTACCTGATCCAAATGTGCCAACGTGATTGATGTCACTCAACTAGATTACTAAAAGGAAGCAAAGGCGATCATTATCAGGATAACGATACAACATTAGAGGTCGGGGTCGATTCTTACAGGGAACAATGTGTCAGCAATTGAGTATAGCAAGAACTAATAGCTACTAGATTTTGATCCAACAAGTGAATACCAAGCAGGAATTCTAACTAAATGGTGGGCGGGGGGGAACTAAGCTACAACTACTCCTAACGAACAATTGGGGCAAGGATTTATCAAGCAAGGGAGCAAGGAAAGGGGATGCGGTAATCAACCAAAGCTCAATTAATCTATCACACTTAGCATCAAATTAATTCTACGGGTAGGCTAGGTTGCTTATAATCACCCCTCAACTATGATGTCGACCATGTTTCGCAAGAACCTATTATGGCCTCCTACGCGAGCCACTCAAAGACACACCTAGCTTCAATACCTCAAAGCAAAACTCCCATTACCTTAGCTGTTGAGTCCATTTTGAGGTTCTCAACACATAAACCCATAACTATAATGCTACCCTCCACTTCAACTACACTCGCTAAGGCAATAATTGAAGATCTAAGCAAGATTCAAGTTCGCGACCTCAAATCTAAAGTTATACATGAAAGTAAACATGAAACCATAATTCAATTTAATCAATCAAAGCAATTTGGGAGGAACCCACTTAATTTTGCAAGCAAATCATCAACTAAGCATGAAAGCAAGAAAACTAATCAAGAAACCATAAACAAATTAACATCCACACTCAATTAGTTCTACAAATTATGCATTCAAGAATAAGGAAATAAAGAGTGAGTGAAAAATAAATACAAGTGAAGCCCACACTCCTCAATCCACTTAAGAATTTGTAGAAAAATTGCTCTAAATCCTTACCCTAAACTAAAATCTACACTAAGGTGTGTTTTCTCCCTTAAAGAATGTGTGAAGGAGTGTTCTCTGGTATCAATTGAATTTTTAGTCTCTCCTGAATGTCTGGAATAATGGATAGGAGTACGTGTATATGTGATTTTGGGACTGAAAATGGTGAAATTCCCGAGCTGCTCCTACATTGTTGCGGTTTCATCTACATCAGTGGATTTTTGAACGCGTTTGCGGAGGTCAACTGAGGTCTAATTCTCTGTCTATGTGCCTGGATCAGCATGTTCGCTCCTCACAGCTCCCTGCTACTCCGCGTTTGGGGGCCCGAAAGCTGCGTTCGCTGAGAGTAATGTTGCCAGGTACCATTTTGTATAGTTTCTGCTCCTATTGGCTCCAATTTAGCTTCATGTTTTGTTCTTTCCACAAAGCCAATCTAAACTAAATGTACCTGTAACATACACTATTTGAAGAATAATTAGCTTCAAATTATAGGATTAACAACACAAAATCATAAGAAAAAGAGTAAGAAATGAGTGTAAATTATACACTCATCAACACCCCCAACTTAAGACGTTGCTTCTCCTCAAGCAAAACAAAACCAAACTCAAGAGGCTAACAATTTAAGCACACAACCCCAACTCACCTTAAAAAACTAAATCATGATCACGACAATGGTTGGTACCAACATTTAGCACAAGTGAGCGAATGCCTAATAAATAACTCCCTCACATTTCAAAAGCACATTTTTCAATTCAAAACAACTTCCAAGGATAACCAAGTGACAACAAAAATTCTCAAGAAGTGACTCAAACTCCTAGTCACCTAACAAGTTACACTTGACTCAAACTTAGAAAAGCATCAATATCACCAATCCATGTCAATTTGCTTGTCCTCCCAAAAAGAAAGAAAGTCCCCAAAACATACAAAAGTATATACAATGGATAATGGACAAGGACTCAAACACTCACTCTCTACAAAAGAATATCTTGTGCACACAAATGTCACACCATAGGCTTGCCTCCATTTTTCAGTATAACATTGGCTCAATTTCATTCGGTAGGAAATCTAAAGGGCTTATAAGGCTTGTAATGTAGGCTTAGGGGTAGGGTAAGATAAGATTTGGAAAGTAGGACTAATCCTCCTTAAGCCCCACATACAACATTCATCGTTTCCAACTTTTCCACTTTTCTTTTCATATTTCATACCAATATGCATTTAACCTTTCTTCTTTACTTAGATGCCCAACTTGCAACCATTTTCAACATTTTGGAGGATTATTTTCATTCAAGCACTTTTTCTTCATTTTCTTTTCATTTTGAAAGCACTCTTTTTCTTTTCTTTTCATTCCTCCATTCATCTTTTCTTTTAACAAGACTCCAAGTGGTAGATACCATTCGTTTTCTTCATACATCACCCCCAACTTAGACTTAAAGCCTCAGTTGTCAAAAACTTGGAAAACTCAAGGAGAGACAATGGTTCAAAAGAGGGATATCTTTTCAAAAAGGTTCAAGGCTCGTAATTAAGGTTGCTAATAGAAAGGATTACGCTCAAAGGGGACATTAGGGATAATCAATGCATTTGGTGGCTATTTAGGCTAAGTGGACTCAATTCACACCAAAGAATGCCTAAGATCATTTTCTAACCAAAGTCTATCAAGACCAACATCTCAAGACCACCAAGACAAGTTCGAGGTGACACGAATGCACACAAGGGACAAAACAAAAACTCACAACACACATGACATGCAATTGAAGCTAGAAATTATCAATATAACTCTCAAGTTAAGAACAAGGGACTCATTTTTCAAATATATCCATCTAGAAAGTAAGAGTTGCGAAGAGATTCAAAGTGTTGTCTCAACGTTATCCCAAAACCATTTAACTTTAAAAGAATTAGAGGGGTATGTCTTTTTCATAATCCACAACACTTGACTAAATATATTGGCACTAAGCAAGTCACAATCCCAATGTATAGCTCTAACAAGCGTCAATGACTACTCATACTTCACCAAAGACTATATTCTACTCATGCACTTATACACCAAATCGACGATTTTCCATTAAGAATGTCATTTCTCAATCCATCATCAGGAACCGTCAATTATACACACTCTTAAAAAATAAGAAACTATCAAATATACTAAAATAGATAGATCCAATCATAAAATATACAAGCCCGACAAGGGCATTCCATGATCAAAATAAACAATTCAGTTCAATCAAATCTTAGGAGCACATCCATCTACAATGGTACTGTGACCTCGTAGTTCTACGATGAAGTAAACGAAGAGACGAGGGACTCCCTAAAATGATCACTTGACACTCTAGCCCGAATATCCTCTCCACATTTAGTTTCCAAGGCATTAACATAGAATTTGGCTACTATGATGCGATTGATCTAATTAGCTCCTTAATAAAGCACATCTAATTGGGAGCTTTATTGTTCTTCCCTCATCTCTTGCAGGATTGGATTTCAATGAAGTGTGATGTCGAGATCCATTTTCACCCAGTTAAACCTACAAACAAAGTCACATGAAAAGAACATTTTATAGAAATTTTAAATCACGTATTAGGAGACATTTAGATCAAGAGAGTAAACTGGATAAAGTTCTGACCAAGTAGTGAAGTTTTGCTATTTTTAAACAGTGACATATTTGTCACGACCCGTGGTTAGGGCCTAGATGTGACACGGTGAATGGAGACCCGAGAGTCCCTAAACAAGCCTCAAAGTAACCAAATCCACATCATTGGTTCGGAAGCGCATTCAAATAATAATATAGTTCTAAGGGATGGGAAAATAGGACTCACGCTATGGGGATATCAAAGGGAAAGAGATTTGCATGGATTCACATAGCACGTAGCACACAAGAACTAAGGGGCGGGTAAGTATGACTCACTCTATGGGGGCAATACAGGGCTTAGGATCTTTCACATCTCCACCTCAAATATATATACCTATCATAATTCCAATAATAAATCCATGATAGCCATATCCAATAAATAATTAAGCCATAAGCTTAGCATACAACACATAACTTATCGAATCGATGAGAGTCTACAAGATGTCCAACAATGCCTCTAGTAGGGAGAAGATTACTTGCTAAAGGTAATCTACATCACACCTTACGGGCAACCCCATTTCGGTGGATGGACACCTTCTTTATCGGCAACCCCATTTCGGAAGGGTTTACAAAAATCATATCAAGACATGTCATATCATAAATAAGTAGACGAATAATATCCGTCCTTATGCTGGCACATAGTTCAAGGAAAGGGAGAGGGACCTTGGGGATATCCCTGACACCCCCAATCCATCGGTGCCAAGTCTTACACATCCAACAAGAATATATATATATATATATATATATATATATATATATATATATATATATATATATATATATATATATATATATATATATATATTCTTTCAAGAGAGTCTAGTACAAGTTTCAAAGCATTCAAGGCACGTTTAGGCTCAACGCCAAATTACAAGATCATATTCAAGATGCCAATGCAAGGAATAGCTCATCTACAAGTATAAGATGGTGCAAGCACCGAAGATGCTCAAAGAACCAAGATAAAAGATGGTGTAAACAGTCAAGATGCTCCAAGAGCCATAATCATAGACATACCGGTGATCACCTTCTTGTCATATCCCATGTCTTACTAAAATCATGTCATATTCCCTTTTTAAAATGAAATTGGGCTTAGTCCCACATTTCCAAGATTTCCATGTATCAATGTCATGAATGTGATGCAATGCATAATATAGGGATGGCATGGGTAATGTAGAGAATAACTAAAACAGAGCAATAAAATGTAGAGACTAAGAAATCCATAAATAAATTAATAGAAAACGGTAGTAAATATCACCCATGCATAATAACATCTTTAAAGGGAAATGCATGTTCTTAGTTCCATAATCCAAGTAGTTCATCATAATAAATCTTAACATAACTCAAAATTCGGAGTCTTAAATAGCACATGCATTGTTCAAGTAACCAAGATCAAGTAGTCAAAATACACATTTTAAGTAGACAATTTCATAAAATAGTTTGAGAAGAACTTGGTTCTTCTTGGTTGAAAGGAACCAAGAATCAAAACCCACATACCTATATCTTGAGGATGAACTTGAGGAGAAAATGGATTCCAAATTGAAGGTCTTGACTTGAGGATCCTAGAGAGAAGTTGGAGAATCTTGTAGGAGGAATTTTAGAGAGAGTGAGAGTGAAATGAAGAATGGCTGAAAACTGAGGGAGTTTGGTTAATTTAGGGACTTAGGAGGGGTGGAAAATACCCAAAACACCCTCAAACCAATTTATATTTACATAAAAAACCAAGATCAGAATGGGTAAAAATATTAAGTACTGTCCACGGCACTGTTCACGGCCAGTGAACAGTGACACAATCTGTGAACAGTAACCATGTGACTATACTTAGAATTTTCAACAAATTGTTTCAAGCCAAGGGCTTCCAACGGAAGGTCGTACGGACCGTGTGATGCCTCACGGGCCATACAAGGGTCCGTATGAAGGTACCACGGAAAGAGACACACTTAGAACACAGTTTGACAAGAAAATCATGACTGACTTCAGCCTCACGGACCGTTTGCTGCCACACGGTCCGTGTAGCTAGCCGTGTGGCTTGCCTGCACGAACATGCTTAATGAAAACAAGCATAACTCCTTGGTCAGAGCTCGGAATTAGGTGAAACTAGGTGTGTTGGAAAGCTATTTCAAAAGCTTTAATTTGATATATTGTAGGACACCTTGTTAAGTTTGTTGTAAGAGATATGGCCATTTAAAATTGACCCTTCTACCAAATCATATGAAAAACCTTTAGGTTTAGTGTCCGAGAAGTTTAGGAATGTAACGGAGTGTTAAAGGTCATAAAAAGCTTTGGGGATGAATCAAAATATTCAAAAAACACCTTAATAAAATGGATATTTAAATTTCATGGGGGGCCTTGACACGGTTGGCATTACGGTCCGTGAAGGCTCCCGTCTAGCCCAAACATGTTTTACGAAAACGGGTGTAACATATTGCTCCAAACTCAAAATGAGGTGAGACCATATGCGTTCGAAAGATAATTCAAAGAGCTTCAATTTTATATGTCATGGACCACCGAATTTATTTTGAGCTAAGATATATTCCTATTTAAGTTGGTCCTTCTATCAGCACTTGAGAATAATTTAGCCAAGGGAATTCCTTTGAACTTGACTTGATGTAGGAGACCCATGATGATCTTAAACAATATAGATAAGCTTGAATTGAAAGCTTTAGAGTGAAGTTAGCTTGAGCATGAAGGTCCCTTACTTAGAAATATTTCACTCCGGAAGCTTTACGGATGACCTCACGGGCCGTGCCAGCCCACACGGACCGTGATGGCTCCCATGAAGTGTCAACTTGGTCCAAAACTTTTCCGAAATAAATTTTCATGCCTCCTTGAGGTCGTACAAAATTCTGGGTCCTTACATTATTGTACTCTATGTTCATGGATTTCAAGGCACTCCAAGCTTTCACATTTGTGGAAGTTATCTGCATTTGCGAAAGGCTGAGAATTCCTAGAAGAATGAGATCACACGATAGTCTTTGCATTCGTGAAGAGCAACAGTGACCAACATCACATTTCATATTTTGCATAGGCATTTTGTCGAACACATGATAAACACACATTCACAATATTGTTTTGACAAAACATCACCCCTAAATCTATCCCCAACAACATTCAATCACTACCCAATCAACAAGTAGCAATTTAACATTAAAATTCACTTCACTTTCAACATTTAGGCCTATAAATCATCTCCTAAATACCTAGAGGTTCGGTACCATAGTAACAAAAAGATGAACCCCAGAAAATAAAAATGGACAATACTATCTTGTTGTCAAAACTTCATAACCATAGTGAGAAAGATTTAGTAAAGAAGCAGCACCAGTGTTGTAGAGTTTCATGGTTGCACAAATCGCCAATTATGAACAAGAATGGAGGTAGAGTAAGGTGAGCATACCTTTAATTGGTTAACTATAAAAGATGATGAGGGAAGAACTTGAGCTTTTTTCTGGAAGATATGTGAGAGCCAAAGTTATAAAAGATTATTACCTTATACTTGATTTTATTCACTAACCATGATCTTCTTTTTGTAAATGTATTAGACAAAGTCATAAGTGACTTGTCTTTTATCTGTGACACCCATTCAATATTCTGCCTCTGTGGACAATTAGGCATGATCGTGCTCCATCGCTGAGTTTACACTCCATGTTCGTGGACATAAGACCGCTTTCGTGGAGCTTTGTTAAGTGCTAGACCTGGGCCAAGTATCTGCAACTTTGGGTGATCCTAGGCTTATTTAGGCAATCCGCCATTCACTGATGGGCAATGCTTAGGCCCCAAACTGCAGTCAAAATGGCGCAAGTTCATCCTTTTGCAATTTTTGATGGAATTGCTATCCATTTCTTCAACTCTAATCACATTGGTGCTTCAAAACCTGTGCAAAGCCACTACTAAAGACTTGAAAATTGTTACGGTTAGCTAAAAATCAAAAATTAAAATGAAGAAGCTATTCCAAAAATTCCAAAATACAAGAATTTATTAAAATATGAACAAAATTTGATTCACCACCCTTTTGTGCTTCTACTTTGAGGCAATGAATCTTATCTCCAATTTCAAGATGATTTTCCATTTGAGAACTTGGGGATGGTAATGAGATGTCATCAACATCTCCCACCAGTCTCTCCACTTTGAGGACTTAAATTGTCCATCCAACTTGACATCAACTTTCCTTTTTGGCTCTTTGGGTAGACATGGGAGTGTCAAGATGCTATCTTCGCATCTTCACATTTTGTGACCTCCAAGCAGGCAGCACTCTCAACTTCAAATGAACTAAAGTTTCCATCTAAGATTTCCATGTCTTTTTCTTGCAACTTTAGTATCATCTCCTCAACCTTGACCTCTTGGACGATTATTGGCTTTGATGACATGCATTAGCCCTATATATCTTCCACATCAAGAACCACTCCTTCATCTTAAGACTCTAATTCTTTTTTGATCACCATTGAACCAGGAGCCTCACTTACTCTGTTGATTAGTTTCACGTCGACCTCCAAAACATCAACCTCCAATCCCAAATGGTCCAACTCATAGCCTCTAGCAACAAGCAAGTTCTTGAGATCATCTCTCATGTTGAGCAATTGGTGTCTTTGAGCCACTTCTTTGGCAAGTCTAAGACTCAAGTGCATCAGCCAATCTTGACTCACAACACTCTTGTCCCTATTCATATCCTCAACACCATTTTGCTCACCATAAAATATAATACTCTGAAGGAGATAGAAAAAAGGCTTACATTCATCAAGCAAGTTTTCATCACAAATAGCCATATAACAAGAAGGAAAAACAAAGAAAACAAAAAGAAGTACTCACTAATCAAATCAAAAAGAGTAAACTACAAGTCCTAAATCAACTCAATTAGCCTATTATTCCTCGACAACGACACCATTTTTGATGTCGCTCAACCCAACTACTCAAAGGAAATAGGGGCGGTCGTGATAACAATGTAACCCATCTTTAGAGGTGGGTGTTGAATCCTACAGGGAATAATGTGTCATCGATTGAGTAAAGCAAGGACCAATAGCTACTAGATTTTGATTTTATAAGTGAATACCAAGCAAAAATTCTAACTAAATGGGAGGAAAACTAAGCTACAACTACTCGTAAGTAACAATTGGGGTAAGGATTTATCAAGCAAGTGAGCAAGGATAGGGGATATGGGAATAAACCAAAACTCAATTGATCCATCACACTTAGAATCAAATTAACTCAATGGGTAGGCTAGGTTGCTTGTAATCACCCCTCTACTATGATGTCTGTGATGTTTCGCAAGAGCCTATTATGGTCTTCTAGGTGAGATACTTAAAGACATGCTTGGCTTGAGCACCTCAAAGAAAACCTCCCGAGATCTTAACCGTTGAGTCCCTTTTGAGGCTCTCAACACATAAACCCATGACTATCATACAACCCTCCACTTCAATTGCACTCACTAAAGCAATAATTGAAGAGCTGAGCTAGATTCAAGTTCATGACCTCAAATCTAAAGTTATATGTGAAGGTAAATATGAATCCATAAATCAACTCAATCAATCAAATCAATTTCGGAGGAACCTGTCACGCCCCAAAGAGAGGGGAGACGCGACCGGCACCCGGTACCGTTATTGGCCGGGTAAGCCACTAAACATGCTAGTGAACTAACTAGGGACCAGAAGAAAATCAGGCAGCATAACATCTGAAAGACTAAGCCTGGACATTCTAGGTCATGACCTGATCAACAGTAAATCATGTACAAGATAGATAAACCAGAACAATAGGGTACTAGTTAGCCGACAAGGCTGCAACAATAGAGGTATATGCACATACTATATATACATGCCAATCTGATGACCGAAGACTGAAAGGCACAAAAAAACCAACCCACAATAACATGTCCACAATAGCCTCTATGAGAATCACTAACACTGTTGGGACAGGGCCCCGATATACCCAACTATACAAAAAAAAAATAAACATCCTGTGAAAGCTCCAGAAAGAGGTGGAGCTTACCAACTCATAGCCGAATGGGGCTCTTAGTGGAGGGGTAAATCAGAGTCCCTACCTGAATCTGCATGCACGAAATAAAATGCAGCGTCCCCAGGCAAAGGGACGTCAGTACGAACAAACATGTACTGGTATGTAAGGCAGGAAGTAAAATCATAGATAACTATACTAAAAAGGTTAATAGAAATATTACCTGTAACCAAAACTCAAGTAGCCTTAATGGCCAATAAGCCACCTCCTAGTGATAAAAAAATGCATGGTATGCTCGAGTGTCGCATGTCGTGAATATATATATATATATAGATGCAAATGCATGACATATCCAACCAAATGCTAGCACTGGTGGTCTTTTCCGATAGCTAACCGACATCATATCTGCCAACCTGTGGCCATCTGTACCATATACATATATAGTTGGGCAAATAGGCCCCATACCTTCGATTATAGCTCGAAGTCCATGCATAACGTGCAATGTATGATATGAATGTTGAATGCACATAGTAAGCTATAGCAAGAACTTAGCCAATCTTGGCTCATCGGTACACTTATTCTCATAGCATCATAATCATTGTCATTTGGCCAATCTTGGCTCATTGGTACATTTTTTCTCATAACATCATAATCGTTGTCATAACATATACATATGGCTCCTGGAATCATACATGTCCTTTTTAACAAGTTTGGGAACTTAACCCAACATTTAGAGTGAAGCCTTAACTTTGAAAATGTTCATAAAGGTGATTTACATAATGATTATATTTGGTCCCATGTCAATTAGTAAAAGAATGTATTTAAATAGGATCAAACACCTTAGTAGTTTAGACTGGAGCATTTCACTAGGGAATATTGGAAACCATCACGTTATTGATTAAATTGTTCAATTATATTTTTGTATGGAAGAAGGACTGATTTTGAATACTACATTCCCTTTGCCATCTACATTTATTTTAATGGCACTATACGAAGAAGAGAAACACCTTGGACATGTGAATAGGTAGCCGAGAAACCGACACAATGATATATAGAAATTGAATGTCTAGTTTAAGCGAATGAATGAAATTTCAAACTAATACCCTGATGAATATTACTCAGCTGCAATCCCAATGCCTTTCACAGAAGGTCTTTCTAGCAACAGAATAGTAAGATATCACATTTGACATTTTGGGAAACTTCCCAGATTTCGTGCTAAAAGGAGGGACAGAGCTTAGCCTTAACATACCTCTCCAACGAATGTCCGATTGCCAAATGTTCCTTCACGAAAGTTGTTCCTTACATCCTAAGCTTCGCAACAACTATATATAAGTAGCTTAAAGACACCTATAAATAGTATAACATTTAGCATTAATGACCAGATTCGGCAAGGAGCATTTACGCGAGGAAATGTCCGTAAAACGTCGTAAAAATGACCGTAAAAGAGCTCTAGAATTATTACCTAAACACACCAGCTGCAAACCAACAATACCAGCAAGAACACCACTTTTTATACAGCCCAAAAATAGCTCCAAACACAGCTAATAGGAGGGAAAAACAATTGCAAAGCGTAGGGCACACATTTCTAGGCACGAGGACGAATTTTAACGGTAAAAATACGAAAAACTTACCTAAATCACTTAGAGAACCCTTTTGGAGCTTTCTCTTCAGTTCCACACTGGTTTGAGACGAAAATGGCTTGATTTTGAGCTTTAAAGTGTCAAAATAGCCGACATTAAGTCGGGTCAACCCGACCCGACCCATGTCCCGGTTTCCAGCTCGGGCAGTCTCGGTAAACTGGTCATAACTCTTTATTCTGAGGTCGGTTTGATGCGCGGTTTTTTGCGTTGCAAACTAGACTCATAGATCTGCAATTTGATAGGTCATGAACCTTCAGAAGCCTTATAGTCTGGGAGATATGAGCTGATACATTTGACCCAAATTTAAGAAGGATTTCTTAAAGAAACTTACGGTAACTTTGGCCAACCTTTATCTTGCAACTTTCTTGATTCCAAAACTTAATGTATGACCTTTGTGCTATTAAAATAACTTAAAAAAATCCCTTATTAGCAAATTATAAACTTTTAAATCCATCTGAAAAGTGAAACCTAATTTAGACCTTCCGAAAAGGGCGAGGTGCCACTTGGGTCATTTCTTTAATCCCGAATGTGCATATAGTGTATTTCTTTGGCTTAAAACTTTAGGTCCTTGAAATTACCACTTATTGACAGCCTTATTATCCTTAGGTTCTATCCAAATTCATGTATGTCTTATACGACACACCACCCTATATATATATAGAAGACGAGGAACACGGGATTTCACAGAACCCACTTGATTTTGCAAGTAAATCATCAACTAAGCATAAAAGCAAGAGAAATAATCAAGACCCATAAACCAATTAACATCCAAGATTAATTAAATCTATAAATTATGCATTCAAGAACAAGGAAAGAAAGAGTGAGTAAAAGATAAATACAAGTGAAGCACACACTCTTCAATGCACTTAAGGATTTGTTGAAAACTTGCTCTAAATCCTCACCCTAAAAACAAAATTTACACTAAGGTGTGTTTTCTTTCTTCAAGAATGTGTGAAGGAGTGTTCTCTAGTATCAATTTTTTCCTCTTTCATGAATGTATGGAATAAGTGTTGGGAGTGCGTGTAATGTGCTTTTGGGGGACTGAAAATGGTGAAATTTCTGAGCTTCTTCCGACACTGGTCGCAAGTTGTTCCATGTCCGTAGATCTTTGACCACGTTCGTGGAGGTCAATTGAGGTCCAATGTTGCCTCTATGCACCAAGATCAGTGCATCTGTGCCTCGTAACTCCCTGTTACTCCGTGTTCATGGACCTGAAAGCTGCGTTCGCGGAGAGTAATGTTGCCAAGTACCATTTTATATAGTTTCAGCTCCTATTGGCTCCAATTCAGCTTCAAGTTCAATTCTTTCTAGTAGAGCTAAATTTAAACGATATGTACCTGTAACATACACCATCCGAAGAATAATTAGCCTCACATTATAGGATTAACAACATAAAATCATAAGAAAAAGAGGAAGAAATGAGCGTAAATTATGCACTCATCAATGGTACCTGATTCACAAGAAATCATATATCACAATCACTGACCACAATGCAATAACCATACTTTAAGCCATAAGTAAATCAAATAGGTTCATTGCATTATTAAGATGAAGTCATTCAAATTCACCATTTCTTTCCTAAGTATGCATTACACAAGTGTTTCATATAGAATAGTCAACATGAACAAACAAATAGATATATGCATCTATATATCAACAACCAATACTGTACCTTTATATATGCACTTATACATCTAGTCTATTATGTTCCTCTTGTGTCACGACTCGAGCTTAGGTCCTAGTCAAAACATAACAAATGAGGTACCTAAAGGCACCTAACATAAGCCTCTTACCATTCATCAAGCATTTCATAGGTAATGAACAAATATTTATGCAAAAAATAAGGAGAAATGGGACTAAGGGAGAATTAATCATTAAAACACGAACTAAATCATAAGCATCCCATACATGTCCAACAATACCTCTAACTCTTGACTTGGGCCAGGGGGTAAGACATGTCCCCAACTCACCCTCAAATAGAAGTAGCAGAAGATATATAATAAGATAGTTTAAAAGCCTTAATATATCAAGTTTGAAAGAGATATGAAATTGTCCCCAAACTAGAGAACTCACTAATAATGGTCTTCAACAATCTAAGCTATGTGTAGGAGGAGGAGGAGCACCGACCCCTACATTTTGAGATGATGATGTAGACAAAAGTATGCATTAGTACTCTGAATATAATAAGTATATGGGACGCAACGCAGCAAGGAAACTATAATATCATAATAAGTAATATGCATAATCATAACAAGGGAATAAAGCTCAAGAGATGGTGAATGATCAATAAACCTTTAAAACATGATCTGGAGTGAAATAAATATCTCAACTGATCATATACATACTTATGTGGGAAGAGACCATTACCAACATATAATACCATGTAATATATTACATGAAATCCAACATAACTTCCTACATTAGTCTGGGAGACTACTTGCCAGGTAGAACTTCGTCAACTTATGCGTTCACTTATTCTTTAACTTTGTGATTTTGTGGATCCAATAGCCTTAGTCTACAAGGACACCTATGATGACATATGGTTAATGAGGAAAGAGGTTGCTACTAGGATTTTCTTATCGAATTCCACCTCAAGACCCATTCGTAGCTAAGTCAAATCCCATGGAATATTCATAACATAGTCAAATGCATATACATTCATAAGCTTTGAAACATAACTTTATCAAAATTGGAGTAATTAAAACCTCATGATCCATTCAAGTAAGAATTATGCTTTAACAAGAGGATCCATCCTTGGTGAGAATTATCCTTTCTCTATATTTTATACATTCATAAAAGGGCTTCCATAAATACTTCATAGCTGTCATACACTTTCATAAAAATATAGTTGAAACTCTTGTCATTTATTATATGCTTTATTGAGAACAAGGTATAAATCTTGGTGGGTTCAATGCATGTAGACTTTAAATAATGTAATGCTACAGAAGAATGCATAATTTTCATAAAATTCATCACTTAAACCATTCATTAAACAACCCACCATGAACATTTAAACCCTAAGTAGCAAATCATGAGAACATCTTGTAAATTATCAAACTTTCATAATGTAACATAAATTCATAGCATAATATATCATTCGATAGTAAATACATCATGGTATGAGCATTTGATAATGTATTATAAAACTCATTAAAATTTTCATAGCTTGAAATTAAGTAAAATAAGGAAATTTCTTGAGCTTCATGGGTGTAAGTAACCCACAGACACACATAAAAAAAAAACTCACATACCTTGGTTGGAAACTTATATGGTAGAAACTTAAGATTGAAGGAGGAAATGTTGAAACCCAAGTTTCTTGCCTTCAATGAGTCTTGAGAGTTGAGATCCTTAGGAGATATTTTGAGAGAATTTGGAGTTTGAAGAGAATGAATGTTTTATGGAAGGGTTGGGGGACTGATATGGGCAGATTTAGGCATTAAATGACGAAGTTTTAGACTTAGGTTATGAGAAAATATCGGAATCTCCCTTCATTAAAAACTGTCGGGGGGCTATCTACAAGCATGATCGACGGGTCATACATCAATCTGTGGCTCATAGGTCATGAGGTTTTATGTAGTTATACCCCCCAAGTTCCTAAAACTAGCCTCTGAACTGGTCTATGAACACCTTTTTATGTCGCATAGTTCCATACACGGGTCGTAAATACCCCTCATAAATCCACCTCACACTTAGAAAAATCACCCCTTTTAGAACCCAAGCCACAAAATCCTTTTCATGACTCATCAACTGGACTAAGACCCATACAAGCTTTCATCTGGTGACAATTCCCCAAACTTCAGAAACTTGGCTTAGCCCTCCAATCTACGAGCCATTATTTGTGACTCGTAGTTTTTTTATGGGATGTAGACACCCTTCGTATAATAACCCTTAGACTTCTAATTTTTAGTAAGTGCCTAGCCTATCTACGAGGGTTATCTACAACTAGTAAACTAAAGCATGAGTCGTAGATGGGCTCGTACAACCCTTCACTAGGACCTAATTTTGCACTTTTTTCCAAATTTTTGACCTTTTAGCATATGGGGCCTTACACCTTGATTTCCACAAGTTGCAGGATTTTACTATACTTAAAAATTTCCTTGCACATGAAACTTACAAGAACCATCAGTAATCTTAACAAGAAGTATTAAGGTTAACCAAAAAAATTGGCCAACCATTGATAGTCACAAAATAATCATAACCAACATAATACATTCCTGCCTTAAATAGTAATAATAACACATCTACCCATCCAAACTTCGTGCCTAAATATCTAGATATAAAATCTCTCATCAATCTACAATATATCATGGAATAAGACCAGATCTATAACTATGCGAATAAGAACTCTCATGTAACACAATGTAAGTTGAAAAGTCAAATTATGGGAGAAAATCTAGAAAAGATAATTTTGGTGTAGGGACCATAAGCTCAATTTAGGGGTCATAGTCAGTTCTATGAGCTATTGATGTGACCTTGTGGATGCCCTGACACTTGAAAAAAATCTTGAAAAAATATGTCATTGTATGAGACCATACAATGAGTCGTAAATGGAACCACGACTCGTGGAATGACATTTTCATGGTTGGGAGTCAGAAAGGATGAAGAGTGGGTTCAATAGGATGAAAGCTCTTTACGAGCTATAGACCATGCTCGTAGGTGAGGGTCAATTCTTTGAGAACATGTTGGGTTTCTGGTCTTTTTTTATGACCCAACAAGATGAGCCTGTACATGAAACTATAGTCTGTATAAAATGTTTTATGGTCATGGATCAGAGACCTCAAATTTGAGCTTGATTTCTATGAATGGACTCTATGGTCTGTAAATGGACCAACGAACTGTAGATGGGTGATGATATCTCAATCCTCCTACTCAAGGGAAGTAGGGATGGTCGTCATTAGCATGCTACCCAAAAATAGAGTCAGGGTCGAATCCCACAGGGAATGGTGGCTCGAGAGGTGAAGTATTTCACTGAATTAGGCAATTGTAAGTTCAAATTGGGGAGTTACAATAATTAAAATCGAAATTCAGCAAACAATAACAAAATTAGCAAACTAATCAATAGAGGTAGAAAGATGTTGGGGATGTGCAAATATGGGAGTAGATCTATTAAGCTGGGTCTAAATATTTGACTAACTGAGTTAAAGATAAGTGAATGGGCTAGGATTCTAGTAACCTATACTTCAATTATGGAAACAAGGTGTTTCAAATGATTCAGTTATGATATCATATGTGGAACACTCGAGGACACATCTAGCCTGACAAATCACAGTTTACCACCTAATGCCTTAGTCATTGAACCCATTATTGTGGCATTCAACTAAAACCACAAAAGGTTTCTAGCCAATACTTCCATTCCATACTCTAACTACTCGCGTTAAAGCCATTATTAGAGATCTAAATTAAACCCTAAGTTTGCAACCTTAAGATTATAGATGAAACTTAACAATGGACATAAATTCACTCATATTAAAAACAATATAGCCAAAATATCAAAGACCCAACATAGAAATCAAAGACCCATATTATTTACATACCCCCAACATGGGAGTTTTAGCATTCATGCTTGAAAATAAAGATTCAATACCAATGTTAGCAGCTGAGTACATGGGTAACAAGGATTATATGAGAAAAGTTGATCTAAACTAGCAAATCTCTCCAATTTGTGCCTCGACAAGCTTGAAAACCTCTAACCCTTGTACTATTGAGCAAAAATGTTCTAAGTATCCTAATCTCAAACTCTCTCTATCTGCAAAACCTGAAGGGAATGATATGTACAATGTCCTTTCCTAAATTCTTAAATAGTCCATGGAAAATTATGATAGTTTGTGCACCAAGTTGCCATTCGGTGGTCAAGGCCGATTATCACCGAACACTTCAACGATGTATCGAATGTGCACTTGACCGCTTTACTTTACATATCCTTGAGGCCTTGAGTCTCTGCAAAATTAGGTGATGGTCCCTTGCTCTGCCAATCATGTTTGGTGATTCGCTGAAGTTCCTTTTTCGTCACCTCTTTGTAGTGAGCTTGTTGTCTTAAATTTTAAAACAATAGGCGGTCTCCCCGACCATTCGACGATATGCCGAATATGTTTGGTGAGTTATATTCTGATTGCCTTTTTGGCATGAACTTGAGACTTGGCTACTAAAATATTAGGCGGTCTCACTGAACATTCGGTGAAGCCACTTTTACTCGCCTTTCTCACACTTTGCTCCTTTTCTAAAATTTGTTGAGTGTTGTTCCATTTTGCACTTTTAACTCCATTCTTGACATAACACATGCATATTAGTTAGTATTTGGAATATAATAGCATACCGAGGATAATATTTCTTTACATTCTAAGCCCAAAATGAGTTCAAGATATGGACTCATCGACACCTCCAACCTAAGCTTTTGATTGCCCGCAAGCAAATTAAACATCAATCAATCTAATTCAGAGTTTGAAGGTAGGCTACAGGGAGAAACACATAAAAGTCCACCTTTGTCATCCATTCTCAAACTTCCACAAACTACTTACGTGATTTTGAAGCCTCAAGAGGTGACTAAGGAGTAATCAAAACATGGATATGCTCCCAGTCGTTCATATAGTTGTTGAGCACTCCCTAAAAGCATCACTATTTTCCTCACACCAAAGAAGATCCGGTACACATAAGAGTATAACATTATTTTCAAAGTATGTCTTCAACACTCACTCTCCTAATTGATAAATAACATGTAAGCTTCAACCCATAGGCTTTCCCTTATTGTCAATCGGAGTTCATTTGATTTCATTCTAGACTAGGACTCTAAAGGACTTTGTTCGGGTTGTAATGTAGTGTTAAGGTTGGGTAGGATAACATATGGATACTAGTGGCTCATCAACTCTACACATTTGTTTCATGCTCATTGATCCATTTGTCCTCATTCCTTTTTCTCTCCTATTGACACCTATTTTTCTTTTGATCTTTCATCATAGGTGTCTCCCCTTTTAGTACTATTTTTTAAAAAATTTTAGAGGGCCTTTTTTCAAAGCAATTCTTTTTCACTTCAACATTTTTAGCTTTTTGAAATATTTTTCTTGTTTTTATCATTTCTAGGACTCCTCTCCTTTCTTTCTTTTTCCTCTTTCTTTCCTCAACTCTTTCATGGGAGACACCCCCTCTCTCTACCAACACCCCCAACTTCGCCTTTGGCCATCACTTTGCTCTTTTTAAGCTCAAGAAGGGATTAGTAAGGAAGAAGAAGGAATTGACTTTCACAAATACAAGTCAAGATTACATGGTTGTCAAAGAAAGGATCAAGGCTCAAAAGAGTTCCACTAAGGAATCAATTCATTGTCATTGGAGGTCAATATGGTCAAAGTGGACTAAAAAGAACCAAAGAAGGCCTAAGGTCCTATCCTAATCCAAAATCAATATCGCTCTTCAAAACAAATTGGGAAAGTTTTAGATGTTGCAACACATGATTTTCAACAAAATTCCTCATCTCACAATGGTAAAATGGATCTGCATTCAAACAATGGCAACTCACTTACTACTTTCGATCATCGCATATCCAAACTCAATCACTTAAGATGCACCAATCCATTCATGGATTGATTTATCAAGAAAAATACTAATAGTGAGTTAGTACATGCTCCTCGTCCATGGCGATATCCGAATCAAAGATATGGATTATGGATACTGGGATTGCTAAGGACTAGAGACATGATATTCACATTTGAACGACTTTATACATATGCACCGGGTTTGCAACCAATAAAAGACACCATTAGCAATTATTCATCCGTTTAGCAATTATTCATCCGTTTACTCAAAAAGAAGAAAGTTTAAAATAGAAAAATAAATACTAATCTATTACAACCCAAGTTAAAATTATTTACAAACAAAAATTTAAAATTGCTAAAACAACCATCAACAAAAACTAGCAATGTCTTTCAAGCAACCAGTGAGCAAAATATTATCAATAGATGTATGTACTTCCAAATGCTCATCCCCTTCTAAATAAAAATACTCAATATGCAAGGAAACAAAATCAAAAATAAAGGGAAGGCATGAGTATTAGAATCCTCCTGATCCAAATTAGTCCTACTATAATGGTGGTGGTGGAGCTGAAGAAGTGGTTATGGAGGCATCAATGCCCTAATCCTATGATGCACTATCTAGATCGATCAATGGTCTCTCGGGCGCGGGATCACATACACCGGATGTGCCTATCATGGATGACACTTTCTTTACTCTATCCACGATTTGTCCTTCTACCCATGCCAACACTTCACACTCCTCCTTGCTAGGGTTAACTCCCAATTCTTCCTCATCGGTCTCCAGGGTGCCTACTACATTGGATTCCTCATTGCCTTCATCTGTGGTATCCACATCCATCATATCATTGGGAGCTGCATTTATGTCAACTCTAGATGGCTCCTCTAGTCCATCCTAAAAGGAACACAAGTTCGTGAAGTCAAGGGATGCCATCTCCTTCTTCAAGGTTTCAATGTCATCTTTCATAGCTGATGTGCCTTCACTGCTACCATCTCTCTTCTCCAAAGCTGTCACCCTTTCCTTTAAACTAGTTAATTCTTCCCCAAGTGTCCCTTCGAGCCTATCTATCCTCAACTTTTGAGCTTCAATCAGTTCCTTTTACTTCTTTTCAACCTCAATGTGTAGGGATAATGCCCTGGTAATGGCTGCCTCAATCAACATGGGTAAGGAAGACTCAAGTTGAGTGGCATGGATGTCAGCCGCTTTGGCCAAACATCCAATTCCCAAAATACTCACCTAAATGATTAGGGATCGGTCATCGTTAACCTGAGGCTCAGCCAGTGACTCAGTGGAAGGGAGTGTAGTAGAAGATGAAGGTAGTGGGGTAAGAAAGAGGTTATACCTGCCTCCAAGGCTAGCTCTGCAGCACTAGACTCGATTGTCTTAAGATTAACTATCGATGTTTCATCAACCGACTTCTTCCTTTCCCGATCCTTCTCGTCCCTTTGGAACTCAGCCTTAATTCTCTGGGTATCCTTGGATGCCTTTAGAGTTGTCTCCACATCAATCTTTTTGTTTTGTGGAACTCCAGTTTGCTTGTATAAGGCTGTGATGAGGCTAGGGGATAGTAGTGAGGTCTGCACTTGCTTTGCCCTAGTGAGGATCTCATGGGTGATGATTGCACTGAGGTTCACCTTCCAGTGGTCCATGATACATCCAACCAACGCCATTTGGGAGTGTTGAAGGATCGACTCATTTTGTGATGGTATCAAGTTGCTGCTAATAAATCCAAACCAAAATCTAGATAGTATGTTCATCTCTTTCTTTTCAATAATTTCTCCTTCCTCTAACCATGAGGGAGAAGGGATCCCAATTATAGAGGTCAACTATGCCTTGACGTCATCGAATGTTTAGACCTTCATCATCTCATCAACATCATATTTATATATTTATGTGCATCCCAAAATATTATTTATCTAGTACTTGCACATCTCAAACTTCCACTACATCAAGAGGTTTGAGCACAACCTTTATCCTGCTTTTTCTTTTTGGGATGGCCCTGCCATAGATTTTATGAAATTCATGGACCCTGTTCGGAAAGTATGGGGCCCGAGGTTTGGTGAATATCTGGAAATTATGGAAATTAGGAGTATTCCAAACTTCGAGATACCTATCAACAACTCCTTCCGTTGATAATCGCCTCTCCTCAAAAATTTTTCAGAGCTCCTCTTCTTTGCGTCTATTTAAAATACTTGAAGCTATTATGCCCTAAATTCTTTGGGATGTTTGGAGGATAGGATCGTGGGTAGTTTTAGACCTAGCCTCACTTTAGTGCCTTTTGAAACTTGTATTTGCAAGTAAAGGCTTAGGTCTAGTAGACTTGCCCAAGGTATGCTTTTGTTCGGTCATCCTTGCAAAGCAGACTCAAAATAGTGTGTGCGCATCAATCATAGGATAAAAGGAGTTCAAGATTATTCACAAGATAACCATTCAGTGCGGTCAGATCTTTTTGACTGCCAGACATGTTCAATGATCCCTCAAACTGATTCGATAGTCAAATAGACGGTTGTCTTTTTACAAAGTTTTCACACTTTTAATCACTACTACTTTCGGTGATGGGAGAGAAAATTAGGAGGTCCACCGTATTGATACAACGATGGAAAATACCATCACCAAAAGTTGTGGGATTTGACAATAATCATCAGAAAAATGATATGGCGTGTGTGACACTTTGGTGCATCTTCGAGTTTACTTTGGCAGTCAAAATGACCATTGTCAAAAGTGACTGGCTAGGCCAACTCCCATGCATTCAAACTTTCGATCAATTTTGCACATGATTGATTGGAAAGTCACACACTAACCCATTATCAGCATCAACACATGTTCATTCTTCTATTGCTACCCTCATATGGTCATCATGGCTACATCCTCAATCAAGCAATGACTTACCCTTAAGAATGACGTCACCTAATCGACCATAGGGCAAGTTCACTTCACTCAAAAGAGTTTAAGGGTTACTCAGACTTCACCCACAACCCACAAGAACAAACAATACAACAAGCATGTATATTCATTCAAGGTATTATCATGATCACGACATAATCTCAACTTAAAGCTATCTATCAAGAAATCAAGGTTAAAATTGTGACAATATACAATAGCATTCAACCATTGGGCAACATATTTATCAAATCTAACCCTATCCCACATCACATACACATTCAATTTGATGATTTCAAATGAATGAAAAACCCAAATAAACCAAGCATAGATGAAGCAAAGGGTTCTAGAGTCACAAAAACACATCACCCACATGATTTTAATAACATTTCAACCACAAACTATGATTAAAGTGCTCACAAAACCTTTTTCATGCCTTTATCATTTCAATACCATTCTTCAAAAGGAAACTAAAGCAAAGGGCCAAAGACATACCTTTTTGATGATGAACTAGAGATAAGAGCTTCCAAATGAAATTTTTGTTGCTGATAGGTGCTCAATCCGAAGTAAAGTGCAAGAAAATATATTATGGTAACGGTTTTCTTGCAAAGAAAGTGGCAAGGAGGGAATATGGAGAGTAAAAAGCAAAGTTGTTTGAAAAACATTTAATAGGCCAGTCAAGCGCAAGGAGTCGGTGATCCCAATTCACTCTGCCAAACACTTTTGGTGGTACACCGATAGTGCTGGTGACCACCTTTTTAAAAGAAATCAAACCTTAACTCCAGTCACAAAAAGTGGTGAAATTGACCATCGCCCAAATGGTTCAACGATCTATCCATATGCAACTTAGACTGCCTAATTTGACAATCAAAAGTCACCAGATGACATAAAAGGTGCTCAAATTGGCGATCATTGACTCAACTGAGTGATCTGCCGACCAGACCTATCTTGTCGCCCTTTCAACATTCATATCAATTTCTCCCTTTTCATGTACCTACACAAAACAACACCCATTATTCGAAAATTAAAGCTTACCTACTCATCTTGGTTGCTTCCCAAGCAGTGCCATAGTTAACATCATGGCACGACATAGTTCCTCCTATCCATCTATCACCGATACCACTTGGAGGTCTTTTGCTTGCTTCAAAGTTCCACAAATGTTGAACATGACCTCATCTTCATTATCTCTGAACCTCAAGTCCCCTCTCTCAAAATCTACTAGAGCTCTCCCGGTAGCCAAGAATGACCTACCTTAGAAATGGGTACATCCACATCTACCTCGCAATCCGAGATCACAAAATTGGCTAGTAGTATGAACTTTTCTACCTTCACCAAAACATCATATAGAATTCCAAAGGGTCTTTTAATGGACCAATCATCCATAAGCAACCGCATCATCGTTCGCAAAGGTATATCCAGCCTTAACTCTTTGAATATGGCTAGGACATGATATTTATTCTTGTACCTAAATTACATAGTGCCTTGCTTAAATTTGCAAGTTCCAATGGTGTAGGAAATTGTGAATGCACTAGGGTCCTCTTTCTTAGAAACCAAGTTCTTTGTCAAACTAAGACTGCAATTATAAGGCACCTTAATCGTCTCATACTCCAAGATCTACTTCTTGGTCACTAACTATTTCATGAACTTTGCATACCCTGGCATCTCAGTTAATCACCTTAACTAATGGGACATTTATGAACAAGGAATTGAATATAGAAAGAAATTTTTAAAACTTGGTATATTCCCCTTTCATTTTAAATCTTTGAGGGAATGGAGGATCGATCTTTCAACTTCATAGCCGAATTTGAATTCTTTGGGGGGGGGGTAGGGGGTGGTATCCTTTAATTATTGAAAAACATTACCCCCATCTTTCTCTTTTTCACTAATCTTCGAATTGACAAAAGTCTCATCACTTTCATTCACAACTAAATCATTATTATCATTGACATAATAATGCCTTTTTCTTCTTCCAATTCTTTCTCACCCTCTTCAACTACAAGTTCAGGCTAAATACCTTCTACAACTTTTCTGCTGTGGGTCATGATAGCCAAACACTGCTGGTCCGCACTCTTTGGTTAGCCACCATGTCACTGAGCAATCCTTCTTTTGGCCTTTGGTTGAGATGGGCTGAGATATTGCCAAGTTGAATCTTCAAGTTCTTTATAGAAGCTGAGTGTGAAGTCACGGTTTGACTCAACTATGACAAATTGGACTTCATCTCCTTTAGAACTTTGTCGGAGGCCTCAATCTTTCATAAGTCAGGTCAATATGTCCTTAGTCCAGAAGTTTTTCAAATTCACCACAGGGTCAGTAGCTTTCACCCTATCATGGGGGTAAAAGATACCTATTCCTTGCTCCATCACAGTCTCTCCAACCTCCAACTTGAGGTTGCTCTTGCCTTGCTCTATCCTGCCATCCACCACCGTTGTTCCAACCTTGATTCTCGGGTGGCCTTGGAAAAGCTGATTGAGAACCCATCATCTGATTACCCATATAATGTACCTCTTCACTATATCATCCTTCATATGCTACATTATCATACACTATATCACCAACAACAGCTACAATATTAACACTTTTCCAATTTCCTCCCAATACATGCTTAATCAATAGATCCAGCTGCATCAACATTTTGGCCATGTTTTCGTCTCACTCTTGATCTTTAGCAAGTTTCTCTTTGGATGGACACCTGTGCATAGAGGAGACAGGGTCATCCCTTGTATACCAAGCCCAATTAATCTTGGTCATGTCATCCAATAACTCACAAGCAGTAGTAAAAGTTTTCTTCATGAATCCACGTCATACCAGCTAGTTAGCCACACCTTTGTTCACCGCATCGAGACTTTCGTAGAAGTATTTCAACAATAGGTGGTCCAGACTCCGTGGTTTGGGCATTGAAGCAAGAGTTTTTGGAACTTTAGCCGTGTTTCATGCAATGGCTCACCATCAGTTCTTTTGAAGTTCTCAATATTTCTTCTCAGCTTAACCATTTTCAAAGGAGGGAAAAATCTTTCAAGGAACGCATCTTAGAGTTCCTCCAAAAAAGTGATCGAATCCAGAGGAAGCGCATCTAGCCACCTCACAGCTTCCCCAATGATAGAAAATAGGAAGAGCCTCAAACTGATAGCCTCTTGAGAGACTCCCCAAAATTTACGTCAATGAAGTTCCTAAGATGCTCATGAGGATCCTCATAGGCGAGCCCTCCAAACAACCCTTTCAACTGAAGTAGCTATAACATCATGCTAGTGATATGAAATACAACTCCTCCAGCCAATGGGGGTATCTGGATGGCTCCAGTACTCCTCACTTGGTCCTAGTTGACATTCTGGAAATCATTTATTTCTCTGATGTTGTCACCATGGACACTTCCTTCTTCCTCCATCTTAACACCGATTTTCTCATCAGCAAAAACAACACAAAGAGTAATAAAACAAGTCTAATCATAAGAACTAGCTTCCACAAACACTTTAGTTACAAACTAGCACCATCCCCCGACAACAACACCTTTTGTAATGATCGCTCAATCCTACTACTGAAAAGGAAGCAGTGAAGATCGTCATCAGCGTATTACCCAACAATAAGTGGGGTCGAATTCCACAAGGAGTAGTGGATTGAGAGATAAAGTATTTCATTGAATTAGGTAATTGAAGGTCCAAATTGGGGGGTTACAATAATTAAAATTGAGATTCAACAAACAACTAAATTAGCAAACTAATCAACAGAGGTACAGAGGTGTTGGGGATGTGAAAACATGGGACTAAATCTACTAAGCTAGGTCTAAACATTTGACTAATTGAGTTAAAGATGAGTGAATAGGCTAGGATGTTGGTAACCTATGCTTCAATTACGACAACAAGGTGTTTTAAATGATTCAGGTACAATATAATACGCAGATCGCTCGAGGACATGCCTGGCTTGAGAAATCATAGAAAACCACCTAATACTTAGCCCTTGAACCTAGGGTTGTGGCGTTCAACTAAAACCTCAAAAGGTTTCTAGCTAATACATCTACCACACTCTAACTACTCAAATTAAAGGAATATTTAGAGATTTGAAGTAAACATGAAGTTCAAAACCTTAGGATTATAGATGAAACTTAGAAATAGACGTAAATTCACTCATATTAAAAATAATACAGCCAAAATATCGAAGACCCAGCACAGAAATCAAAGACCCACTAATTTACACACCCCCAATATAGGGGTTTTAGCGACTCATACTTGAAAATAAAGATTCACTACCAATTTTAGTAGTTGTGTACATGGGTAACAAGTATTATAAGAGAAAAGTTGATTTACAACACATTTCTCCAATTTGTGTCTCCACAAGCTTGAAACCCCTTAACCCGTGTACTAGTGAGCAAGAATGTTTTAAGTATCCTAATCTCACCTTCTCTCTCTATTTGTAAAACCTGAAGTGAATGATATGTTCAATGTCCTTTCCAAAATGCTTAAATAGTCCATGAAAAATTATGAAAGTTTGTGCACCAAGTAGCCACTTGGTGGTCAAGGCCGGCCATCGCCGAGCACTTCGGCAATTTGCATCGAATGTGCACTTGACCGCTTTCCTCTGCATTTCCCTGAGGGCTTGAGTCATTGAAAAATTAGGTGATGGTCCATTACCCCACTGATCATGTTCGGGTGATTCGCCAAAGTTCCTTTTTTATCGCCCTTCTGTCTTGATCTTGGGGTCTTGAGTTCTACAATAATAGGTAGTCTCTCCATCCATTCGACGATACGCTAACTATGTTTAGCAGTTTTGATTCTGACTGCCTTTTTGTCATAAACTTGATACTTGGTTACTTAAATATTAGGCGGTCCCATTGAGCATTTAGTGATATGTCGATTAAGTCGGCGAAGCCGCTTTTGTCCGCGTTTCTCACTCTTTTGCTTCTTTTCCAAGATTATTGAGTGTTGTCCCCTTGTGCACTTTTAGCTACAAATCATGACATAATACATGTATATTAGTTAGTATTTGGAACATAATAGAACGCCAATGATAATATTTCTTTGCATCCTAAGTCTAAAATGAGTCCGAGATATAGACTTATCAATGGGTCTCGTGGATCTTGTCCAACGAAAATTAATGAAGGGTAATTTTATCATTTCTATCCTCCTACATTACATTGTTTTGTTCCTATAACTACCCATAACAATCTCAACCCAGGCCATATCCGTCTCATTCCCACCCTAAACTCCTAAACGCTCAAATTCTCTCAAATTTCTTCCTTCTCAAGCTCTATTGAAGACTCCAATCAAGGATTTCAACTTCCATCACTCAATTCTTGATTTCTTCCATTAATTTCATCCAAGATATGCAGGTATTCATCCATGAAGCCAAAAATTTCATGAAAATTCAAGATTGTATTTCAAACGTTTCTATGATTTAAATTCCAATGGCATGAATTATAATTTCAATTGTGATTACTAGCCTAACTATGCATGAATTGAATTATATTGCATGAATCACATAATTTACAATTGAATTCTCCTACATGCTACCTAGGGTTCACGTAATTACTTTTTCTTTCTCTTAATTTTAATTCATTTGATCCCCATTTACATGGTTATGCATGAATTTAACTCAATTTCATGATTTTAAGCTTATAAATGGTGAACCCATACTTTTGCCTTAATTTTCATCCCATGTAATGATTTATGGGAATATACAAGTGTTTAAGCAAGATTATGAAAACGGTGACCAAGTCCCTACTGACACTCTAAATGAGATAGAATTTTAATGATGGAAGGCCAACACCATATCACATAAATGCCATGAAAACTAAGTTATTCCTTAACAAGCATTTTATGAATTAGATTGGTTGACCTGAATTGTCTTTATTACATGATAAGCCTATGAAATTATGAACTATTACTTACGAAAAGTTTATGAATCTATGATAAGTAAGACCTTATAATATATATTTCATGGATTTTGACTTTGTACCTAATGTTGCTTGCGGTGGGAACTCGACCTAAGGGGTTCCTAGTAGAAGTTTCTAGTCTCATTACTATGTGTCACCATAGGGTTATAGCCAATATTGCATAGTTAGTGAATCCACATATAGCACATGATTCATGACACCCTCAACAAGGTAGAGTTCTACCTTGCCAAGTAGACTCTCGTTTCTCTGATGTACGAGTAGATATTGGGATTTCATGTTATAATTTGCATGGTTACTGTTAGTTAAGGTTATCTTCATCCTACATATGGTACTTTATGACACTTTGCATGAACTTATCTATGATTTATTTGTGCATTTCCCATTGACATACTTACTCATACTTTTGGATTTCATATTATATCAAGCTCTTTACTTGGTCTTTGCACTACACACTTTACATTTCTTATATTGCCTACATATTTAGTAGATTCAAACATATTAACATATACTTCTATGCCTATATTATATCACAATGTAGGGATGGACGATCATTCCTCTCCCTACTTTCATGGCTAGTTAGTGATACTCTCGAAGATTGTTGGTAAATCCTTATGCTTCAAGGACAAGCCTTGTTCATCCTATTTCCATTATTCTAGCTTGTGTTGAAGACATTAAGACTATTCTTGTATTACTATTTCCTTGAGGATGAGCTAGGGACATGTCTTAGCCTCTGCCTATGTTTAATTATGTTAGAGGCATGTTGGTTATGTAAGAGTCTATTTAGACCCCCACCTTCTATGATCTTCCACTTTATAACTATTTATTTCATTACCTATGAATACTTATGATATCCTAAAAGACTTTATTGGGGTTTCTTAGGGAATCCTAATGTAACCCCGCGTATATTAGGAGGTCGAAAAGTGTAGGTCAAAGTATGAGCCTCATTCCCGGCTAGTGGTCCAAACCACTGGTCATAAATAGGGATCGTGGATGGGATCAATAGGAATGAAAAATTAGTTAAGTGTGGGGAGGAGCTAGGAGGGTTATTTATGGTTCGTAAATGGAATTATGGACCATAAAGAGTGGTTCGTGGTTTGAGGTCTTTGGTTGGTTAAAAATTGGATTTTTGATCTTGAACTATGGACAAGCAAGATGTCTCGTAGATCCTCTTTATGAGACGTAAAATAATCTCGTAGATGGTCCCCTAAGATTTGGAAATCTAACTAAGCACTGGCAGGAACTACAAAAGGGTTTTACGACCCCTATATCAATCTATGAGTCGTAGAGTGAGGTCGTAATTTGGATCTCTGAGACAATTTAAGAATATAAAAAATGTAACTAGGACAAACCTGTCATCTATGACTCGTTACTTCAATCTATGACCGTAGATGGGTCTCTTAGATTAGTCCTGCCAATTTTTAATAAAGGGTATTTTCGATCTTTCCCTATACTGCCACGACCCAAGCCTAGGGCCCGGATGTGACACGGAGGATCCCCAAACAAGCCTCTTAAGCATGCATAGCACATCCTTGGCTTTAGCAAAAACATAAAAGAGAAATGATCACATAACCCATAATATCTAAGGGAAACGGGGCTTTAGACTCATGCTATGAGGATAATGTGGGGAAGAGTATTTGCATGAACCACATAGAAAATAAATCTAAGGGACAGGTAAGTATGACTCATGCTATAGGGGTATTTAGGGACTTGGGACTTCCATCACATCCATGAGCATGCAATAAGCATAGAAGGGAAAAGGGTCTAAGGGAAGTCTTCACAATTACATAAAGATAATAGGAGTCAAGGTCGATACATAAACATCCATATCCAATAACACCTCCAATATGAGTGGAATAGGGGCCAAGACATATCCCGGGCTCACCCTCAAAAGATAAAAGAAAGTCTAAAATAGGTAAGTATTAGCAAAAGCATGAAAGTAAAGTAGATGTTATCCCCGAAATGGAGGACTCACCAATAGTAGTCTTCAATGGATACCAGCTAGCCACGCGGAGGGAAAGGATGAATAGGAACTCTGGTCCCTACATGGTTAGATTATGTAGGACAAAAGTATGCGTTAGTACTTGGAATGTACTAAGTATGCATGGTGCAATCCAACAAGAATCATATGCCATAATAACCAAGATGCTTAATCATAATCAATAGACATAAGCTTAATATGCCATGTATAATCAATGCTTAAGTTAAAAATGCATGAAGATAATCAAACTTGCATACTATATCATACATATGTGAGAGGATACCCTAATCGACATATAAGACCAAGCGAGCTACTACTTGGAATCCCGATGATCACTCCACACCGAATAAAGGAGTGGTCTACTTTACAAGGTAGACAAGCTTGACCCCACATAATGGGTAACTTGTCCTAGATGGATCCACTAGTAAAGCCCATTTAGGAAAATAGTATAAGCATATGGTGGCACATAGGTAAGAGACGAAGACTTTATATAAGGACCCCTTGGGTCGAGCCCCCACCTTAAGCTTCTTTCAGTGCTAAGTCTAATCAATGGGATAGTTGAAATAATCATAAATTTAATTATAACATGAATGACTTGTAAAAACATCATAACATCGCATGAGTAGCTCATTCAAATACTTGACCCCTACAATGGACATATACCTTATACTAGAGGGTAAAAACATAGCATAGACTTGACCCTTTCTAGTAGGCATTGCATTTCACATAAGGGTGGGGGATTGATGTGCTTGACCCCTTCTACTGAGCTTTAGTTAGTACATGAGGGTAAAATAGTTACCATGGTTGACCCCTTCATGTAGACATTAATCACTCACAAGAGGGTAGAATATATAGAAAAAGGGTTCAAAATTTTACTTGCAAATTATAGAAACTTTTCATGAGTTTAATACATGCTTGGTAGCTCATAATTTATCATAACATGCTTGTCTTGTAATTCATGCAATAATCTTTCATCAACATAAAAGCCCTTGTCAAGTAGATTTAGTCAAACATAGTGGGAGTATGCACATGTAATTAAAATCATGCAATTCAAGAGTATGAAATAAGAGAGAAGTAAACTAACTTTATTTAAAGTTATTCAAATTACTCCACCTTTATTATAGTAAAACCCTTGTTTTGGTATCATGAAAACCAACTAAAACCCATAAGTCCTTCCATAGATTTTCATAGCACCATAGAGTAAATGACTTTAATATCATAAAATCCATCACAATATCAGACCCAAACAATATTTTTAACATAATAAAACCATTACTTGAGAAACCCAAATAGAAACCATATGTATAATGCATAATGATATCACCATAAGTAAGATTTCATAAATACCCATGAAGCAATCCATAAGTCAATGTAGTTTGAGAAGATGATCGGTTGGACTTGTGGGAAGGAAGGTTCCCACAATCAAACCCATATACCTTAGTAATTATGTCAAAGGAGAATTGATTTGGAGATGGAAGATTTGAAACCCTAGCTTACACCCTTTACTTGAAAGCCTTGAAGAGCTTGAGAGAGTTTTGAGACTTAGAGTATCTTGGAATGAGGAAGAATGAGATAAATTAGGGTTATATAAGCTGATAAGGGACATAGATGGGGCCTGTCATGACCCGGGACTAGGGCCTAGATGTGACACAGCGAATGGGAACCCGAGAGTCCCCAAACAAGCCTCAAGTATCTAAATCCACATCATCAGTTCGGGAAGAGCATTCAAGTAGTAACACATAGTTCTAAGGGATGGGAGAATATGACTCATGCTATGGGGCAATACGAGGCTAGGGACTTTCCACATTCCTACACTAAGATTTGCATATAGGAAAACACGAATTTCCCATAAATCGATCCAACAAATACATAAGCCAGATACCGCGCATACCATAGGGTTTTCAAAGAGTCTACATATTGTCTATCAAATGCCTCTAATCAAGATGGAACGAGGGCCAGGACATGTTCTGGGCTCACCCTCAAATGAAAAAGGAACTCGAAGATAGTACAAGTAAAGAAAGATGGCTTTTCCTCGAAAAATAGGCTCACCACAAGTACTCTTCTGGATCGGACTACTCGTCAAACAGTTGATACTCGAAGTGCTCGGCCCCTACATGGTAAAATCATGTAGGCGTGGAGTATGCGTTAGTACGTTTGAATGTACTAAGTATGCAGGTATGCAATGCATATGACTTACCAAACCTGCATTTTAATGTTAGATGACAAGGGCACATAATATAGAAAGAATCATATATCCAATGGAAATACATACAAGGATCCATGAAATTTATTGATGCATGAAATGAAACAATGCTCATATATAGTGGGGATATCACCTCAACCGACATGCATAAGTCTAAGCGAGCTATTACTTGGAATCCCGATGAAAACCCCTCACCAGTACAGAGGTGGTATACTTGCCAAAGGTAAACCATACTTCAACTTATGGGAACGCGTCACATTTCGTATGAAGCAACCCCCCTACAGGAACCCATCCTATTTCGGTAAGGATTTCTCGTATAGCATATCATATCACATAACACTTCAACTTACGGGAACCCGTCCCATTTTTGTGAAGCCACCTTCCTTACGGGATCCCGTCCTATTTCGTAAGATTCTCACAACCCATTCTAGGCATATAGTTCGAGAAAAGCGAGAAGGCCCTTGGGGATAGCCCTAACACCTCCAATCCATCGGTGCTAAGTCGACATCCCGTGATAATACTTATACATATACGTGATTTCAAGCGATACAATATTCATTTCAAATCGTAATTCATTTCATAACGATTCAATGCACATTAGGCTCAACTACCAAATCATAAGTCATAATCAGGATACTCCTACAAGAAATAGCTCATTCACATATACAAAATGGTGTAAGCACCCGAGATGCTCCAAGAGCCATAATCATAAGACATATCTATGATCACATTCTTGTCATAACCAATATCTTATCAAAATCATATCATAATCATTTCATAAAACATTATTGGGCTTAACCCACTTTATAAATTCCATATAAACCAATGTCTATGAATGCAAATGCAATGCACGATGTGAGGATAACATGGGTAACGTAGATTCAAGTTAAAAATCAACATCATAATATGAAATTGAATAAATCCATAATTTAAGTCAACATCCAAATCATAATATAAATCACCCATGCATAAATCATCTTTAAAAGGGGACATACATGTTCATAACTCCATATCTCAATGTAAATCATCATAATAGTGATCAAAGTAGATTGAATTCAAAGGTAAAGTACAACCCATATAACAATTGGATTTTATAAGATCAAATAATGAAAACTCACATTTAAAGTAACTAAAACTCATGAAATCAATTGAAAAGATTTTTAGGTCTTCTTGGTTGAAAGGGACCAAGAATCAATCCCACATATCTTGATTGAGGAGTTGAATTTGGGGAACGACTTAGCTTGAATTGAACTTCAATTAAACCCCAGCCTTAAACCTTGAGAGGGGAGAGTAGATAGTATTTGGGAGGTGATCTTATGAGGGATAAAAGGTTTTAGGAGAATGAATTATGAGGGGAGGGATATCAGCTGAATTGGAGGTTTAGGATAGGTAAAAGGCTCATAATTCATAATTAAAATAAACCAAAATTACATAAGCACCATTAATAAAATGGGCAAAAATTGGAACCGTCAGGTCCATACAGTTGTCTACATGGTCCGTGAGATGTCACACGGATCGTGAAATATGATCGTGAACTCACTTAGACAATTTCATAGAGTTAACAGTGGGAATTAATTCGAGGCTAAGGGGTACCACACGGTGGACTACACGGCCCGTGTGACGCTACACGATTCGCGGCATGGACCATGTGATAGTACTTGAAATAATTGCCACATGACAAAGTTACGAGACGGTACTTCCATACTTAGAAAATTATTATGTAGCGAGTTACACGGAGGGCCACACATCCTGTTAAGCATCGCACGGATCGTGTGAGTGGCCGTGTACCCTCACTTGGTCCGAAGTTTCCCTGGTCTCATTTTTCCCTGTCATGAACTTGACTAAGTGTCCCTCCACGGGAGGCCACATGGTCCGTGTGGCTTCACATGGCCCGTGTGGGCCTTCCATGAAGTGATGCCTGGCAGTTTCGCTCAGGAGGGTACTAAGAGGTCCAGTAAAGCCCCTTGAAAAATCTGGGTCCTTACATCAGCTCCCCCTTGGGAACATTTGTCCCCGAATACGCAAGATCAAGGCTTGACTTAGAACATGAAACACCCAACTATATGGTACAATGCATAGTCCATTATATTAAAAATCATAAAGCCTTTAAACTCATGTCAAAATCGTATTCAAGTCATTAAAACATTAAAGAAATCCTTTTCGTGCACATGTATGCATGTCATGTCATGACACTAAAGAGGGCAAGAAATGGGACCATTAGGAAAGGGAGAATTCTAGTACCTTAGGCTTGAGTAGATTGGAAAAGATGAGGGTACTGCTTCACCATGTCTAGCTCCGCCTCCCAAGTAGCACCCTCCACATGTTGATTTCTCCAAAGCACTTTTACCAAAGCCACGTCCTTTGTTACGAAGCCGCTTTACTTGCCTATCCAAGATTTCCACTACGATTTCCTCATAAGAAAAGTTTTCCTCAACCTCAGTCCCTTTTAAGGGCACAATGGTGTTAGGATCACCAATTAGCTTCCTCAACAGAGACACATGAAAGACTGGGTAAATGGAACTCAAGTCCGGAGGCAACTCCAACCTATAAGGCACACCCTAACCAGCTCAACAATCTCGTAAGCACCAACATACCGGGGGCTTAGCTTGGCCTTTTTACCAAAATGCATGACGCCCTTCATAGGAGAAACCTTCACATATACCCAATCACCGACACAAAACTCAAGATCCCTCCTCCTAACGTTCGAATAAGACTTTTGGTGACTTTGGGTCGTTTTCAACCTTTACCTAATCACTTTCACCTTTTCCATGGCCTCCACCACTAGATACGGGATAACTAGTGCCATTTCTCCCAACTCAAACCACCCCATCAGTGACCTACACCTTCTCCCATATAAGGACTCAAATGGCGCCATACCAATGCTAGCATGGAAGCTATTATTATAAGGAAACTCAATTAGTGGAAGGTGGTCATCCCAGTTGCCCTTAAACTCCAACACATGATTCCCCAACATATACTCTAAGGTTTAAATAGTCCTCTCAGCTTGCCCATCGGTTTGAGGATGTAAAGCGATGCTCAACTTAAGCTTAGTTCGAAGTCCCTTCTGAAAGGATCTCCAAAAGTGGGAAGTGAATTGGGTACCACGATCCAATATAATGGACCTAGGCATACCATGCAACCTCACCAATTCTTGGATATACAACCTTGTATGATCCTTGGCACAGAAGGTAGTCTTGATCGATAGGAAATGAGCCGTCTTCATCATCTGATCGATGACAACCCAAATGGAATCGAATTGCTTTCGGGGACGAGGCAAACCAATCACAAAATCCATGTTCACATCTTCCCATTTCCATGTGGGAATCTCAATGTCCCGGGCCAAACATTGGGCCTTTGGTGCTCTACCTTCACTTGTTGACAACTCGAACATTCGAATATGAACTTAGCAATGTCCTTCATACCATGCCACCAATACACTTCTTTCAAATCCCCATACATTTTAGTAGACCTCGGGTGAATATAATAATGAGATTTGTGAGCCTCGCTCATGATCACCCTTCTTAGATCATCCACATCCAGAACACAAAGCCAGTCTTGGTACCAGAGCACACCATCTCCCCCTTGGGAGAACACCTCGATCTCCTTTTCGGCAACTAACTTTTTCAATTCCAATAACGTGAGTCTAAATCTTGCTTAACTATTACATCACTCACCACGAAAGATTCTACCACACTTTGAACACATATTCCACCATCGCTCGAATCGGCCAACTTGACACCCAACCTAGTGAACCGGTGAACATCCCTTGCTAACTTTTTCCTTTCCTCCCCAACATGTGCCAAACTTCCCATAGATAGCCTACCGAGAGCATCAGCCACAACATTAGCCTAGCCAGGATGATATAGCACACTCATGTCATAATCCTTTCGGAGTTCCAACCATCTCCTTTGCCTCAAATGAAGATCCCTTTGAGTGATCACATATTGCAAACTCTTATGATCGGTGAAAAATATCAACATGAACTCCATACAGATAATGTGTCCAAATCTTCAAGGCGAACACTATTGCCGCCAACTCAAGGTCGTGCATTGGGTAATTGCGTTCATGCACCTTCAACTACCTTGATGCATACGCTATTACCTTACCATGTTGCATAAGCACATAACCCAACCCAATCCGCGAGGCATCACAATACACCACGAACCCCTCTAAGCCGTTTGGTAAGGTCCGGACAGGAGCCGATGTAAGTCAATCCTTTAAATTTTGGAAACTCTGCTTGCATTTGTCCGAACACACAAACCTAGCCTTTTTTTGGGTCAACTTAATCAATGGAGATGCAATAGATGAGAACCCCTCAGCAAACCTTCTAGAATACCCGGCCAACCCAAGGAAAACTTTGAATATCTGAAGGAGTCAATAGTCTAGGCCAATTCTTCACGACCTCGGTCTTCTTCGGATCCACCTTGGTACCATCACCAGACACCCCATGACCAAGGAAAGCCACCTCGCCCAACCGAAATTCACATTTGCTAAACTTGGCATACAACGTCTTTTCTCTCAAAGTTTGGAGGACCATCCTCAAGTGATCCCTGTGCTCTTGCTCATTTCGGGAGTAAATGAGAATATCATCAATGAAGACCACCACAAAACTATCAAGAAATGGCTTAAACATTCAATTCATTAGATCCATGAACACGACCAGAGCATTGGTTAGGCCAAATGACATCACCACAAACTCAAAGTGCCTATACCTTGTCCAAAAAGCTGTTTTGGGAATGTTGCATTCCCTAACTTTCAACTGATGATACCCAGAACGAAGATTAATCTTTGAGAAATGAGAAGCCCCTTGAAGCTGGTCAAACAAGTCATCAATCTTGGGCAACAGGTATTTATTCTTTACGGTCACCTTATTCAGTTGCCTATAATTAATACACATCTGAAGAGATCCGTGCTTCTTTCTTACAAACAACACTGGAGCACCCCATGACGATATAGTAGGCTGAATGAGATCCTTCTCCAACAGATCCTTTAACTGCTCTTTTAATCCTTTCAACTCCGCCGTCGCCATACGAAGGAGGAATAGAGATAGGCTGAGTATCCAGAAGAAGATCTATGTCGAAGTCTACTCCCTTTTAGGAGGAATGCCTGACAAGTCTTTGGGGAACACATCCAAAAACTCATTTACCCTAGGAACTGACTCAAGAGACGGTACTTCGGACTACACATCCTTGACTCTCACAATATGATAAATGTACCCTTTGGAGATCATCTTCCGTGCCTTGAGGTAGGAAATAAACTGACGTTTGACAGAGGAGTTACTACCCTTCCATTCAAGGACGGGCTCACCGGGAGGTTGGAACTTGACCTTTCGGGTTCTACAATCTATAAAGGCATATGATACATACAACCAATCCATCCCAAGAATCAGGTCAAAGTCGAACATCTCAAGTTCCATGAGATCACACGGAAAAACGTTGTGCAACACAGACACAGGGCAACAATGATAGACCCGACGTGCAATAACATATTTACCCATGGGAGTATAAACTAAGAAGGGATCCCTCAAAATCTTGGGACTCAAAAAAAATTTAACAGCCAATAAAGGGAGTCACAAACGACAAATTGCACCTGGATCAAGCAAAACATAAGCATCAAAATCAAAGACTTTTAACATATAAGTCACGACATCCGGAGCTTCCTCAAAATCCTGGCGGTCGTGGAGTGCATAGAACTGATTGTTCTTTGGGGTAACACCTTGGGGAGCTCTTCATTGACCCTGGACACCTTGAGTCGCCTGACCTTGACCTCTATGTGCATATCTAGGACAATCAACAACCTTATGGTTCTTGTCACCACACCCCAAGCAAACACCCAGATCCCTCCAACAAGCACCCGTGTGGGGTTTCCTTCACTTGCCACACATAGGATGTCCTTGCCCACCACCTACTGGTACCCCAAGAGGGGGTACCCGAACATTAGCAAATCGAGTTTCAGAACCTTGGCCCTGCTGGTAAAGACCAAAACTGCCACCTAGAGAGGCGCAAAATCCACCATCAAAACGAGCTCTTTTAGGGTCGTGCATCTGTTGAAACCCGATTTTGACCGACCCTTAATTTATTTTATGTTTTATTTTAAAAATGGTATTGGCAGGATAAATGATTTTATATGCTCTTTATTTTTTCATTTTATATTTGTTATTATCTACAAAAATAAAAAAACAAATGGTCGTTATTTTAATATTAGACGTGTGTTGTCTTTTGAATCGCGTCATTCAAATATAATTTAATATACATTTTTCATAGTGTGGTGCGAATTATGCAAGTATATGATTCAACGTATTATATTTTACCCATATTTTGTTCAAGTCGTGACCTTTAAATAAAGTCTATATCAATTTTGGCCAAATATTTGAAATCCTATTTCAATTTTGATCAATTTACTTGAATTTATTTCGATTCTAGCCACTTATTTGAAATTTTTTTGCACTTTAATCCAACGTGAGCCAATTAGAACCTCAATTTGACTAGCATTTAAATTCAATTTACTAATTCGTGGCTCAATTTTTAAAGTCCTACGATTTTTGACTAATATTTAAACTCAATCTACCAATTTATGGCTTAATTTTTAAATTCTTGACTAATATTTAAATACGGATTATGAATTTGTGGCTTAATTTCAAAATTCCTACAATGTGTGGCTATTGTTTAAATCTGAATCACCCATTTTTGACCCGGATCCGACCCAAACCCATTTTAATTCCTAGCACCCACAAAACCCTAAAGGAATTTTTCATTTTTTTCATTTTCAAAGGGAGGCAGCCACGGCTGCCGCCTCCCCAGCCTCCTCCTTCTCTCCCAAACCCCTCTACCACAGCTGCCACCCACACCCGCAAAACCCAAACCACCGCGGCAGCCACCTGCCCCTCCGATGTCTCCCTCACCACCACGAACCCGCCGCCACCAAACGAACAAGCCAGCGCCGCATCTCCTCCACTCACGCAAACCCCAAACCACCCAGTCGCCTCCACCTCTCCAACCCCCCGCTGCCATGGCAGCCCCTCGCCCATGGTTGCAGCAACCAGCCCCAGAACCCCACAGCAGGCGACGGCGGGACCACCTCCCCACAACCCCAAAGCGCCACTGCCTCCCTCCGTTCTCACCCGCTACGCTGCGTCAATAGACCAACAACTCCAATCAAGGATGATTCCGTCATGAGTTAGGATATATTTTGAGCCGGTTTGAATCTCACTTTTGCATTGCTCTTTTTAATCATGAATTCGAATTTGAGTATTGTATGCTTACCATGCTTGCTGATTCTCTAGAATTTCAAGGTACTAATTGTGTTTAGGATTTTGATTTCGCGGACAAGATTCTTTTGAATTTGCTTAATGGTGGATATTTGATGTCAATATATGCTTAATTAGAACTTTCTTTTTTTGTTTGACTAATTGATATGCGAGTTCCCTGATTTTCTGTTCCCTTGATTTTATTTATGTAAAGAAATCAATCTTCAATATGGCTTTCCGGTTCAAATGGAAAGAAGGATTTTGACAGATTCCTTCCTTGATTTATTTTAGGAAAATTCAATTCAAAATTGCTCCTTTAATGGGACGTTTGCTCATTTGGAAATTCTAGAATAATATTAGGTAAAGATATATTTCTCACTGACATATTTTTGGCAAAGATATCAACATTCTCCTTCTATGGTAATGACAATTTCGGGTAATGATTTTTTTTACCATTATTAGGCCACTCTTCTCACTATATAAAGTTAACTCAAGAAAACTCTCCTCCCTCAATATACACTTTCCAGACTGGCTCTTGTTCTTTTCACAGCAGCGCATGTTACATACATATATTTAGATATATACTTATATTCATAAAACAAGGAAAAGAAGATCCAGTTGCTTCGCTCTCGAAATTCTTTTACTGCTTCCCCAATTGGTGAGCCTCTCTTTCTGGTTATTATTACTTCGAAAATATTACGGTTTTTCTCATTTGGCAGGTTTAAGTGCCAAGTTAGATAAGGGGTTGTCTTAAAGGAGGAGGAAGGCTTGGAATTTCTTTCTTTTTTTTTGCAATCAGTTGTATTTTAATTTTCGCAAGAAATGATGTAATAAAAGAATAGTGGAATCGGGGACTATGAGGGGGCGGGGATTTCTGTGCTTCCTTCCCTTTAAATGTCTTGAACGATTTTCGACGATCATTAGGCAAATTTAGGATCGAAATAAAAAATAAAATAAAATAAATCTCGCGCGTACCAATTTCTGTAATAACGTACAACAATATCTAGAAAAATGCCTAAAAGCTGAATTTTTATTTCAATCATGTTTAATATTAGAGAATATGCCTATAGGAGTCAAACTTTCATTTCATATTTAATGTTCTCATTCGTAAATATGCTTGTAGAAGTTGAATTTTCATTTCATTTTCATTAGAGAAAATGCCTATAGAGGTTGAATTTTGTTTAATATTTTCATTAGAGAAAATGCCTATAGGGGTTGAATTTTCTTTCCATGTTTAATGTCTTCATTAGAGAGTATGCCTATAGGAGTTGAATTTTCATTCCATGTTTAATGTTTAAATTAGAGAAAATGCCTATAGCAGTTGAATTTTCGTTCCATGTTTAATGTTTTCATTAGAGAATATGCCTATAGGAGTTAAATTTTCATTCCATGTTTAATGTTTATTAGAGAATATGCCTATAGGAGTTGAATTTTGATTCCATGTTTAATCCTTTCATTAGTGAACATGTCTATAGGAGTCGAATTTTCATCCCATCCTATCTAATATTTCCATTAGAGAATATGCCTATAGGAGTTGAATTTCCATTTAATCATGTTTAATATTGTCATTTGAGGACATACTCATAGGAGTTGAATTTTCATTCCATGTTCAATACTCTTATTAGAAAATATGCCTATAGGAGCTTAGCTTTCAATCGAAAATCTTGTTGAATATTTTTAGAAAGTATGCCTATAGGAGCTCAATTCCCATGAAGTTGTTAAAGATCATATTTAGGCCTTTTATTTTTAGGAGTCTATTTTCCATGACATTGTTCAAGGTTATGCATTTTGGTACTTTCACGCACGCTTGGAGGCTATCTGATACTTTGAATGTTAAATGTGGTCCCTAAGTTTTTCCGTCTTTATTTCGATGCGACGTTCTATAGGAAACCTAAGTTTTATTTTGTCTAGACCCTTACCCAAATAGAAGTCCAATGCCTCTTGGACATTAGGAGGGGCGCTAGGCATTTTAGGAACGTCAGATTTTTACTTTTTAGTACACTCTTAAGGTAATTAATAAAACGAACTTAGGAGGGGGTAGGGGTAGATAGGACCCTCGGAAGGGATGATATACGCTTGACCCTAATAGGACGGAACCTTGGTTTTCGTCCTTGGGCTTGGTAATAAACCAAGTGCATCTGATCCGAGTATTAAAAAATGTGCGATTTGAATTCTTTTGTATTTGTTGATTTATTTTATAACTTAGAATAAACCTAGGTTTTCTTAAAATATAGACCTTTATTTGTAACCCGCATAAAATATGAGACATGGTCGGGAGCCGCATTTGCGGACCTCGAAGGGTGCTTAACACCTTCCCTTCGAGGTAACTTGCGCCCGAACCCTTATCTCTGGTTGACTTTTTGACCTTAGGTTTAGAATGGTGTCCTAATGCACCTAAACATTAGGTGGCGACTCTCCTTCAATTTAAAATTCCAAACGAGTCATTGCCACGACGTCGTCCAGGTTCCCGTTTCTCCGCGAGGAAAAATGGGGCGCGACATCATCCTTCTCTCGCTGAGTTTCTCCCCTTCAATCTATTCAACATACACCATGATTCTAGAGATATCCATATCCAGGTATGAGCATGGCGGTACAACATTCTTTCACAAGCAAGTCATAGATACCAGAAATAAACTTGTGCATCCTTGCATGAGGGTCAGCCACAAACGATGGAGCATACTTGGAGAGCTTTATGGATTTGAGGGCATAATACATCACACTCATACACCCCCTGCTTGAGGTTGATAAATTCAGTCATCTTGGCCTCCCTGAGCTTAAGTAGAAAGAAACAATCCAGAAAAGCAAATTTGAACTCTTTCGAATTGACATCACCACCACAAACCCTCTCCATAGATCATTGAGTGTACCACAGCTGAGCCACATCTTTCAATTGATAGGCAGCCAACTCTGCCTTCTCCTCAGAAGTGATACTCATAACGTTCAATACCTTGGTGAGCTCATCAATGAACTCTTGGGCATCCTCATTAGCCTTTGACCCATAAAACTCTAGAGGGTTCATCCAGGTGAAATCCCTCACCATAGAAGCCGGAGTGGGATCCTTTTGAAGGTTGGTATGCCTAGCCTAAGATGTCACCACTTGAGCCAGCATAGCAAAGGCTGTACGAAATTCACCATTTGAGATAGGTTCATCCATAGGCTCTCGAGGAGCTTGGTCCTTGTTAGCTGGAGCTGGCCTTGGTAGATGGGGTCTTCTTCGAGGCATCTTCTGATGATATAAGAGAACCAAATATATGAGTCATAGCACGACGCAAGGCATGAAGAAGTGAGGCAATTCCTAGAACGCCTTCGTAGCCTCCCACTCATAGGCGTGGTGCACTTCACAACCATGATAGGACTCCACTTGATGCAACATGTTGGACTTTGAGGACCATTTATAAACTTAGGGCTCGGATATGATCTTTTATCATGACCCAGACTAGGGACTAGATGTGACACAACAAATGGGAACCCGAGAGTCCCCAAACAAGCCTCAAGTATCTAAATCCACATCATAAGTTTGGGAAGAGCATTCAAATAATAACACTTAGTTCGAAGGGGCGGGAGAATAGGACTCACGCAATGGGGCAATACGGGGCTAGGGACTTTCCACATTCCTACACTTAGATATTCATATAGCCAAACATGAATTTTCCATAAATCGTTCTAACAAATACATAAGCCAGATGCCATACATAACATAAGGATTTCAAAGAGTTTGCATATTGTCCAATGAATACCTCTAATCAAGATAGAACGGGGGTCAGGACATGTTTCGGGCTCACCCTCAAATGTAAAAGGAACTCGACGATAGTAAAGGTAAAGGAAGATGGCTTGTCCTTGGAAAATGGGACTCACCACAAGTACTCTTCTGGATCGTACTACTCGTCAAACAGTTGATACTCGAAGTGCTCAACCCCTATATGGTAAAATCATGTAGGCATAGAGTATGCATTAGTACATTTGAATATACTAAGTATGCGGGTATGCAATGTATATGACTTACCAAACCTGCATTTTAATGTTTGATGACAAGGGCACATAATATAGAAAGAATCATACATCCAATGGAAATATATACAAGATACCATGAAATTTATGATGCATGAAATACAACAATGCTCATATATAGTAGGGATGTGACCTCAACCGACATGCGTAAGACCAAGTGAGCTATTACTTGGAATCCCGATGAAAACCCTTACCGGTACATAGGTGGTCTACTTGCCAAAGGTAAACCATACTTCAACTTACGGGAACCTATCCCATTTCGTATAAAGCAACCCCATACGAGAACCTGTCCCATTTTGGTGAGGATTTCTCATATAGCATATCATATCACATAACACTTCAACTTACGGGAACCCATCCCATTTTGTATGAAGCCACCTTTTTTACAGGATCTCGTCCCATTTTGGATAGGATTCTCCCAACCCATGCTAGGCACATAGTTCGAAGAAAGGGAGAGGGCCCTTGGGGATAACCCTAAAGCCCCTAATCCATTAGTGCTAAGTCGGCATCCCACGAGAGTACTTATACATATACGTGCTTTCAAGAGATCCAATATTCATTTCAAACCATAATTCATTTCATAACCATTCAATGCACATTTAGGCTCAAATGCCAAATCATAAGTCATAATCATGACACTCATGCAAGGAATAACTCATTCACATATACAAAATGGTGCAAGCACCCGAGATGCTCCAAGAGCCATGATCATAAGACATATTTGTAATCACATTCTTGTCATAACCAATATCTTATCAAAATCATTTCATAAAACATCTTAACCCACGTCATAATTTCCATATAAGCCACTGTCCATGAATGGAAATGTAATGCATGATGTGAAGATAACATGGGTAACATAGATTCAAGTTAAATATCAATATCATAATATGAAATTAAATAAATCCACAATTTAAATCAACATCTAAATCATAATATGAATCACCCATGCATAAATCATCTTTAAAAAGGGGACATGCATGTTCATAACTTCATATCTCAATGTAAATCATCATAATAGTGATCAAAGTAGATTGAATTCATAGGTAAAGTACAACCCACATAACAATTGGATTTAAGAAGATCAAATAATGAAAACTCACATTTAAAGTAACTAAAACTCATGAAATTAATTGAAAAGATTTTTGGGTCTTCTTGGTTGAAAGGGACTAAGAATCAATATCACATACCTTGATTGAGGAGCTGAATTTGGAGAAGGACTTAGCTTGAATTGAACTTCAATTAAACCCCAGCCCTAAACCTTGAGAGGGGAGAGTAGAAAGTATTTGAGAGGTGATCTTATTAGGGGTAGAAGGTTTTAGGAGAATGAATTAAGAGGGGAGGGATATCAGCTGAATTAGGGGTTTAAGATAGGTAAAAGGGTCATAATTCATAATTAAAATAAACTAAAATTACATAAACGCCATTAATGAAAATGGCAAAAATCAGACCCGTCAGGTCCATACGGTTGTCTACACGGTACATGAGACGTCACATAGACCGTGAAAAGTGACCGTGAACCGTCACTTAGGCAATTTCACAAAGCTAATGCTGGGAATTAATTCGAGGCTAAGGGGTAACACACGGTCGACTACACGGTGCGTGTGATGCTACACGGGTCATGACATGGACCATATGATAGTATTTAAAATAATTTCCACACGATAAAGTTACGAGACGGTACTTCCATACTTAGATAAATTTTATGTAGCGAGTTACACGGAGGGCTACACGGCCCGTGAAACATCACACAGACCGTTTGAATAGCCGTGTGCCCGCAGTTGGTCTAAAGTTTCCCCCGTCTCATTTTCCTCCTTTCCCAAACCGGAGCAAATGTCCCTCCACAAGAGGCTACACTGTCTGTGTGGCTTCAGATGACCCGTGTGGACTTTCGGTGAAACAATGATTGGCAGTTTCGCTCGGGAGGGTACCAAGAGGTCCATTAAAGCCGCTCAAAAAATCCAGGTCCTTACAGGGCCATAACTATGCAGCTTATACTTAGAAAAAAGAGGAAAGGTCAAATTTACATCAATTAAAGTCCTGACCAGACAAGTCTAAAAGACCCCATCAACGAGCCGTAGATGGGTTTCGTTTGATGGCCTTTTTCCAAACATCAAAGACTCCATTTTTTCGCTGATGCTCATTCTACGAGACCATCTACGATTCGTAGAGGACTTTACAACTAGTTTGTTAAGTCATAAATTAAACTTCAGAAATATTACAAATTTCATCAAGTTTGCCAGGGTCTACGGACTCACTTTATGGGACGTAATCCATCATAGGAGTCATAAGACCCCTTTGTAAACATTAGAAATTTTAGATTTCCAAGCTTATTTCTTAAAGCTCTTTTACCCCCATAAGTGGGGTCTTACATTATCTCTCCCTTGGGAACATTCGTCCCCGAATGTGCTAAGGAAATCTCTAAGGAATGGATTCATGCACTATATGCTGATACACCATATACAAAATGCAACACATGCACCATTTAAAATCTTCAAACCATATTTCAAATAACACTTATAATGCAACCATTAAATGCACATAAACATGCATGAATGTCATAAAAATGGAATGCAAGGAGAGTAGATTCTAAGATGGAAAAATCATATCACCTCAAGCTTGATTGGAATGGAAAAGATAGGGATATCGCTTCTTCATATCAGCTTCGGCTTCCCATGTGGCACTTTCAACTTGTTGGTTCCTCCAAAGGACTTTGATGAATGCCACATCTTTGTTCCTCAGCCTCTTCACTTGCTTATCATGTATTTCCACTGGAACTTTCTCATAAGTCAAGTTATCTTCTATAATGGCCACAACATCAAAGGCTACTATAGAAATTGGGTCACCTATACACTTTCTCAACATAGACACACGAAAGACCGGATGAACCATACTCATCTCCGTGGGCAGCTCTAATTCATAGGCAACCTTACCAATTCTCTTCACAACTCTATAAGGCCCTACAAATCTTGGGCTCAACTTTTCCTTCTTTCCAAACCGGACAACACCCTTCATGGGTCAGACCTTTAAGTACACCCAATCCCCAACATCAAACTCAAGATCTCTCCTTCTTATATCAGAGTAGGACTTTTGCCTACTTTGAGATATCTTCAATCTCTGCCTTATCAACCTTACTTTTCCCAACATCTCCATGACCAAGTCAGTCCCAATAAAGCATTTTCCCCAATATCAAACCACCCAATCGAGGACCTACATCGCCTTCCATATAGGGCTATAAAAGGAGCCATACCAATGCTAGAGTGATAACTATTGTTGTAAGAAAACTCAATGAGTGGAAGATATTCGTCCAGACTACCATTGAACTCCAAAACATAAGCCATAAGCATACCCTGAAGAGATTGAATTATCCTTTCGTCTTGGCTGTCTGTTTGAGGATGAAAAGCCATATTAAGCTTGACTTTGTTACCAAGACAATTTTAGAAGGATCTCCAAAAGTGAGAAGTGAAGTGCGCACCACGATCCAAAATAATAGACAATGTTAGCCCATGCAACTTGACCAACTCATGAATGTATTATCTTGGCATAAACTTCAGCACCATAAGTTATTTTGACCGGTAGAAAGTGAGCAGATTTTGTCATTATATCAACAACAACCCAAATAGAATCAAAGTGTTTCCTAGTTTTTGGTAATCCAATCACAAAACCCATATTAATCTCTTCCCACTTCAAAGTGGGAATTTCTATGTCTTGGGCTAGGCCACCCAGCCTTTGATGTTTGGCTTTGACTTGTTGGCGATTGTGACAATCGGCTACAAACTTAGCAATATCTCTCTTCATACCACTCCACCAATAAACCTCTCTCAAATCTCTATATATATTTGTAGAACAGGGATGAATAGAGTAGGTCAAATTATGCGCCTCTTGCAAGATCAAATCTCATATCCCATCAACATTAGGCACATACCACCTACCTTATTTACCCCACTTCCCTCCAGATTTCATCAAGTGGTCATGCTAGAGACATAAACAGTTATGGGTAATTAAATTATGAGATCCTTCCGATTGAGCCAACTTGCATGTTCATACATATTATGTCCTTATTATATTATTTATGTTTATACATATTGATATTATTGTGATGTCCTTTGATTCATGGCATACCTATATACTTAGTACATTCCATGTACTAATGCATACTTCTTTACTTACATGATCTAACCATGTTGTGACGGACGATGAGACAACTATTCTATTTCGTGGCTAGATTCAAATTTTGAGCTTGAAGACTTGTTAGTGAGTTACCATACTACTGGAAAAAGTCCTTATGATGTTTTAGCTTCATGTTGGGACTTTATCACTTTTATTCATTTTATGTATGTCTTGAGGGTGAGCTAGTGAGCTATGTGTTAGTCCCATAAAGATCTATGATGTAGAGGCATGACTTGGACTTAATGGATTGATGTATATTCTCTTACGGGAACTATTACTTTTACTTTGATAAACTTCCACTTGGTTATTCTCTTATGTATACTTACATTACCTTATGAAAGCTCATGATATGAACACAAGGGTTGGATGGGATGCCTTTGTGTGTCATATGTGTCGTGTCACAGCTAGGCCCTAGGTCTAGGTCATGGCAAAAGTTGCATCAGAGCACAAGGTTTGAAAGCTTCCTAGTAAGTCTAACATGCCGCGTCAAGTAGAGTCTTGTTCATTGGTGTGAAGCATGCAATATTCATGATTAGGAGGCTATGATATGTTTAGGAAAACTTCTCTTCTATTATATTCTATGTCGTGCCTTCGAAGCATCCAAATCCTAAAAGTTGTCCCTTTGTGTTTTTAGAAATGGATCCACGACATGCTCCATTGCCAAGGGGAAGTGGTGCCAATGCGATCAAAGGTCCTCAAGTTTCTTAAGTCCCTCAAGCAGAGAAAGTGTATAATGATAAGTTTAGATCCACAATCACCATGTTGGCTCAAGTCACTTCTTCCCCAAAGACTCCTAGTATGGATTTAAGTATAAGGGATTTTGCTAGGATGAATCGCCAAAGTTTCAGGGTTTAAAAGTGGATGGCGATCCACACGAGTTCATTGTTGAGGTATATAAGGTGGTGGATATTTTAGGGGTGTCTTCCGAAGAGAAGGCCAAACTGGTGGCTTAACAACTTAAGGGAGTGGCTCTAGTTTGGTTCACGTAATGGCTGTCTGAGAGGGTTGATGAATGTTTATTTATTGGGAGATGTTTAAGGATGTGTTTCTTGATCTTTTCTTTCCATTTTAGCTAAGGGAAGCATAGGTGACGGATTCATGAACTTAAAGTAAGGTGGTATAAGTGTGAGGGAGTATGCCCTCAAGTTCACCAAGTTGTCAAAATGTATTCCTTCCTTGGTGGCAGACTCAGGGGCATGTATGAACAAACTTACTTTGGGTTATCTGAGTTGGTAAAGATGGAATGCAAGGCTACCATGCTCATTAAGGAAATGGATATTTCTATACTCATGAAGTATGACAAACAAGTGGAGAATGAAAAGTTGCAAAAGTTGAGAACAAGGGTGTCCAAAAGGGCTTGTTACCGATGGTGGGTTCTCTTATGGTAAATCCATTGGTGGCTAATTCCAACATGGCCAAAGGTCTTCTAAAGGTGCTCCTGAAAGGTTTGACAAAGAGAAGGGGGATATTACTAAGGCTCAAGATGAGGTTATGAAAGGTGGTTCTATCCCTCCTAAATGTCCTAAGTTTAGGAGGAACCATGTTGCTGAATGCTTAAGAGGTTCCTGTGCATGTTTTGGTTGTGGGAAGATAAGACACAAAATTGTTAAATGTTCTAATGTTGCCTACAAAAGTGAGGAAGTACGTCCAAAAGGTCAAGTAGCCCAAAGAGGGAAAGTAAAACAAGTTGCCCAATCTCAAGTTGGTGGTCCACGTGGTAATCAATTCTCTGCTCTACATGCTAGGTAAGAAGTTGATTAGGCTCCTGATGTGGTTATTGATATGTTAAAACTTGGCTTGACCCTAGTGCCAATATGTGTTTTGTTACTTCTTATGTTGCCATAAAGTTTGATGTGTCTCTTTAAGTCTTGTTAGAACCTTACTTGGTGAATACTCCTATTAGTGAGCCAATCCTAGCAAGAATGTCTATAGAAATTGTCCCATGTCAGTCTTACATAAAGTCTTCTCATGTGATCTAGTTGAGCTTTTGATATGACCAATTTTAATGTTATTCATGGTATGGATTGCTTGCACGCATCTTATGCTTCTATTGATTGTAGGACCCGTAAGGTCACATTTCAATTTCCTTATGATTCCATCATAGAATGGAAAGGGACCAATTTTGTGTTCAAAGGGAAGTTTGTCTTTCATATGAAAACTATGAAAATGATTTTCAAAGGTTTTCTATATCATGTTTTCCAATTCATGGATGTTGAGTCTCATATCCCTACTCACGCTTCAGTCCCCATAGTAAATAACTTGGCGAATGACTTACCCGACATTTCTCCTAAAAGGGAAATCGATTTTGGTATTGGTCTCCTTCCCAGCACCCAACTTATTTCTATACCTCCATATTAAATAACCCTAACTAAAATGAAATAATTGAAGGAACAATTAAAGGATTTTCTTGATAAGGGGTTTATAAGGTCTAGTGTATCACCATGGGGTGCTCCCGTATTGTTTGTAAGAAAGAAGGATGGTTCACTTTGAATGTGTGTATATTATGGACAATTGAATAGAATAACCGTATAAAACAAGTACCCACTTCTATGGATCAAGGACCAAGTTTAGCAAGTGTGAATTTTCTTAGGAGAGGTGGCTTTTCTTGGTCACATTATCTCGAGTGATGGTATTAGGGTTGATCCAAAGAAAAAAAAAGTGGTGAAGAATTGGCCTAGACCGTTGTCTCCATTTGACATTAGACGCTTTCTGGGTTTGGCCAATATTATAGAAGGTTTGTTGAGGTATTTTTCTCCATTGCTTCTCCTTTGAGAAAGTTGACCCAAAAAAAGGTGAAATTTTAATGGTCCAATTAATATTAGAAGAGTTTTCATATGTTGAAGGATCTTCTTACCTCGACTCCCATTTTCACATTGCCAAAGGGTTCGAATTGTTTTGTTGTGTATTTTGATGCGTCACATATAGGTTTTGGTTTTGTGTAGATGCAACATGAAAAAGTCATTGCTTATGGTTCGAGGCAATTAAAAGTGTATGAAAAGAACAAACTGGCACAAGATCTTGAGTTGTTAGTTATTGTGTTCGCACTAAAGATTTGGTGACACTACCTCTATATGGTACATGTTGACATATTCACCGACCATAAGAGTTTGCAATATGTGTTTAGCCAAAGGGATTTCAATCTAAGGCAAAAAAGATGGTTGGAACTTTTGTAGGATTATGACATGAGTGTGAGTATCACCCTGGTAAGGCTAATGTTATGGCTGATGCATTGATTAGAGTGTCTACAGGAGCATGGCACACGTTGAGAGTGCAAACAAAGACTTGATCGAATAATTGCATTAGTTGGCTTGTTTGGGTGTGAAGCTACATAGCATGGGTATACTGGTGTGTTGATAGATAATGGGGCAGAATCATCTTTGATGGAAGAAGCAAAACAAAAGCAAGAAATGGATCCTACTTTGGTTAAGCTGAAGAAATTGTTGGTAGATAAGAAGGTAGAGGTCTTTTCACAAGGAGGAGATGGAGTGTTGCGCTAGAAAGGGCGATTTTGTGTTCCTAGTGTAGTTGACTAAGGGAGAAGATACTTGATAAAGATTATAATTCAAAGTACTCTATTCATCCGAGATCTACCAAGATGTATAGGCATTTGAGAGAAGTGTATTGGTGGAATGGCATGAAGAAATACATAGCAAGGTGTGTGGTGGAATGTCCGAATTGTAAAAAAGTGAATGTAGAACATCAAAGACCGGTGGTTTGACTCAAGACATTGTGATACAAACTTGGAAATGGGAGATAGTGAATATGGATTTCATCATGGGTTTACCAAAGACTAGAAATAAATTTGACTGATTATGGATGGTTGTGGATAGAATGACAAATACAACCTCCATTTTGCTGGTGAAGACTTCTTATAGTGCTGAAGATTATGCTAGGGTTTATATCCAAGAATTGGTAAAGTTGCATGGGGTACCACTATACATTATATTGGATAGGGGTGCTCAATTTACTCCTCATCTTTGGAAGACATTCCAAAAAGGCCTTGACACGAAGGTGAAGCTAAGTACTTCATTCCAATAAGGACAATACAAACGTTGGAGGATATGTTGAGGAATTGTATGCTTGATTTCAAAGGAAGTTGGGATGATCACTTATCTCTGATCTTATTGAATTTTCTTATAATAATGGTTTTCATACAAGTATTAGTATGGCTCCGTTTAAATCATTGTATGGTAGACAGTGTAGATCACCAGTAGGATGGTTTGATATTTGAGAAATGACATTTACCAGGCCACATTTAGAACGTCATGCTATGGAGAAGGTGAAAGTCATAAGAGAAAATGTTGAAGGCTTCCCAAAGTCGTCAAAAGTAATATGTCAAAGTTAGGAGAAAAGAACTAGAGTTTGATGAAGGTGATTGGGTGTATTTGAAGGTTTCCCCAATGAAAGGAGTGATGCATTCTCGTAAGAAAGGCAAAGTAAGTCCTACATATATGGGACTTTATGAGATAGTGAGGAGAAATGGAAAAGTAGCCTATGAATTAGATTTTCCGATGGATTAGCTATGGTTCATCTGGTGTATCATATTTCCATGCTAAGAAAATGCTTGGGATATCCTAATTCTATTGTTCCATTGAAAGATGCAACTATTGAGGAAGATCTGACTTATGAAGAAGTACCGGTTGAGAGTTTTGACCGACAAATGAAGAAGTTGAGAAATAAAGAGTTTGCATCCATCAAAATATCATGCAGGAACCAATAAGTTGAAAGTGCTACTTGGGAGGCTAAGGCGGGCATGATGAAATGATACCCTTAACTCTTCCCTTCAATTCAAGCCTAAGGTACTTAATGTGATCTATTCTTTCAAAATTCTGACAACTGCGTATCTCTTGTTAAGTTGCATTCATGTATGATCATGACACTATTTTTCAATAATATTTGATGCATAAGTTTGATGATTTTATGAAAATAATGATTAAGTTGCATTTTTGCAAATATATTATGATGATGGCTATGCTCCTACTCTATTCAAGTGTATTTTTGTTACAATATCAATATGCATGTAAATATGTAGAATAGCATTATAATAGGAATACCAAGAAATGAAACTCATAATACTCATATGTACTAAAGGAGTAATATCAAGTGTTATCATTATTACAAGACCTAACTCATCCCAAATATATGAGAATAACAATGATACCAGATCTACCTCAACCCAACAATAAAAATATATAAGCAATGCTTGACCTCACTTGTCTTTATTAGTCCCATAAGTCTCATTAAGCCATATTCTATCTCAATCCTCATCATTTCATCATAATTCATCTCAGGTCATCAATAAGATCAAAATTATACCATAATTCATCTCAACTGAAATCACTTTTCCATCATCATTTCAACAACTCAATTACACATTTATCCATCTAAAATGTAACCATTATCTCATGAACAAGATCAATAACTCAAATTAAGTCCCAAAAGGTTACCCGAACGTATCGCGATGCTGAAATCACACTCGGACAAGCTCTCAATCAACCCATATCCTCAAATCGATCATCCAATTAGATCAACTACTATCAACAATAGATATTACTCATCAAGAGAAGCATTTCGATACCCATATTGGCATAATTTAGGCTTAGGGGCAAAATGGTCAAATTTAGGGCTAAAATCCAAATTTCCCTATTCTGAAAAATTTCCTTAAAATCAAGTTGCACATGAAAAATGAAGTTCATGAATGAAAATCCCATTAACATCAAGCTTAAATTGAATGAGAAATCAATAGTTAAAGTTTGAAAAACATATCCTGAAAATTCCCAATTTCAGGTGTTCAATTTCATGAAATCAACAATAAAATCAACACAAAACTCCTAGAAAATGATTAATTCAGTGTGAGAAACACTTACCCGACAAAACTATTCAAAAACCTTCCTTCAAAATCACCCCAAAAATCTCGAAAGTTCAAAAATCGATTTAAAATAGTGTTTTATGAGTTTTAAACTGTCCAGGTATAAAAACTACTCCGCGATTACAGAGCCCATCCCGCGAACGCATAGACAAACAAGTCACAATTCCCCGAATGCAGAGCTCAGTAAACCTCACCCTTCAAAAATGCAGAGGCTTCTCCACGAAGGCGGAGAAGAAATCCACATGCACAATATATTAGCAAACCAGCAATGCCAAATCAAATTTCCCTACTCGGAATGAAACCCGAAACTCATCCGCACTCAGAATTTTACTGACCAAATATGTATCCATACAAGAAATAGTGATCCAGACTCAACGGAATAATAAAAAATTAGTTTCATGGCCTCTTCACCACATATAACAATGCAATTTAATAAAACTAGTTTGAAACTCAAAATACCAAAACTACCCTCGACAACTCCAAAAATTAATCCGAGATCATTTCTAGCATTAGTTTCACCATCCAAAACTAGTGATACTGTCAGAATTCTGTTCTGAGCTTCCGAACTCTAAATGTTGACTGAAGTCAAATTTTGATGCCGAAAATGACTAAAATCACAACGTTGGGCCTAAAAACCTCATTTTTACTTAAAATTCAGTTATGTAATCATTTATAGTTCATTTTAGACATTTGGAGCTAATGGAATTGACGAATCCTCGATCCGACTTCCGATGATTAGAATGTCATAAAAACTCACCTTTTTAATAACTTAAGCCTCTAAAAATGCCAAAATTCATATTTTCAACTTTTAAAACTCAAGATTATAGCTCCAGCCGTTCAAATAGTTTGATGTAGGCCCAAAGCAACTTACGAATGGGTAAAATAATAATTTTTATAGATAGGGCCAAAATGGACCGACCAGGTCATTACACCCTTCAAATAGCCCTTTTAGCTGATGTAACTGTAGCATAGTGCTAGTGATATGAAAAGCATTTACCTCCAGCCAATAGGAACAATCGAATTGCTCCCGTACTCCCTACTTGATCCTTATCAACATCATGAAAGTCATTCACCTCTCCCACGTTGTCATAGTGTAAATTTCGAGCATCATCCATCAAGATAACTCTAACTACTAAAACTAAGTTCAACAAAAATATCAATCAAGAACTAGCACCATTCCCCAGCAACGGTACCATTTTTGATGACACTCAAACCCACAACTCAAATAGAAGTAGGGACGATTATTATCAGCATATTAACCTAACAAAAGAGTCCAGGTCAAATCCCACAAGGAATGGTGGTTTAAGAGGTGAGGTGATGCATTAAACTAGGCAATTCTAGGGTCTAATTAGGGGTAGAAAGTAAATAAAATTAAGATTCAGCTACAACAATTTCTAAATTGCAAACTAACAACAGACTAAGAGAGATGCCGGTTATGTTCAAATATGGTGAGAGATCTACTTAGTCGGGTCTAAACGCTTGATTAATCAGGTTAAAGATAAGTGAGTAAGCAAGGTTGCTGGTAGCCAACACTTCATTTGCGACAATAAAGGTGTTTCAGATGAATCCATTATGAAATCATTTGCAAATCGCTCAAGGACATGCTTGGCCTGAGAAATTATAGAAAACCTCCTAATATTGTGGCCGTTGAACCCATGTTTGTGACTTTCAACTGAAACCCCAAAAGATTTCTAGCCAATACATCTATTACATACTCTAAATACTCAAATTAAATCAATAATCAGATGTCTAAAGTAAACCCCAAATTCACAACCTTAGGCATATAGATAAAACTTAGAAATGGATGTAAACTCACTCAGATTAAAAACAATATAATCAAAATACTATAGACTAAGCATAAAAATCAAAGACCCATATTATTTACATACCCTCACCATAGGTGTTTTAGCCACTAATGTTTAAAAGTAAAGAAACAATACACAAATAAGTAGTTAGGTACATAGGTAAGATGAATAGCAAGAGAAACGTTGAACTACATAAGCTAATCGCCATAATCTCTGTTCCCAACGCTTGAAATCATCAAACCCTTGCACTACTTAAGGAAAAAGCTTATCTACTCTATTCAATCTCTTTGTCCCTATCTATAAGACCTAAGATGGAATTCTATGTACGACGTCCTTACCAAAAAGCATATATAGTCCATGCGAAATAATAAACATTTGTGCATCAAATTTCCATTTGATGGTCAAGGTCAACCATCACCGAGCACTCTAGCGATGCACTGAATGTGCACTTGACCGCCTTCTTCTACGTCCCTTTTTGAAGGCGTGAGTCTCTACAATATTGGGTGATGGATCTGTTCATCGCCAATCATGTTCGGCGCTCCTCTAAATCTCCTTATGTGTTGCCTTTCTATCATAGACTTAGGGTCTTGGTTACCGCGACATTAAGCAGTCTCTTTGGGTCTTCGGTAATCCGCCAAGTATGTCGGCGATGCCAATTGTGACCGCATTTTAGGCGTTTTTGCTCCTTTCAAAGATTTGTTTAGTATTATCCACTTGTGCACGTTTACTTTATTCAATCATAATACGTGAATAGTAGTTAATAATTGAAGCATAATAGCACACCGAGGATAACATTTCTTCACACTCTAAGTCCAAACTGTCCAAGGTATGGACATATCAAAGTCCTAAGTCCCTATTACCCCTACAGCTTAGTTATACTTACCCACCCCCTAGTCATTATTTGCTACGTAGTCATGCTAATCTACTTCCCTGTATCATCCACATAGCTCTAGTCCAAAGTCCCGTTTCCCCTAGGATTAATTACTTGTTGTTTAGTTATATTTCCGCAACCAAGGATGTGTTTTGTATGCTTAAGAGGATTGTTTGGGGTCTCTTTGGGTTCCCCATTTGCCGTGTCATACCTAGGACATAGGCTTTTGTCGTGACACTAGGCCAATTATTTATCGCCTCCATATTGTTTGGATCAACTCGAATACCATCACCCAAAATAATGTAACCAAGAAAAACGACCTCTCTTAGCCAAAATTCACACTTGCTAAAATTATCAAAGAGTTGTCTATCACTCAATGATTGCAATACAATTGTCAAATCATTTTCATGATCCTTTACATCCCATAAATAAACTAATATATCATCTATCAACACAACCACAAACATTTTTAAATATAGTTTGAAGATCCTATTCATCAAATTTGAAAGCGGCAAGGATATTTGTTAGTATAAATGACATGACCAAGAATACAAAATGACCATACCGAGTTCTAACTACCATCTTGGGAATGTCATCTTCCTTTACCCTCAAATGGTGATATCAGGACCGGAGAACAATCTTAGAGAAATAACTTTCACCATGTAGTTGATCAAATAGGTCATCAATCCTTGGATGTGAATACTTGTTTTTTATTATTACCTTATTCAACTGCTATTAATCCACATACATCCAAAGTGAACCTTCTTTATTTCTTACAAACAACACCAGAGCACCACATGATGACATACTAGGCCTTAATAATCTCTTATCAGGAAAGTCCTTTAATTGTTCCTTCAATTCTTTCAACTCCGCCGGGGCCTTCCAATATGGAGGTAAGGAAATAGTTGGGTGTCATACATAAGATCAATACAAAAATCTATTTCCATCATTAGAGGAATACCAAGAAAATCATTGGGGAAGACATCAAGAAACTCAATAACTTTACAGATCAAATCGAGCACAGGAATATGAGACTCAACTTCCATGACTTCGACAACATGATATAGACAACCTTCAGAAACTATTTTCATAGCTTTCATGTAAGAAATAAACTTCCTCTTGGACTCCGAGTTGGTTCCCTTCCATTCAAGGATAGGCTCATTGCGAACTCAAAATGTAACTTGATGGGTTCTACAATCAACAAAAGCATTAGATGCAGACAACTAATCCATACCAAGAATAGCATCAAAATTGGTCATATCAAGCACAACTAGATCACATAGGAAGAATTTGTGCAAGATCAATATGGGACAATTTCGATAGATTTTCATAGATAAGATTGACTCACCAATAGTAGTACAGACCGAATAAGGCTCTAATAAAACATCAAAAACATCAAACGTTTATCGAAAGGTAAGGCATAACAAAAGACATATTAGTATTGGGGTCAAGCAAAACATACACATCACACTCAAAGGCTCAACATATGAGTAACCACATCGAGAAACTTATCGACCTCTTGCCTAGCATGCAAAGCATAGAACCTATTACCACATGGACCACCACCTTAATCTTGGGAACCTTGTTGGACTTTCCCTTTATAATCTACTTGACCTTAGGGGGCATCCTTCTTTACTATTATTAGAAACGTCAGGGCATTCAACAATCTTGTGTCCCATCTTTTCACAACCAAAGCATTCACCAGAACCTCTCAAGCATTCGCTCACATGGTTCCTCCCACACTTGGGACACCTAGTAGGAATAGCACCACCTTTCACAATATCACCTTGAACCTTAGGATTAGCCTCTTCCTCATTGTCAAACCTTTGAGAAGCACCTTTAGAAGATCCTTGGCCTTGTTACAAATGGCCACTACTGGACATACCTTATGAAAATATACCATCATATCGAGCTCTGTTGGACTCTATCATTCTTGTCTTTTGTGGTTTCTCACCCTCCACTAGTTAGTCATATGTCATAAGTCTTGAGATATCCATTTCATTAATGAGCATCACAGCCTTGCACTCCATCATTACCAAATTGGACACACCCAAAGTGAATTTCTTTATGCGGGCCCTAGAGTCGGCCACCAAGAAGGGAACATATTTGGAAAACTTGGTAGACTTAAGGGCATACTCCCTTACAGTCTTGCCACATTGCTTCAGGTTCACCAGTTCCATCACTTTCCTTCCTTTAGTTCAAACGGGAAGAAACAATCAAGGAAAGTGGCCTTAAATATATCCAAACAAATTGGCTCTTCTTCAACTCTTATGGACTTATATTGAGTAAACCAAATTTGAGCGACTCCCTTAAGTTGATACGCCACCAAGTCAGTCTTTTCCTCAGAAGACACCTTCATAATCTCCACCACCTTTTAAAAATTGCTAATGAACTCTTGTGGATCTTCATCCACCTTAGAAAAATGAAACTCAGGGGGATTCATTCTAGCAAAATCTCTTATCCTTGAAGCCAGAGTAGGAGCCTTTGGCGAGGAACAACTTGAGCCAACACAGTGATAGTTGTTCTAATCTCATAATTGGATACTTGGTCCACTTAAGGGACTTGAGGAACTTGTGGAGCTAGAGTAACTTCGTCTTCATTTTCATAATCTCCCCTAGGAAAACGAGCACATTGCTAAGCCATTTCTGAAAACACTAAGGGAAAAGTGTTAGGATATGCGAGTTCAAAAGGAACGACATAGATCTCAAAAGAAGTGAAGTTTTTCCAAACGTCCCCTATTCATGGATGTGGCGTGCTTCACACCAATGAGGAAGACTCTACTAGATGCGGCATGTTAGACTCCCTAAGATGCTCTCAAACCTTGTGCTCTGATACAACTTTTGTCACGACCCAAACTTAGGGCCTAGTCATTACACAATAAATGTGACTCCCGAAGGCATCCCATATAAGCCTCGTATTCATATCATAGGCATTCATGAGGTAACACAAGCGTACATAAGAGGAGAAGCAAGTGGACTACGTGATATTAGGAAATGTCACAGTCTTCCCCTAAGGGAATTACATCAATCCATCATGTCCAAAACATGCCTCTACCTTATAAGATCTTGGCGAGCTCTAGAACATAGCTTACTAGCTCACCCTCAAGATATACATCAAAAGAAAATGATAAAGTCTCAACATAGAAACATCATAAATGTGCTTGTTCCCAAAGCATGGGAATTCACCAATAAATGTTCAAGCATGGAATCCAAATCTAGCCACGTAACAGAATAGTCATCTTGTCATCTATCCCTACATGGTTAGATGATGTAAGGAAAAGAAAGTATCCATCGGTATGTAGAATGTACTAAGATTATAAATATGCCATGAAATCAAAAGATATCGCAATATAATATCAATATGCATAATCATAATCAACAGGATAAGGGCACAATATTCATGAGCAATGCAAGTAAAAAAATCATGAGAGAAAGCATTATCAAATCCATTCATTAAACTTAGCATACATATGTGGGAATAAGACCATAACCAACATATAAGACCATGCATACTATTACATAGAATCTATCCCACAACCAACATATAAGACCATGTAGACTATTACATGGAATCTTGATATTACCTCTACATGAAGCAATGAGGAGTATACTTTGCCAAGGTAGACTCGATCCTCACCCTATAGGCTCTATCCTAGCACGGTGAGTGTCCATCATTAAATCTTAATGGATCTACTAGCACACCTTTAAGGCATAAAAATGAACATCATTCCTATGGCAGCACATAGTTATGGGGCTATGGAATCTACTAAAGCCCTCTCAGTGCTAAGTTATATCTCACAGAATACATAAATCATGCATATACATAGCTTTCAACATAGTTCATACTTCATCAAAGTCATACTTCCATAGCTTGTAAAATAGTCATCATAATCTTTCATGAAAACATCTCATGTCATAAGATTAGTTTATTTACTTGGCTTTTCATCTTAGTGTGGGAAGAAATTCGCACCTTAACATCATCATTATCAATATTAGGGTTTTCATCACCCTATTTACCATAGCATCATCATAATCATAACATCGTCACAATTTCCATAACATCATTATCATTGTCATTTAAATATGCTTTTACATATTTAAGACCATAGTAATGAAAATCTACAAGATTGTCATAAGAGACTAGGGCTAGGTGTGGGTTCATGAACAATTGAGTCAAAATCATGATGTTGGATGATATTCATCGGGAATCATATAATCAATCCCTTATCATGCATAATCAAAATCTCTTACTTTCACTTGAAAATCGTAGTATTCATGTAATTCGTCATAATTTATGCATAATTAGGTATAACAACCATAAAGCATTTATAATTCATACATTGGGAATCATATCATAAAAGCCCATAAGAAATCATCATGAAACTTTGATAAAAGGAGATTTTGGGTTGGGCTTCATGGGAGAAACTAATTCATAAATAAAGCCTTACATACCTCAAGTGAGAACCTTAAGAGTTGGAGTATAAGAACCTTGAAATTTTTAGAAAAACTTGGAACCCTAGCTTCAACAAAGCCCTTATTCTAGAGAGAGAATTATTTGAGAATCCTTGAGAAATATTGAGGTTGAATAAATTATAATGAGTTAGGAATAGAATTTATAGGGTTAGTGTCGGTTAAGTTTGCTAGGAGGGCCAAAATGATAAAGTTTAAAACGTTAAAAAATTGGAAATATTAAAAATACCCTTCATTAAAAGCTGCCAGAGTCAACCACGAGACCCCGCCCACAAGTCGTGGTTCAATCTATGACTCATGACTTTTCTCGTAGAACCTCTTCCACAAAGGTTGAGCTACTGTAATTTGCCATATTAAAACTATGATCATTGAGGATGCCCCTTTGTTCCAGTCACATGGACTGTAAGTCCCTTCGTAGGAACTGCCCAAACTTGGAAAATATTCTGTTTTTCAAAGGCCCGTTGGATGATACAAACCACGGGCCATAGTTTCTTTGATGACCGATTCTGTTAATCACAAATCAACTTCTAAAAATTCCCAAAGTTCCAACTTTGCTACACTCAATCCACGAAACTATCCTACGATCCGTGGATCCTTCCACAATCCGTAGACTGGCTCGCAGGACTAAACCAGTGCCAAATTTCCTTAACTTTCATTTTCCAAGCCCATGAATATGAGGATTTTTACATTATAAACATGTAAGTATGCATGGATGCCATGAAAGCTGAAATGCAAGGAAGTGGAGGTTTTCAGGTAGGGAAACTTGGTACCTTAAGCTTGTTTAGAGTTGAAGAGATAGGGGTATCATTTGTTCATATCCACTTCTGCTTCTCATATGTCTTTCAACTAGTTGATTCATCAAAAGGACATCAACTAATACCACATCTCTATTTCTTAACCTCTTGAATTCCCTATCAAAAATTCCAAATGGGACTTCTTCACAACTTAAATTATATTCAACATTCACCACTTCCAGGTGCAAAAATGGAACTTGGGCCACTAACACATTTAACAGTGAAACATGGAAGGCCAGATGAACCATACTTATTTCCATAGGCAATTCTAACTCATACACAAGTTTGCCTATCCGTCTAATTATCCGTTAAGGGCTTACATATCTAGCTATTATTTCTATTTCTTGCCAAAATGAATCAAGCACTTTATAGGCAAGACCTTCAAATACACATAATCATCAACCTTAAATTCAAGGTTTATCCTTTTAGTGTCAGCATAAGACTTTTGCTGACTTTGGGCTGCCTTTAATCTCTCCCTTATCAACCTTACCTTCTCCAAAGTTTCCAAAACAAAATTTAGACTCAATAAAGCCATCTCCCCTACTTCAAACCACCCAAAGGGGATATACATCATCTCCCACACAAGGCCTCAAACAGTGGTATCTTGATGTTAGAGTGGTAACTATTATTGTAATTGAACTCAATGAGAAGGAGATGCTCATACTAACTACCCTTGAATTCCAAAACATAAGCTTTAAGCATATCTTCAAGGGTTGGAAAAGTCCTTATGACTTGACCATCTGTGTGTGGGTGAAATACCGTGCTAAGGTTCACTTTAGTACCAAGGCCTCTTTAGAACGATCTCCAAAAATGAGAAGTGAATTAGGCACCACGATTCGAGATAACGGATAGTGGGATCCCATGAAATTTAACTAACTCATAAATGTATAATTTTGCATAGTCTTCGACTCCATAGGTGGTCTTGACCAACAAGAAATGAGCCAATTTGGTCATTTTATCAACAATGATCCAAATGGAGTAAAAATATCTCTTACTCCTAGGCAACCCAACCACGAAATCCATATTGATCGTACCCTACTTTCAAGTGGGAATTTTGATATCTTAGTAGGGTCCACCTGACCTTCGGTGTTTGGCCTTAACTTTTTTGCAATTATGGGATTCGTCTATGAACTTTGCAATGTCTCTTTTCATGCCACCCCACCAATATACTTATCTCAAATCCCTATATATCTTTGTAGAGATAGGTTCAATAGAATAAAATGAATTGTGAGACTCTTCTAAGATCTTGTTCCTCAATCCATCAACTCTGAGCACACATAGTCTCTCTTGATACCTATGGACACCATCTCCCCCTTGGTAAAAAACCTCTACCTTTCCCTCTTTAACCAAGGCCTTAAACTCAAACAAGGCGGGATCGAGGTCATGCTTGTATTTGACTTCTTCAAACAAGTAATATTTTGAATTATCTAGAACCACCGTACTTCCATCTTCGATTTCATCCAACCTAACTCCCAGCCTAACCAATCGTTGAATTTCCTTTGCTAATTACTTCTTCCTATCATTAATGTGAGCCGCACTCTCCATGGACACAATACTAATGCATCAGCCATAACATTGGCTTTGCCCCACGGTGGTGCACTCTCATGTGATAATCTTTAAGGAGTTCTAACCACCTTCTTACCTAAAATTAAGGTATCTTTGGATGAACATATATTGAAGACTTTTGTGATCGATAAAGACATCTACATGTATCCCATAGAGGTGGTGACGCCATATCTTCAAGGCAAATACCACCGCTAGCTCAAGGTCATGTTTAGGATAGTTATACCCATACACCTATAGTTATTTAGAAGCATAGACAATAACCTTGAGACCATGCATCAATACACACCCCAATCAAACTCTTAAAATATCAAAATAGGCAATAACCCTTCTAACTCTTACTGTAAAGTAAAAATGGGAGCAGATGTAGGTTTGTCCTTTCAAGTTTGATAACTCCTTTAACATTCACTGGTCCATTGGCATTTTGCCTTTTTATGTCAACTTTGTAAAAGGGGATGCAATTGAAGAAAATTCCTTAAAAGATCTCTTTTAGTACCCCCCACTAAGCCCAAGAAGCTCCTAATATTAATAGGAGTCAAGAGCATAGGCCAATTTCTCACCACCTCTGCATTCATAGAATCCACTTTGATCCCTTCACCTGAAACCACATTCCCAACGAATGTAACCTCTTTTAACTAGAATTTATATTTCTTAAACTTTGTAAACAACATTTCTTCCCTTAAGATTTGCAAAACTACCCTCAAATGCCTTACATGCTCTTCCTTACTCAAGGAATAAATCAAGATATACTCAATGAGTACCACAACAAATATATCAAGGCAGGGTTTAAAGACCCTATTCATGAGATTCACAAATGTTGCCGGATCATTGGTTAGACCTAAAGGGATCACTACAAATTCAAAATACCCATACCTTGTCAGGAAGGCCATTTGGGATTGTCATAATCCCTCATCCTCAATTGATGGTATTCGAACAGAAGGTCGATTTTAAGAAATGACTAGCCCCTTGCAATTGATCAAATAAGTCATCTATCCTTTGTATAAGGTACTTGTTCTTTACAGTAACTTTATTGAGTTGCCGGTAGTCGATGAATATTCAAAGTAAACCATCATTCTTACTCACAAATAACATGGGTGCAACCCAAGGTGATTTGCTAAGTCTAATGAAACCTTTCTCCAATAAGTCCTTCAACTCAATTGGGGCCATACAATAGGGAGGAATGTAGATAGTTTGAGTATCAGAGAGGAGGTCTATAACAAATTCTATTTCCCTTTTAGGAGGAACACCGGTGAGTTCATCAGGAAAGACATCATAAAACTCATTGACCACTGGAACTGACGCAATTGAGGGAACTTTGAACTTAACATAGCTAATCCTTACGAGATGATAAATGCAACCCTTAGCACTAAATTCCTGAACAAAGATAAGAGATGAATCTTCCCTTAACTACCGACTAATGACCTTCCTACTAAAGGATGGGTTCGTTAGGAAATTGAAACCTAATAAGTTCTACAATCAATAGAGGTATGATGCATATGTAACCATTCCATCCCAATAATAATGTCAAAATCTACCAATCAAGTTCAAAAAATCACAAAACAAAACCTTATGCAAAATGGACATAGGAAAACCCTATACACTCTCCTAGCAACAATGGACTCACTAATGGGGGTAGACACCAAAAAGGTTTTACACAAAATTTCGAGAAATATGTCTATACTACTAGCAATGAATGGGGTAGTGAAAGATGAGTTGTCACCCGAATACAATAAAGCATACACGTCATGATCATAATCCTTTAACATACCGATGATGACATAAGGCGCCTCGTCCACGCCTTGCCTCCCTTATAAAGCATAGAACTGGTTGTGATGGGGAACCCTTCCTTGTTACCCTCCTTGTGACCCTTGATGTCTATGGGCACCATCCCTATCTTTGTTTAGAGCATTTGGACAATCGGAATGTTTGTGGCCGTGTTTGTGGCCGAGCTTGCCACACCCAAAGCATGCATCTGACTCTCTCAAGCATGTAGCATCATTGTTCTTTCTACACTGTGGACACTTGGGAAATGTTAGTCCACAATTACTGCCTTAGAAGTTAGGGTTTTGCACCCTATCATTCAAGAACCTTTGATTTGGAGCATTTGACAATCGTTGACCTTCAAATTTGTTGCGTTGTTGAAAATGGCTACCTTTAGCACCTTGGAGAACTCCTTCAAAATAAGCCCTCTTGGATTCTCCCATCCTTCTCTTCCTAAGCTTCTCTCCTTCAAGATTTTTGGTGTATGCCATGAGCTGAGATATGTCCATATCCCCAATGAGCATGACAGAGCGACACTCTTCATTGATCAGGTCGGACACACCAAACACGAACTTATGCATTCTTGCTTGAGGTCAGCAATCAAATGAGAGGAGCACTTCAAGAGATTATTGAATTTATCGTAAATGAATATTATGGCGGTTCATTCCCTGAATGAATATTATGAGGGTTCGCGCCCTAAATGAATGTTATGAAGATTCACTCCTAAATAAATATTATGATGCATACGCCCTAAAAAAATATTATAAGGGTTCATACCCTAAACGAATATTATGTGTGTTCATGCCCCAAATGAATATTATGAGGATTTGTGTTGTAAACATTTATTACGAGAGTTTGCTCACTAAATGAATATTATGAAGGTTTGTGTCCTAAACGAATATTATTTCGGTTCGTAGCCTAAATGAATATTATGAGATTTCCCTCCCTAAACAAATATTATGAGGGTTCACACCCTAAACGAATATTATGGGGTTCATGCCCTTAAAGAATATTATGAGGTTTTGTGCCCTAAAAAATATTATGAGGGTTCGTGCTTTAAACAAATATTACGAAGGTTGGTGCCCTAAATGAATATTACGAGCGTTCTTGCCCTATACGATAATTATGAGGGTTCATGCCCTAAACTAATATTATGAGGGTTCGTGCCCTAAACGAATATTATGAGGTTTTGTGCCCTAAACGAATATTATGAGAGTTCTTTTCCTTAATAAATACTATAAGGGTTCGCTCTCTAAAAGAATACGATGAGGATTCCCTCCCTATACAAATATAATAAGGGTTCGTGCACTAAACAAATATTATGAGGGTTCATTCCCTAAACGAATATTATGAAGGTTCTTGTCCTAAACAAATATTATGAGATTTCATATCCTAAATGAATATTACCAGGGTTTGTACCCTCGATGAATATTAAGAGGGTTTGATCACTAATGGATTAATATGAGGGTTCGCTACCTTTACGAATATTATGAGGGTTTGTACCCTAATTAAACACTATGAGGGTTCGTTTGTAAATGAATACTATGAGAGTTCACTCCCTAAATGAATATTATGAGGGTTCTCTCCATAAACGAATATTACGATAGTTTGTGCCCTAAACGAATATCACTAGAGTTCGTGCCCTAAACGAATATTATGATGGTTCGTACCGTAAACAAATATTATGAGGATTTGTGTCCTAAATGAATACTGTGAGGGTTCGTACCCTAGAAAAATATTATGAGGTTTCGCTCCCTAAACAAATATTATGAGGGTTCATGCCCTAAAAGAATTTTATGAGGGTTCGTGCCCCAAACGAATATAATAAGTGTTTGTGCCCTAACATAATATTACGAGGGTTCATGCTCATGAATATTATGAGGGTTCATGCCCTAAAATATATTATGAGAGTTCACTCACTAAATGAATGAGGGTTCGTGCCGTAAACGAATATTATGAGGGTTCGTGTCCTAAAAGAATATTACGAGGGTTCACTCCCTAAATTAATATTATGAGGGTGCTCTCTCTAAACGAATATTATGAGGGTTCGCTCCCTAAATGAATATTATTAGGGTTTGTTCCCTAAACAAATATTATGAGGGTTTGATCTCTAAATGAATACTATGAGGGTTCACTCCCTAAATGAATATTATGAGGATTTTTTCCCTAAATAAATATTATGTGGCTTTATGCCCTAAGCGAATATTATGAGGGTTCATGCCCTGAGCGAATATTAGCATTATCTCCCTAAATGAACATTATGAGGGTTTATGCCCAAAATGAATGTTATGAGGGTTCATGCAATAAATGAATTTTATGAGGGTTCGTTTCCTGAAATTATATTATGAGGGTTTGTTGCCTAAACGAATATTATGAGGGTTCGCTACCTACAAAAGTATTATGAGGGTTTATGCCCTGAAGGACTGTTATGAGGGTTCATGCCTTAATCGAATTTTATGCGGGTCCATGCCCCAAAAAACTATTATGAGAGTTCATGTCATAAACAAATATTAAGAGCTTGCGCTCCCTAAATGTATAATATGAGAGTTCATACCCTAAATGAATATTATTAGGGTTCGCTCCCTAGACAAATATTATGAGGGTTCTCTTCCTAAAAAAATATTTGAGGATTCGTGCTCTAAATAAATATTATGTGAGTTCATTCTCTAAGCGTATATTATGATGGTTCATGCCCTGAGCGAATATAATGAGGGTTCAGGTCCTAAACAAATATTATGAGTGTTCTCTCTTTAGACGAATATTATGGGTTCGTACCCTAAACGAATATTATGAGGGTTCTTTCTCTAAATAAATATTATGAGGCTTCACACCCTAAATGAATATTATGAGAGTTTGCTTTCCAAAAATATATTATGAGGGTTCGTGCCATGAACGAATGTAATGATGGTTTGAGCCCTAATCGAATATTATAGGGGTTATTATCCTAAAAGAATATTCTGAGGGTTCGTTCCCTAAATGAAAATTATGTTTGTTCATTCTTAAAATGAATATTATGAGAGTTCATGCCCTAAATGAATATTATGCGAGTTCGTTTCCTAAACAAATATAAAGAAGGTTCACTCACTAAACGAATATTATGGGGGTTCGTGCCCTAAATGAAATAATAAGGGTTTGTTCCCTAAACTAATGTTACAAGGGTTCATGCTCTAAATGAATATTTTGAGGGTTCGTGCCCTGAACATATATTATGAGAGTTCGCTCACTAAATGAATCTTATAAGGTTTCGTGCCCTTAACCAATATTATGAGGGTTCGTGCCCTAAAATAATATTATAAGGGTTCACTCTCTAAATGAATATTTTGAGGGTTCATTCCCTAAACAAATATTATTAGGGTTCGTTCCCTAAACAAATGCTATGCAGGTTTTCACCCTAAAAGAATATTATGAGGATTCGTGACCTGAACGATATAATAAGGGTTTGTGCCCTAAGCTAATATTATGAGGGTTCATGGTCTAAATGAATATTATGAGGGTTCCTGCCCTAAGCAAATATTATGAGAGTTCACTCATTAAATAAATATTATGAGGGTTTGTGCCCTAAATGAATATTAAAAGGGTTCGTGCCCTAAACGAATACTACAAGGGTTTACTCCCTAAATGAATGTTATGAGGGTTTGTGCCCTAAACGAATATTATGAGGGATAATTCTCTAAATGAATATTATGACGGTGCCTAGAACTAATATTATGAGGGTTTGTACCTTAAATAATTATTATGAGGGTTCGTTCCCTAAACGAATATAATAAATGTTCATTCCCTAAATGAATATTATGAGGGTTCGCACCCTAAATGAATATTATGAGGGTTCTTGCCCTAAACATATATTATGCGAGTTCCCTCTCTAAATCAATATTATGGGGGTTCGTTCCGTAAATGAATATTATGAACGTTTGTGCCCTTAACGAATATTATGAGGGTTCGTTCCCTAAACGAATAGTATAGGGGTTCACTCCCAAAGCAAATATTATAAGGGTTTGCCCTAAACAAATATTTTGAAGGTTCGCTCCCTAAATTAATATTATGAGGGTTCGCTCCCAAAACGAATAATATGAGGGTTTGTGCCCTTAATGAAATTTTGTGGGTCGGTGTACTAAATGAATATTAAGAGGGATTGTTCCCTGAATATATTTTATGACAATTCGTGCCCTAAACAAATATTATGAGGGTTCATGTCCTATACGTATATTATGAGGGCTCGTGCCTTAAATGAATATTATGGAGGCTTGTGCCCAAAATGAATATTATGAGGGATCGTTCCCTAAATGAATATTATGATAATTCGTGCCCTAAAATAATATTATGAGGGTTCATGCCCTGAATGAATATTATGAAGGTTCTTTCCCTAAATGAATATTATGAGGGTTCGCTCCTTAAATGAATATTATGAGGGTTTGCTACCTAAATGAATATTATGAGGGTTAGCTCCCAAAACTATTACTAGGAGGGTTTGCTCCCAAAACGAGTATTTTGAGGGTTCTTTCTCTAAAGGAATATTATGAGGGGTCGTGCCCTAAACAAATTTTATAAGGTTTCGTTCCCAAAATGAATTTTATGAGTGTTCATGCCGTTAACGAATATTATAAGGTTTTGCTCTCTAAACGAATATTTTGAGGGTTTGTGCCAAAAATGAATATTATAAGGGTTCATGTCCTAAAAAATATTTTGAGGGTTTCTTCCTAAACAAATATTATGACGGTTTACTCCCTAAACGAATATTATGAGCGTTCATTCACTAAACGCATATTATTAGGGTTCGTACCCTAAATGACTATTATGAAGGTTCGTGCCCTAAACGAATATTATGAAGGTACTTGTCCTAAACAAATATTATGAAGGTACGGTCCTTAAAAGAATATTATGAGCATTCTCTCCCTAAATAATTATTATGATGGTTCGCTCCCTAAACAAATATTATGAGGTTTCGCTCACTAAAAGAATATTATGAGGGCTCTGCCCTAAAAGAATATTATAAGGGTTCGTGCCCTTAATGAATATTATAAGGGTTCATGACCTAAACAAATATTATGATGGTTCACTCCTAGACGTATATTATAAGGGTTCTCTCCCAAAATAAATATTAGGATGGTTCTCTCGCAAAATAAATATTAGGATGGTTCTCTCCCTAAATGAATATCATGAGGATTTTCTCCCTAAAAGAATATTATGGGGGTTCGTGCCCTAAAGGAATATTATGAGGGTTCATGCCCTAAATGAATATTGTGAGGGTTTGTGCCCCTAATGAATATTATGAGGGTTCTTGCCTTAAATGTATTATGAGAGTTCGTGCCTTAAATGAATATTAGGTGGCTTAATATCCTAAGCCAATATTATGAAGGTTCATGCCCTAAGCGAATATTATGAGCATTCTCTCCCTTAATGAATATTATGAGGGTTCGTGCCATAAAAGAATATTATGAGGGCTCTCTGACTAAATGAATATTATGAGGGTTCACTGCCTAAACGAATATTATGAGAATTTTGCTCCCTAAAAAAATATTATGAGGATTTGTGCCCTAAACAAATATTATGAGGGTTCATGTAACACCCGGTAAAATTACCAAAATACCCCTAGAGGGAGGGTTTGCGCGTAATGCATCTTCCAATGCTCGTACAGAAAATCTGAGGCTGGATTTGTCATCAACACAAAACATTGAGTGGATAAATGGTCTCGGCCAATGTTTAGAACGACCCAATCAAAAGATAATTCTTCGATCTGAATGTGCAAAATAGTGTTGGTACGCGAAAAGAGCGCGTCGCGCTCCCATCGTGGACCAGCACTTATATTTTTCTGAAAATTTTTGACGGGATTGAGGAAACTCATTCAAAAACTTTTTCTAAAAATACACAATGCGCGACGTGGATTGGGCGCTTCTGAGCTCAATTTTTTAAAATTTTTATGAGGGGTATTTCAATAAATTCCCAACCCCTCCTAAACTCCTTATACGATCCAATAAGGCCGTTTTGATGTAAAAGGGTCTAAAACCCCCATTCTAGGGCTTTAAGAAAGAGGAGAAGAGAGAAGAAACGCTTAACGTGATTGATTGATAGCGTCGTCCCAGGTATGTAAGGCTAAACTTAAAACATGAGATTGTTCTCCTGTGTTCCCCATAGATGGTCATAGATAAGTTGATGATTTTGAGAGTGTACATACATGAATCCTTGATGGTTTTTCTTAAAATTTTATTTGAAATTACATGTTTTTCTATGTTGATGATCATCATACTATTTGTTTTTTTGAATTGAACATTTTTATTAAGAATTGCCCTGCATGACTATTTTTGAAAGCATGCATCATGAACTTATGAATTGAGTCTAGAGCCTTGAGTTGATATTGTCGATTGTGATTATGATTGTGATTGTGATTGGGATTGTAATGTGAGAATGATGATGAATTCATAGAATTTAATTGTCTCATGAGTCTCTATAAATGAACTCTACCGATGTGTCTATTCGATTGATTTCTAATTATTGTTCTAAATCTTGAGTCATTTTCGAGATTGATTGATGAGAGGGCTAAAGTCCCTATAATATGTTGATTGATGAGAGGACTAAAGTCCCTATGAGATGTTGATTGACTGGAGGGTAAAACCCCTATGAGAATGATTGATGATAGGGCCAATGTCCCTACGAGTTGATTGGATTGATGGTTTTATGAGCATTGAGCCATGGGAGGAGTAACTAGCATCAAAAGAGTGAGAGTTATTCCGACTTGAACTCGTCAAACTACGTCGACAAACGTAGGCGAGGCTTAGAACCATCACATACATTGTGGTTCCCTCTTGATTAGAAGTCACTAAAAGCAATAGCGGACTTATTGACGACTGACTCCATATTGAGTGAGCTGATATGGTTTCGATTCATTCCCTACCTGGCAAGTTTGGAATGGCTGTGGCAACATCAGCGTGATTGTTGTACATTCACTGGCTCATAAGTATTGTTGTCGGATAAGAGAAACTCCTATTAATTTCCTACCTTGAGTACTGTGAGTCGAGATCAGATGAGATGAGGTGAGACGAGAGAAAGTGAGCTCCTTTGAGATAAGTTGATTTGATTGATGAGGTTGATTGGTTGATGGGTCACTTGTCTACTCTTTATTATTACATAGATAGACATTTGACGATTTGATTTGATTTGATAATGGTTTCGAGTCGATGTTGTTTCATATTATTCTACCTGTTTTTATTTCACTCAGCTATTTTACATGCCAACACATTCCAAGTACTGATGTTCCTTTGGATTGCATCATTTTATGATGCAGAGGCAGGTACTAGAGATCGTCAATAGGCGCTCTATTGAAGATCTGAGATTCACAGCTAATTGGTGAGCCTCCCCTATTCCCAAGGATCGACTACTTTTATTTCATCATGATTTAGATTTAGATTGGACTATTTCTTTTATTTTGATTTTGGTAGCCATGTTTTTATCATTGGCACCACATGATTAGTGATAGAGGCTTCATAGATAATGGTTGAACGTTGATGTTGAGATTGTGAGCTAGTTTATTTCTACTAGCCTTTATTATTATCTATATCATTATGAGACTTTAGATGATATGTGCCCAATTACTTACTTTTATTTCCACTATTTAGTAGAGTTATTTGATTGAATGAATGTGATGAGGCTAAGTGGTTCGCTTGGAGACTTGCAATAGTCTCTAGGTGCCAGCCACGCCAAGTGTACCCCCTGGGGCATGAAAGTTCATGCCCTAACTAAATATTATGATGGTTCGTGCCCCAAAAAAATATTATCAGAGTTCATGCCCTAAATGAATATTAAGAGGTTGCGCTCCTTAAATGAAGAATATGAGGGTTCATACCCTAAATAAATATTATAAGGGTTTGCTCTCAAGATGAATTTTATGCGGGTTCACTTCCTGAATGAATATAATTAGGGTTCATGCCCTAAATGACTATTATGCGAGTTCGCGCCCTAAGCGAATATTATGAGGGTTCGTTCCCAAAATGAATATTATGAGGGAACGAATATTATGAGGGTTCTGGTGCTAAACGAATTTTATGAGCATTCTCTCCTAAACGAATATGATGGGTTTGTGCCCTAAACAAATATTATGAGGGCTCTTTCTCTGAACAAATATTATGAGGGTTTGCACCCTAATGTATTTGGGTTCAAAGCGCTGCGCGCTCTACGTCAATATTATGAGGGTTCACTCTCAAAAAAAATATTATGAGGGTTCGTGCCGTAAATGAATATTGTGATGGTTCGTTCCCGAAAAAAATATTATAAGGGTTCATGTCCTAAAAAGGTTTTATGAGGGTTTGTGCCCTAAATTAATATTACGAGGATTCATGCCCTAGACGAATATTATGATGGTTCATGGCCTAAACGAATAAAATGAAGGTTTGCGGCCTAAACAAATATTATGAGGGTTCGTTCCCTAAATGAATATAGTAAGGGTTTGTGCTCTAAACGAATATTATAAGGGTATGTGTCTTAAATAAATATTATGATGGTTCGTGCCATAAACATACATAATGAGAAATCGCTCACTGAATGGATATTCTTAGGGTTCGTGCCCTAAAATAATTTTATGAGGGTTTGTGCCATAAAATATTATTATGAGGGTTCGCTCCCCAAATGAATATTATGAGGGTTCGTTCCATGAACGAATATTATGAGGGTTCGTTCCCTAAACAAAACATATGAGGGTTTGTGCGCAAAATGAATATTATGTATGTTCGCTCCCTAAACAAATACTATGAGGGTCCACAACCTATATGAATATTATGAGGGTTCATGCCCTAAACAGATATTATGAGGGTTGGTGCCCTAAACGAATATTATGTGTGCTCGTTCCCTATACGAATATTAGGAGGGCTCGTTCCCTAAATGAATATTAGGAGGGTTCGTGCCCTAAATGAATATTATGAGGGATCATTACCTAAATTAATATCATGATGGTTCGTGCCCTAAATAAATATTATTAGGGTATATGCCCTGAATAAATATTATGAGGGTTTGTGACATAAATGAATATAATGAGGGCTTGCACCCAAAACAAATATTATGAGGGCTTGCTCCCTAAACAAATTTTGAGAGTTCGCTCCCTAAATGAATATTATGAGAGTTCATTCTCAAACGAATAAAATAAGGGTTTGTGTCTTAAACAAATAATACTAGGGTTTGTGCCAAAAATGAATATTATGAGGGTTCGCTCCCTAAACATATTTATGAGAGTTTAATCAATAAATAAATATTACGAGGGTTCGTAACCTTAACAAATATTATGAGGGTCTATGCCTTCGAATATTATGAGGGTTCACTCCATTAATTAATATTATGAAGGTTCTTTCCCTAAAAAAATATTATGAGGGTTCGTTCCCTAAATGAATATTATGAGGGCTTCTGCCCTAAAAAATATTATGAGGGTTCACTCCCTAAAATAATATTATGAGGTTTCATGCCCTAAATTAATATTATGAGTGTTCATTCCCTAACAAATATGATGAGGGTTTGTGCCCAAAACGAATGTTATGAGGGTTCAAGCCCTAAACGAATATTAAAAGTGTTCGCTTCCGAAATGAATATTATAAGAGTTCGTGCCTAAATAAATATTATGAGGGGTTCGCTCCCTAGATGAATATTATGAGCCTTTGTGCCCTAAATGAATATTATGAGGGCTCATTCCCTAAATGAATATTATGATGGCTTTCTCCCTAAACAAATAATATGTGAGTTAGCTCCTTAAACGAATGTTTGGAGGGCTTGTTCTCTAAATGAATATTATGAGGGTTCGTTCCCTAAACGAATATAATAACATTTTGTGCCTTAATAATATTACGAGGGTTCATGCCCTAAATTTTTATTATGAAGATTCATTCCCTAAACATATATTATGAGAGTTCGCTCACTAAATGAATATTATGAGGGTCCGTGCCCTAAACGAATATTATGACGGTTCGTTCCCTAAAACAATATTATGAGGGTTCGCTATCTAAATGAATAATATGAGGGTTCGCTCCGTAAAAAATATTATGAGGGTTTATACCCTAAACAAATATTATGAGGATTCATTCCATAAATGAATATTATGATGGATTACTCTCTAAATGAATATTACGACAGTTCATGCCCTATCAAACATTTTAAGGATTTATGCCTGAACAAATACTATGAGTGTTCGTGCCTTAAATGAATATTATGAGAGTTCATGCCCTAAAAAAATATTATGTGATTTCTTGTCCGAAATGAATATTATGAGGTTTTGCTCCCTTAACTGATAATATGAGGGGTTCACACCTAAATGAATATTATGAGGGATCATTTTCTAAATGAATATTATGATAGTTCGTGCCCTAAACGATATTATTAGGGGTATGCCCTGAACAAATATTTTGAGAATTCGTACCCTGAATGAATATAATGAGGGTTCGCTCCCAAAACAAATATTATGAGATCTTGCTCCCTAATCAAATTTTGAGAGTTCTCTCCCTAAATGAATATTATGAGAGTTCGTTCCCGAAACAAAAATGATAAGGGTTCATGCCCTTCACAGATATTACTAGGGTTCGTGCCATAAATGAATATTATGAGGGTTTGTGCCCTAATGACATTTATGAGAGTTTGATCAATAAATGAATATTACGAGGGTTCGTACCCTAAATGAATATTATGAGGGTTCGTTCTATAGAATATTATGAGGGTTCACTCCAAGAATGAATATTATGAAGGTTCTTTCCCTAAAGAAATATTATGATGGTTCCTTGCCTAAATTAATATTATGAGGGTGTCTGCCCTAAAAAATATTATGAGGGCTCACTCCCTAAAAGAATATTATGATGGTTCATGCCCTAAATTAATATTATGAGGGTTCATTCCCAAACGAATATGATGAGGGTTTTTGCCCTAACGAATGTTATGAGGGTTCATGCCCTAAATAAATATTAAGAGTGTTCGCTTCCTAAATGAATATTATAAGGGTTGGTGCCTTAAACAAATATTATGAGGGTTCGCTTCCTAGATGAATATTATGAGAGTTCGTGCCCTAAATGAATATTATGAGGGTTCACTCCCTAAATAAATATTATAATGGTTTTCTCCCTAAACAAATAATATGTGGGTTAGCTCCCTAAATGAATATTAGGAGGGTTTGTTCCCTAAATGAATATTATGAGGGTTCGTTCCCTAAATGAATATAATAACGGTCTGTGCCTTAGACAAATATTACGAGGGTTGATTCCCTAAATGTATATTATGAGGGTTCGTTCCCTAAACATATATTATGAGAGTTCGCTCACTAAATGAATATTATGAGGGTTCGTGAACTAAACGAATATTATGAGGGTTCATTCCCTCAAAGAATATTATGAGGGTTCGCACCTTAAATGATTAATATTATAGTTCGCTCCCTAAAAAGGTTATGAGGGTCTATGCCCTAAACAAATATTATGAGAATTCGTTGCCTAAATAGTATTATGAGAGATCATTCCCTAAATGAATATTATGACGGTTCATGCCCTATCAAATATTTTAAGGATTTATGCCCTGAACGAATATTATTAGTCTACGTGCCCTAAATGAATATAATGAGAGTTCATACCCTAAACAAATATTTTGAGAGTTCGTGCCCGAAATGAATTTTATAAGGGTTCGTTCTTTTAACTTATATTATGAGAGTTCCTACCTAAATGAATATTACGAGGGTTCGTTCCTTAAATGAATATGATTATAATTTGTGCCGTTAATAAATATCATAAGAGTTCATGCTCTAAACGAATATTATTAGGGTTTATATTCTAAGCAAATATTATGAGGGCTTGTGCCTAAAATGAATGTTATAAGGGTTTGCTCCCTAAACAAATATTATGAGAGTTCTCTTCCTAAATAAAAGTTATGAGGGTTAGCTCCGTAAAAGAATATTATTAGGATTTACTCCCTAAACAAATATTATGTGGGTTCGTTCCCTGAGCGAATATTATAAGAATTCATCTCCGAAAGGAATATTTTGAGTGTTCTCTCCCTAAATGATTATTATAAGGGTTCTTACCCCAAACGAATATTATGATGCTTTGTTCCCTAAACGAATAATATGTGGGTATGTCCCCTAAACGAATATTATGAGGGTTCGCTCCCTAAACGAATACTACGAGGGTTCACTCCCTAAGTTAATATTATTAGGGTTCGTGCGCTAAACGAATATTATGAGAGTTGGTGCCCTAAGAGAATATTACGTGGGTTAGTGCCCTATATGAATATTATGGGGGCTCATTCCCTAAATGAATTTTATGAGTGTTTGTGCCCTAAATGAATATTATGAGGGATCATTCCCTAAATTAATATTATGACAGTTCGAGCCCTAAATTAGTATTATTAGAGTTTATCCCCCAAACAAATATTATAAGGGTTCGTGCCATAAATGAATATTATCAGGGTTTGATCCCTAAACGAATATCATGAGGGCTTGCTCCCTAAAACAAATTATGAGGGTTTGCTCCTGAAACGAAGATTATGAGGGCTCGTGCCCATAACGAATATGATTAGGGTTCGTGCCCTACACGAATATTACGAGAGAGCGTGCCCTAAATGAATATTATGAGGATTTGTGCCCTAAACTATATTATGAGAGTTCATTCACTAGATGAATATTTTGAGGGTTCATGTCCTAAATGAATATTATGAGTGTTCGTTCTCAAAAAGAATATTATAAGGTTCGCTCCCTAAATGAATATTTTGAGGGTTCATTCCCTAAATGAATATTATGAGGGTTCATTCCCTAAGCGAATATTATGAGGGTTTGTTCCCTAAATGAATATTATGAGGGTTCACTCCATAAAAGAATACTATGAGGGTTTACTCCCTAAAAGAATATTATGAGGTTTTGTGCCCTAAACGAATATTATTAGAGGTTGTTCCCTAAACAAATATTTAGTAGGTTAGTGTCCTATATGGATATCATGAGGGCTCGTTCCCTAAATGAATATTATGAGGGTTCATTCTCTAAATGAATATCATGAGGGATCATTCCCTAAATGAATATAATGACAGTTCATGCGCTGAATGAATAAAATGAGGGTTTGCACTCTAAATGAATATTATGAGGGTTCGCACCCTAAATGAATATTATGAGGGTTCGTGCCCTAAATGAATATTATGAGAGTTCGTGCCTTAAACGAATATTATGAGGTTTTTCTCCCTTAACTAGTAATACTAGGGTTCTCTCTCTAAAAGAATATTATGAGGCTCCAGAGGATCCATCTAGGTAAAATCTCTTACTTTAGCAGCCAAAGTAGGAGCATGAGGAGGAGGATTAGCTTGCCTAGCTTAGTTGGTCACCACTTAACCTAGAATGCCAAAGGCAGTACAAAATTTATCTAGGGTAACTAGCTCCCTTGTAGGCTATTGAGGGACATGGTCCTTATTAATTGGGGTATGTCTTTGTAGAGGTGCTCTTCTTGGAGGCACCTTTTGTAAGGCATCAAGGACATCATAAAAGTCTTAAGACATGATCCTTATCATGACATAAGAAACAAAGGAGTGAGACATTTCATAAAATTCCATCATAGCCTCCCACTTATGATTGATGTTCACTTAACACTCGTGAATAGGACTCTACTTGACATAGCAAGTTGTACTCTCGAGATCATTCTTTTCATGACTCGGGCTTAGGGCCTAGGAGTATCGTGGCATATGGAAACCCGAGAGTCCCCAAACAAGCCTCGTAGATTCCATATACACATCATCATTTCAGAAGCACATAACTAAACAACAAGCACATAATTCTATGGTAAATGAGGATTCAAACTCAAGCTAAGGGGATATCATCCGGGAAGGGAGTTGCATGAATTCTCGTAACAATTAGCAATTAAGTACTAAGGGGCGGGAAAGTATGACTCACACTATGGGGATAGAAGGGTCTTAGGACTTTCAACATTTCCACATCTCATAATAATAATGTCATCATAGCACCAACATTATGAGATAGACATAAACATAGTCTCCATGATCAGTAAGCATCACACATGATAAGCCCATACATAGAGTTTTGACGTCCAACAATTCCTCTAGTTCATAAAATAGGACGGGGGCTAAGATATGTCCCAGGGTCACCCTCAAATCAAAGATATAAGTGAATATAATATAATAGGTAGATGAAAGGTAGGTCTTGTCCTTGGAGTAAAGGACTCACCATTAGCAAGCTCGCAATCCGATCCAACCGTCAAGAGGTTGATGAGGATACTCTCTGAACCCTACATCGTTAGATTATGTAGCCAAAAGTATGTGTTTATTAGTTTGGATGTACTAAGTATGCAGGCATTCAAATGCTTATAAACATATTAACCTGCAATAAATATTAGATGACAAGGGCACATAAATAGAAGGAAGTATATAGAAAAGAATATAATATTAATATGCCTTGGAATCCTTGATGCATGAGTGCCATAATACTTCAAAATACGAGGATAGGACCATAACTGACATCTCAAACCCAAGTGAGCTAATACATGAATCAACCTAGTGAAAGCCTCCACCGTATGAGAGTAGACTACTAGCCAAAGGTAGCCTACACAATACCTTATGACTCGGTCTTCTCAGTATGATAGCCACCTTCCTTAAAGCCTGGCCTTTTTTGAATGATTTTCATACCATAATCATCCCTTAAGGGGTATAAATATTTAACTGCGCTGACACATAGTTTTGAGAAGAGAGAATTTACTTAAGGAACCCTTAGGTCAAGCCCCCACCTCCAATCTTATGTGGTGATAGGTCATCATCCCACGGGAATAGATATACATATACATGCTTGATAAAGAGGCATAAGTCTTTCAGATCATCTTTATCCATACTAAGGCTTAAAAGCCAAACATACTTCATAACTATGCATACTTAGACTAAAAAGCCAGATCATACTTCAATTCATTAAACTTGCCTAGCAGTAGCTCTTTCATAATTCTACATGTTGGTCAATCCTCACCCATACATTCTTAAAATCCATATCATAGACATTATGTGATCACATATCATGTCATAATCATACTTGCTTGAAATCATAGATATAACCATAATTGGATCATAACCCACATCATGAATCTCATGAAAATACTTATTCATGCATGCATATGCCATGAATAATAAATGAATAGCATGGGTATTAGGAATACATAATTAAAATAACATAATAAGAAGAAATCATATGAAATCCATGAAGAAATCAATAATTAAAACCTACTGGAATTTACCCATGAATAGATTCATGAATTAAAGGGACACACGTATTTAATTCTTCATATTATCTATGTAAATCATAATAATAAGAATTAGTCATCATTAAATCAATAATTAAGTTCAGTCCATAGCTCAATTCCAAAAAATTAAAACTAATTTAAAAGACCCATTAGCAATTCATACTTAGAATTATAAAATTAAAGAAGATTTTTGGGTCTTCATGATTTGAAGGAAATCATGAATCAATCCTACAGACTTTGAAGAACTAGAAGAATCAGGATGGAATTGAATTGACTTGAAAGCATTCTTGAATTCCTAGCTTGGATCTTCAATGCTTTGATTGAATGGAGTCAGAGGAGATAAAATTTCTTAGAGTCTAAGTGTTTGGGATGAGAATAAATAGTAATGAATAAGTGAGGGGTTGATTCATGGATCTTAGGATAGCCATAAAAGTCATAAAAGGCCTTAGAAAATATCTAAATTACTATGGGTCCCTTTATGAAAGAGAACAAGAAAACAATTTTGGACAAATGCACTTCTGGCTCTACGGCTCGTGAAACCTTGTACGTACCATACAAGTGTCTGTGAAAAGCTCCCTTCATCACATAGAAAAATTCAGCACACTAAAGGCTTCACGGTTCGTAAAACTCTCCATGGTCTGTGGTATTGTCCGTGAAAATTTCAAGTTCTGAGATGCTACTTCCATACTTAGAAAAATTTACCATAGGACCCTTCCATGGGAGCCCACCACGGTCAGTTGGTGTTTTGTACAGTTTGTACAACTTCTCTTGGTAGTTGCCTTATCCAAAATTGTGGTTTGAAGGCAAGGGCACCTTCGAAGAGCCTCTTTCATGGCTAGTGGTGAGGACCATGAGCCGTGAAAGGATCCATGGAGGGCCATTTGGCCTTGAACCTCTATTGAAGACACAAGAAGACACATAAATGGCACGGGTCACCCCAAGGCTACCCCCATAGCTCGTGGACCTCTCCATGTCTCGTGGGGGTGACCCTAAAGAGGCTCCTCGGTCAAAAACATTGGAAACCCAATTTTTAAGCATCATTAAGGCCTCTTGAGGTCTGGATCCTTACAATTATTCATTAATGAATGTGGATGATTTTTGAGACTAATTTCTACTCTATTAATTACCTGAAGTCCTCCTATCACTCGTTCACACCCATTTCACAGTTCACAAAATACTCTCTCTAGAAAACTCTCCCAAGGCTCTCTCTTCTTCAAGTAAAAGGGGTCCATTGAAGATCAAGTGAATTTCTCCAAGGTTCGAGGTATTTTGTTCCAAATTCTATTAGTTTCTACATCAAGGTATATGGTATTTTATCCACGAGCTACTTTTACCCATAGATACCAAAAGATTCTTAAGTTTTTAATAAAATTTAAGTTTGAATTTTGTGGGTTTTGGTTAATCCTCATTCAATTTCATGAATTAATCTCAATTATTGATAGTTTACTCAATTATGCATGAACGACTATTTAGTTGCATGAATCTGATAATTTACAAGCAATTTTCATCCAAAACTATGTAAGGTTCATTAGTTTTATGGTAGGTTCTCTCATTTATGATTCCAATTGATGAATTTCATTGTAATTGTGTATGGTCTCATTGATTTTACATTCAACTCATATAACGTACTTAGTTTTAAATGGATTACATGAAGGATAAGGGCCTATCTCAAAGATTATCAAAGTTATTCAATTATATTTTATGAAGTCTTTTCAATGAATGAATAAAGATTGGTGAAAGCTTTTCTCACCTGATAATGGTTCATATTATGATAAGGAAAATTCTCACATTGATAAATCACCAAGGTTTTAATGAGCTACTCTATATACCAATGATGACTAAAGGTGTAAAACCCCCCAGTTTAGGAGCCTAAGAGTGCAGAAGAGTTGGCTTGAAAATTGACTTTGAGTCGTTGTATGAGGGCGAGTTACAGCCTGTATGAAAAGTTATGGCTCATAGGTTTGGTCCTTGAACATGAACTTCAGGAAAGGAAAAAGTTTTCTGAGTGTGGGGTGCTGTGAACCCTTTGATTTCTTGTAAAAAGGTTTACGGACCATAGTTAGGTCTGTAGATTGAGGGCCTTGGCTTGAAGGAAATTGGAGTTTTCAGAAAAGTGATCCATGAGTAACCAGCATAGCCTGTAGAAGAATATATAGCTCGTAGAACCCCGTCATGGATAAGGTCTAAAAATTTATGAAAAACTGACAAATCGTGGAAGGACTTTACGAGTCCAACCAAGACCAATAAGTCTATGTATGGCCCGTAAGATAATTTCGTGGTTTTGAGTTCAGAAATATTAGTTTAAGGAGTTTGGAAGAGTTATCATGATAAGCAAGGCCTACGGTCCATGGCTTGAACTATGGCTCGTAAACGAGCTTTCTTAGGATCTATTTAGTCAATTTCGAAAACTGTTATCATCATTTCCTCACATTCTAAACCCAAAGCTATGTCATTATGGCTTCTTGCATGCCTATAAGAGTTTTATGCTCCCTCATACCCCCATTCCCAAACCATTCCCCCAAAACCTACGTCCGAAATTCTCCTAAGTATCCCAAGGTTCCCATTGAAGGCAAGGGCTAGGATTTCAGGTTTTCTTCACCATTGTTCGTGATTTTTTTCATAGATCTTTGACCAAGGAATGTGGGTTCGATTTGTGGATTTCTTCCCTTCATAAAGCTCAAGTTCTTCATTCTATTTTTGTTCGAAGGTTTACGTTTGTTATGGAGTTACACAAAGTTCATTTAATCATTTAGATAATGATGCATTCTTAGTTATATGAAGTATATTAGTATCATGTTATGACCTATGATGAATATTGAGCTGGAATTCATAATTATTCTAGTTAGGCTTTTTCAAGGATCATGCTAGGTTGATTTGAATGAATCTAATTGATTACATCCTATCTTATGTCTGCATGATATATAAGAATTTCCTATTTTCGAGTCTTTAAGCAAGCAAATCCCATTATTTTTTTATCTAACCTATATGAAGCAGATGTTTTATGAAAGAAGGAAGTCCCAATCAATTCTATATAAGAAGGTGAAGTTCCTAAAGGTTAAGAGTCATCATTTATGTTATGGCTTTATGAGAATACTATGAAATTGTAAGTTCATGAATTCTTTTCTTCTTTCATCGCGAATATTATGAATGATGACATTTGTCAGGTTTGCTATGAAACACATTGAAGTCATATGAAAGTTATGCATTAGTGTCCTCTTTATGATGATATGGTGTAAAAGTCTATGCATTTCATAACTATACTCTTGTCTATATGTTATTTGGGACTAGACTCAGTGGAGTTGATATTGCTCAACCTGACTACTCAAGGGCAGAAGGGGCAGTCCTCATCAGCATAATAAACCAACTTTAGAAGTTGGGGTCGATCCCATAGGGAATCGTTGTTTAAGATGGAAGTGACTCATTAAACCAAGTAACTGTGGGATCTAGGGGGATGCCATAGTTAAAATGAGAGTTCAGCTAAACAATTTCTAAATAACAAATTAAACAACTATTAAGGAACGATGTCGGGGATGTGCAAATATGGAAATCGATCTACCAAATGGCTCTAGATAATTGATAAAATGAGTTGATGTTGAGTGAATAGGCTAGGTCGCTTGTAACCCAAATCACCTATGATATACGGATGTTTCATATGAATCAACTAAGAAATCAAACGCGGACCGCCGAGGACATGCTTGGCCTAAGAAGTCTCAACAAAACCCATAATACATGGCCATTGAATCCATGACTTTGGACTTCAACTAAAACCCCAAAGGTTTCCGGCCATTATATCCATTCCACACTAATAGTTTCGGCTAAGGTAACAATTAGAGATCTAAAACAGAACTCCAAGTTTGCAACCTTGAAATTTATAAACTAAACATAGGAATGGATATAAATTCACCCAAATCAACTACAGATAAATCAAGATATCACAAACCCAATAAATAAATCAAAGACCATATCAAAAGCACACACCAAACATGGAGGTTTTAGCCATACATTCTAGGAATTAAAGATTGAATACCATACATAGTAGTAGAAATAATGGGTAATAAGATTGAGTAGAAATTAATTGATTATCACCAGTCAATCTTCTCCAATTTGATGCCCAAATGTTTCAAAACCCTAACTTCCCTTGTATTCTAAGAGGAAAGTTATATGTACTATTACTAAAGACTAAGTGGTCTAATATGAAATGAACAGATGATCTACACTGTCCTTTCTAGAATTGCTTATAAACTTTGTGCAAATGTGTGAAAGTTTGTGCTGTGAAATACCATTTGGCAATCAATGATGACCATTGCTGAGCACTCCGATGATGCACTGAATGTGCAGTTGATTGCTTTTCTGTGCATCTTTATAAGGCTTCCTCCACTGTAACATTAGTCGATGACTCTTTGCTCCGCCTATACAATTTGGGATGCATCAAAATATTCTTCATATCACCTTTATGTTAGTATTTTGGGGCTTTGGGTGCTGCAACTTAAGGCTATCACTTGTACATTTTTGACGAATGGCCTAGTATTCTTTGTGACATTGATTCTGACTGCCTTATTGTCTTGACCTGGAACCTTGGTTGCTATATAGAGAAGAGATCTCCATGAGCGTTTGGCAGATTATCAAAGATATCAGCGACACCGCTTTTCACTACCTTTTCGTACTTTTGCTCACTTTCCAAGATTCCACAAAGTCTTGTCCATTTGTGCACCTTTAACTTCATTTCTTTTCATAGCACATTCATATTTGTGAGAAGTTGGAATTAATAGCAAACCAAGGGCAATGTTTCCTTGCAATTTATCTCCAAAATGAGTCCGAAATGTGGACTCATCAACACCCCTAACTTAAGCCTTTGTTTTCCCTCAAGCAAATAAAAACATCAATCTATCCCAATTAGTGCATGGAAGTAAGGCCACCAGGATCGACACATACATTTCTACCTTTTTCATCCTTTCTAGATCTTCCACAAACCACTTACGTGACTTTGAAGCCTCGAGAGATGATTAAGGTGTAATCAAAACATGGATATACTTACAATTGCTCATGTAGCTACTAATCACTTTGCAAAAGCATTACCATTTTCCCTCATGCTAAAGATCCCGAGCACTCAAGATTATGCCATATCTTTTTAGAGGATCTCTTCAACTCTCATTCTCCTAAATGAGAAATAGCATGTAAGTTTCAACCCATAGGCTTGCCCTCATTCTCAATCGTAGTTCATTTGTACTTTCTTTCAGACTTGGATCCCAAAAGACTTTTCTAGGATTGTAATGTCGAGTAAAGGTTGGAGAGGATACCATATAGTCAAAAGTTGCTCATCAGTCCTTAAACTCTATAGTCAAAAGTTGCTCATCAGTCCTTAAACTCTACATGTTCTTTTCAGGCACAAATGTTCTTTTGGTTCCCTTTTCATTCATCTCATTTTTTACATCTCTTTGCTTTTAATTCATCATCCTAAATGTCTCCCTTTTGTATTCTTTTCCACAAAAAGACTTCTCTCTCTTTTTTATTGAGGGTCCTCAATTTTCAAACTTTTGTTTCTCACTTTTATTTTCATTTTCTTCTAGGACCACTCGGTGTCTTTTTTTCATTCTTGCCCTCTTTCTTCGACTCTTTCATAGGAGACACTTCTGTTTTTCTGCTAACACCCCAACTTAACCTTTGGCCACTATTTACTTTCAAGATCAAGGAGGGATCGGTAAGGAACAAAAGGAATTGTCTTTCACAAACAAGAGTCAAGGTTACAAAGTTGGCAATAAAGGGATCAACACTTAAAAGGGGTTCACTAAGGATATTTCACTGCCAAGGGATGTCACTATAGTCAAATAGGTCTAATAGGACCAAAGAAGGCCTAAGGTCCTTTCCTAATCCAGAATTAACCAAGTTACTCCTCAAAATAAACTGAGCTAGTTCTACATGATGCAATACAAGCATTTCAACAAGATAACAAATCCCGCATTGAAAAAATGGCTTTGTTTTCAAACAATGGCAGCACACTTGCAATTTTTCGATCATCGCATATTCAAGCTCAATTGCTCACATAGTCAACTCAACATTCTTGAAATCCATTCGGGGATTGATTTATCAACATATGTTTAATTAGTGAGTACATGCTCCTCATCCATGGCACTATCAAAATCAAAGATGTGGAACATCCATGCTCGGATTGCTAAGGACCAGAGACTCGATATTACATTAGCACGCTTGTCATTTATGCACGGGGTTTGCGAAAAGTTTGCAATCATTCATCCATTCAACAAGAAAAACTAAATAAAAAATAAAAAATATTTTATTACATCTCCAATTAAAATTTATTTTCAATTTAATTACACCTTAACCATCAGAACAACCAACCCCCAACTCTAAAGGCAACACGAATCAAAAATAAAACACTACTCAACTCACCCCCTATAAAAGAAACATTGTCCTCAATGTAAACCAACAATAATTAAAAATGATGCAAGAGTGAGTGAGCCAAAGAATCCCCTTGATATGTCTCGTGATACACCAGGGTTGGGACTAAATGAAGCTCAACTATGCTGGGTTTCCCCGGATGTGCTGGTATTCTTGCAGGGATGACGTCTTGTACCCTAGCAAATTTTATTTCTCTGTTTGCTTTGTTCTTTGCTATGCTGGCCTCAAATTGGTCAGCCAAAGGCTTCTCTCTAGCCTTCTCAGATGCTGCTGGGAGAGGGTCCTCCATGGCTTTACACTTATTTTGAAAACATTAAGTTTGAGTTAGCCTTAGAGGTTACGTTCCTTATTGATCCTTCGATACTGGATCTATTCTTTGTAGATTCCATTTTGAAAACATTAAGTTTGAGTTAGCCTTAGAGGTTACGTTCCTTATTGATCCTTCGATACTGGATCTATTCTTTTTAGATTCCAGGGGCCCAAAAGGCCCTAGGGTTTGTGGGCATAACATGCTCATTATCTTCCCAAATCGTATCACACCATTTCTTATTGGAGACTTCGATTGCGAACTAACCTGTGGAAAATACTAGCAACTTGTAAGGATAGAGAACACGTAACAATTTCAACCAAAATAGTTAGCATTCACAATTAGTTATACCGTTCATCAAGTTCAGTAAATTGCCGAGTTGAAAAGGCAGTCCAACTTTCTTTCACAAAAAATAATGGAAACCAATAGAAGAGGGTGATGACAAATTAGGAAATGCTTTAGAGGGATCAGTGAATCACCAAATTGCTTTGGTTATCCCATTTCCTATCGCCCAATATCAAAAAAATGAATTGTCAATGGGGTTACTACAAGGGAGATGAGTAGAAGTAATCGGCGTATTGTCGAGTGGTCTTCAGCTTTCAAATTGACCTCTTCTAACTCAAAGCGACAATACACACCTCACTCGCCTCAAACAAACAAGATGAACTATACTATGCCCAATTATCAGTCAAACAAGAATTTCAAGGTTTATGGTGTTAAAAACGACAACTTTCCTTTAAGAATGGCATCACCCAATCTATCATAGGGCAATTATCGGCCACTCAAACCTACCCCTCTATCATGGCTACTAAACTCCTACCCCCTAGATATGTAAACTCATCAACTACCCAACAGTAATACTAACAATTTCTCTAAAATTGCAACTCAACGGGCATGTAATCTCAAGCTAATTAGGCTGCTTTCATAGCAAGCACCAAAACTAGAAGGGAAAAAAGCATACATGAAACTCCATATGCAAATAATGACAAAGCACAAGATTATGGTGAGGTCGGGCATATCGATTCCAATAAGAAAGAAGACAAGAAAATAAGCAAAAAATGGCGTGCATGTAGCGAGTGAGAAGAGGGAGCGCGTAGGAAGAGAGAAAGTGAGGGAGATAACGAGTGAGAACACTAATGCTCATTTAAGAAAAAAAGGTGAGACTCTTCGTCTTTTGTGTCACTATTCATTACTGTAGAGAGCACTCGATAGTCCGCTACTTACACATGAGACCGCCTTTTTACCTTGCATTGAGCCTAACTCTACGCTTTGAAAATTGGTCTAACTTGGTGTGGCCGAACGCATTCAGCATTGCACCCAGTTAGCAGATCCATCACCTAATTCTGCAGTGACTCACTCTCAAAACTAATATCAAAGGTCGGTCAAATGAAACATCACCTTCTGTGTTTGATGATCCATCAACTCTGCACCAAGTCCCCCCAAAGTTGCAGCACTGTTGGTTTCCTTGATGTTCCCTAAACGAGGTCAACTTCGGGATCACCTTTCCAATTCAGTGATATGCCCAATTTTCTAATTGATCGCCCCATTTAACAACATCTAAAGGACAAAATTTGGATTCAAAAGGCGGGCTAATTCATCAAAACCCTTTATTCTCTCTGGGTTCTTAAATCGCCAAAATTAGAAGCATTTCCTGTGATAACTTTTGATCTAACTGGTTGTCTTAATCATGATCGCCGATATCAGTAGGTGATATGCCCTTTGTGCATACATCCTCGCCTTTCTTCCCACTTCACCTTTCTCAACACAATCCTACAATCATCAACACACACATTATTTTATTATCATTATTCATTTGGGTTGTCTCCTAAGAAGCGTTTGAGTTAACATCATGGTATGACTATGTTTAATACAATTAAGCATCACTAGTTTTCATGGAATGAACCACCCGAACATCTGGTGGTTTGCCACAATATTTCTTAAACCTCTACCCATTTGTCTTGAATCATTCATTCTTGTAATTTTCAACTTCTATCAGCCTGTTGGTAAGCACTTCTGTTACCTTGAAAGGTCCTGACCATCTTGTTCTAAGTTTTCTAGGAAACAAATGCATCCTAGAGTTTTATAACATCATAGGATCCCTTTCAAAAAACTCTGTCTTCAAGATTTTTTTATCATGCCATTTTTTAATCCTCTCCTTGTAGAGGGTACAACTTTTATAAGCCTTCAATCTGAATTCATTTAGCAAAATAGAGTTGGGTTAATCTAACATTTAGAGTTTTGTCAGCTTTAAAATTCAGTTTCTTGAGAGGCCATAAAGATCGATGCTCCAACTCAACGGGCAAGTGGCACACTTTTCCAAACACTAGTTGATAAGGAGACATTACAATAGGAACTTTGTAGGCCGTACAGTATATCCATAAGGCATCGTCAAGCTTGGTGGCCCAATCACTCCTACTCTCATTCACTATTTTCGTAAGAATCATTGTAATCTCTCTGTTCGGCTCCTCCACTTGCCCATTTGCCTGAGGATGGTATGGAGTTGTCACCATGTGTTTCACTCTATACATACTCAATAATGCTCTGAACATTTTGTTGCATAAGTGAGACCCACCATCTATCATAGTAGCCCTCAGAGTATCAAAACGAGTGAGAATGTTTTTTTCAAAACTACACTACCCCCTTGACATCACTTGTTGGTAATGCTACAACTTCGATACACTTTTATACATAATCAATAGCGAGGAAGATGTATTTATTGCCAAAGGAGCTTATGAATAGTGCTATAAAATCCATCCCCCCCATATATGAATATTTCTAGCTCTAAGTTGGGGTCAATGGAAATTTGTGTCTTCTTGAGATATTACCTTGCAATTGACACTTTGGGAAGGCCTTGGCAAACTCATGAGCATCTTTATGCAATGTTAGAAAATAATAACAACTTTTCAATACCTTAGATACGGTCTATAATCCTCTTTGATAGCCACCTACTACTTAAGAATAACATTCTTCTAGAATAGCCTGCATAGTTGAATCAGGGCCACATCTTCAATTCATGTTATCAACAAATTTTTTAACACGCTAAGTCTCATCCCAATAGTATTTCTTCACATCATGCAGGAACTTTCGCCTTTGGTGAGGGTTTGAAAAATCTGGCATGACACCACTAGCCAAATAATTTTTCAAAATCAACATACCAAGATGTTATCACCATATCAACTTTCATCATTGCTTCATCTGGAAAATTATCAAAGAGATTTCCTCCTCCTCAACCTAAGAATTTGGTGATTTGAGCCTAGAAAAATGATCAACCACTTGATTTTCATATCCCTTCCTATATCGTACCTCAAAATTAAATTCCTGTAGTAACAACACCCATCGGATAAGCCTTGTTTTCGCATCCTTCTTTGTCATTAGGTAGCGAAGTGCAGCATGGTATGTGTGAACAACAACCCTTGTGCCAAGGAGATACACCCAAAATTTTCTAATGCATACACTACGACTAGTAGCTCCAGCTCTGTAATTGTATAATTCTTTTGGGTTGCCTTCAACATCTTGCTAGCATAATAAATTGGGTGAAAATGTTTCCCAACTTTTAGACCCAACACTACTCCAAGTGCCATACCACTAGAATCTCACATTACCTCGAATGGTTTAGACCAATTCAGAGAAATTATCGCTGGAGCTTCAACGAATTTCTACTTGAGAGTTTCAAATGATTTCAAGCACACACTATCAAAATGAATTGTGATTCTTTCTCCAACAACTTGCACTTAGGACTCGCTAATTTTGCAAAATCATTGGTAGAATCCAGCATGTCCTAAGAAAATTCTCACTCCCTTAATTGAAATACGGGGATGTAGCTTCACAATTACGTCAACCATAGCTTGGTCAACCTGTAGCCCCTTTCTTGAGATCTTATGGCCCAACACTATTCCTTCTTTTACCATTAAATAGCAGTTTTCCTAATTGAGAACCAAATACGTTTCCACACACCTCTGCAACACCTTCTCTAAGTGAGTTTGGCATTGATCAAAGGTGTCACCTACCACCAAGAAATCATCCATAAATACCTCCATCGAGTCCTTGACCATGTCGGCATAAATTGATAGCATACATCTTTGAAATATGGCAGGGGCATTACATAGCCCAAATGGCATTCTTTTGAAAGCAAAAGTACTATAAGGACATGTAAAGATAGTCTTATCTTTATCCTCGAGTGCAATGGATATTTGATTGTATCTGAAGTAACCATCAAGAAAGCAATACCACCCCCTTCCGGCAAGCCTATCTAGCATTTGGTCCATGAACAACAGTGGAAAGTGATCTTTCTCTATAGCTGCATTTAATTTCCAGCAGTCCATGTGTATTCTCCACTCAGTGACTGGTCGTCAAGATATTAGTTGGCCCTTCTCGTTTGGAACCACGGTCATCCCTCCCTTCTAGGACACACTGAACCAAACTTACCCAATTACTATCTACAATTGAGTATATCACGTCAGCGTCCAACTACTTAATGATCTCTATTTTTACCACCTCTTACATGGGTGGATTTAACCTGCATTGGTGTTCAACAGTGGGCTTACAACCTTCAGCCAATTTGATCTTATGAGTGCAAATCCCTGAGGGTATGCCCACAATGGCTATTGGCTTTAACATGTTTCTTGAGTACCTTGACAAGAGATTTGATTTATTTCTCCTGTAGATCAATTGCAACAATTACCAGCAAGGTTTTACCGTTCCTCAAGAAAGCATATTGCAAGTGAATCGGTAGCTCTTTTGGCTCAATCTTTTGTTGTTCCTCAATAGATGGTTTCGCTAGTTGTGTATCCCGATTTTTCAACTCGATATCAAGCTTAACCGGTTTTCTTGAATGGCCTCTAGCCCATATCATAGCAACTACCACCTCATCACTGTCATTCTAATCTTCTTTACTATTATTATGCATAATTTCGACCATTGAATTAACCCACGAATAAGATAATTTCCCAAGGTCTTGTACAACCACATCAACCATAGTATCTACATAGAAATCATGACACCCTTGTAACGCGTTATCAACATTGAACCTCACTTATTCACCATTCACTCTGAATTTCAAACCTCCACTTTTGACATCTACCAAAGCTCTACCCGTAGACAAAAATGGTCTTCCCAAAATGATGAGCACATCACTATCCAGATCATAATCCAACACTATGAAGTCGATTGGGAATATAAATTTGTTTACTCTAAACAACACATCATTCAATATCCGAACAGGTCATTTGATTGATCGGTCGGCTTTAATTGGCTTCATGGTTGTTGGGGACAATGTATTTACATCGAGCTTTTCAAACACCATTAGGGGTATTAGATTTACACTAGAACCCAAATCATATAAGGCTCTTCCTAAGTTACGTGCCCCGATTGTGCACGGTATTGTAAATGCACCTGGATCATGTCTCTTTGCCACTATTTTTCTAGTAAAGAGGGCGCTACAGCTTATGTGGAATTTTGATTTCCTCACAATCGAAGGCTCTCTTTTTTATTACCAATTTCTTCATTATTTGTGCATATGTTGACATCTTATTGAGAGCCTCAACAATGGAATGTTTATTGCCAAAGAGGTGAAGGTGGATAGAAATTTTTTGAACTTAGCCTTGTCACCTTTTATGATGTTGAGTGAACGTTGTAACCTCCATGTGTTGCTCTTTAGGAGTGGTTCCCCTTTCATTCATTTCTACTTCAACTTTGTTATTGCCTTTTCCAGTCTTCATTTTCCCCAAATGAGAAGGTATCGGTCTCCATGTCGATTTCAGAAGGGATGTTAGTTCCGCTAGTAATGTCCATGCAAGTTTTGCCATTGCCTCTTGTTGAGTTATGTATTTGTGCTAAGAAAGCTGATAAATAAGCCTCCAAACTTTTAATTGATGTTGCATGAGACAATATAGTATGCTCAATTGGGAAAGCCCCAACTTCATTTCACCTCGTACTTCATCTGAAGCTTCCACTTTGTTCAAAATGTGAGCAAGCATCACATTGACTTGTGACTTATTCATGTTTGCCCACTATTGAGGTAATTTGAATGCTTCTTATCTCTCATCATAACATTGCACCGTTTTGCTCGTTCCTTGAGAACCACTCTATCTAGTTTCAAAGTTCTGACTTTTATTATCAGGTGACCACTGAAAGGACAACCAAAAACCCAATACTTGATTCCAAATAAAATACGCTTCTTCCACTTGATCATTCTCACTTGACTCATGCACACAAGACAAGACATTTATAGCTTGAACAACATTAGGCCAATGCACTTGGGTCACATATTGTGCTATAAAATCCGGCTTTCTTACCATTTATGACACGATCTTATCTTGCTCCTTCTCCTTAGCTAGTTGTTCCTCAGATATTCAACCCCTTGCAATTGAAGCAAAGTCCTCATTAATGTACCATGCCTTGGTTATTTTTGTCACTTCATTTAGTAATTTTGCAGTTGTTGTGAATGTTTTCTTCATAAGCCCACCTCCGACTAGTCGATCTATCATGCTTTTGTTGAGGATACTTAGGCTAACATAGTAATATTGAAGCAAAAAATGATTAGAGATCCCATAAGTCAGACACTGAAGAAAAGCTTGCAGAAACATTGCCAAGCCTCATGTAAGGGCTCATCATCAACTCGTGGAAAATTCTCTATGTTTCTCCTTAATTTGATCATCTTTGTAGGTGAAAAGAATCACTCAAGGAACTCGTGTTGCAATTCTTCCCCTGATGCAAATGATCCATAAGGAAGTTCAGCTAACCACTTTATGATTTCTCCCATTATGGAAAAAGGGAAAAGTCTCAATCTAATAGCCTCTTGTGTGACACCCCAATACTTGAACGGCGAACACACATCAATGAAATTCTAGAGGTGTTCATGGGGATTTTTGAATTCTTGTCCTCCGAATAATCCCCTGAGCTGAAGTAATTGCAGCATTATGTCAGTAATTTTGAACTCGACATTTGCAACTATTGAGGGGAACAAGATTGCCCCGGCACTGCTCACTTGATCCTATTTGATATTTCGGAGGTCATTTAAGTCTCCCATGATTTCACCTTTTATACTCTGCGCATCATCCATTTCCACATCTATTGTTCAACAGAAAAAATATTAAGAAAATAGTAAAAAAAATTCAACTACAAGAACAAAGCTCAACAAAAGCTTTCAATATGAACAAGTCAATTTCTCGGTAATGGTGCCATTTTTGATGTCGCTTCACCCAACTACACAAAGGCAGAAGGGGCGGTCGTCATCAACATAATAATCCAACTTTAGAGGATGGGGTTGATCCCATAGAGAATCATTGTTCAAGACAGAAGTGACTTGCTAAAGCAAGTAATTTTCGAATCTAGAGGTTGTAATAATTAAAATGAGAGTTCAGCCAAACAATTTCTAAATAACATATTAAACATCTATTAAAGGAAAATATTGGGGATGTGCAAATATTCTACCAAATAGGTCTAGATACTTGACCAAATGAGTTGATGTTGAGTGAAAAGTCTAGGTTGCTTGTAACCCAAACCACCTTTATTATATAGGTGTTTCATATGAATCAACTAAGAAATCATACGTGGACCGTCGAGAACATACTTGGACTAAGAAGTCTTAGCAAAACCCTAACACCTTGGCCATTGAATCCATGGTTGTGGACTTCAATTAAAATCCCATAAGTTTTTCGGCCATTATATCTATTCCACACTCTAATAGTTCCGGCTAAGGTAACATCAGAGATCTAAAACAAAACCCCAAGTTTGCAACCTTGAAATTAATAAATTACACATAGGAATGGATATAAATTCACCCTAATCAACTAAAAGATAAGTCAAGATATCACAGACTCAATACATAAATCAAGGACTCATATCCAAAGCACACCCTAAACATGGAGGTTTTAGCCACACATGCTAGAAATTAAAGATTGAATACTATATATAGTAGTAGAAGTCATGGGTAACAAGATCTAGTACAAATCCGTTGATTCTCACCAGCCAACCTTCTCTAATTTGATGTCCAAAAGCTTAAAAAACCCTAATATTCCTTGTATTCTAAGCGGAAAGTTCTATGTACTACTACTAAAAACTAATTATTCTGATATAGAATGAATAGAGGATCTATAATGTCCTTTCTAAAATTGCTTATATACTCTTTGCAAATGTGTGAAAGTTTGTGAAGCGAAATACAATTCGGCGGTCAAGGCCGACCATCGTCAAGCACTCTAGCAATACACTGAATGTACTTGATCGCTTTCTGTGTATCGTTATAAGGCTTCATCCATTGTAATAGTAGGCGATGACTCATTGCTCCACCTATCAAATTTTGTGATGCACAAAAATATTCTTCATGCCATCTTCATGTCAGTGTTTTGGGGCTTTGGGTGCTGCAACTTTAGGCGATCACTTGTGCATTTTCAGCGGATTGTTGAGTATGTTTTGTGCCCCCCAAATGGTATTTGTAAGTTTCCCCGCAAAAAGCTCTCTATGCTTACTCTAACTGCCTTATTGTTTTAACATGGAACCTTGTTTTTTGCATAGATAGGCAATCTCCGTGAGTGTTCAATGAATCACCGAAGATATCAACGACACCGCTTTTCATTGCCTTTCCGTATGTTTTCTCACTTTCCAAGATTTCACCAAGTCTTGTCCATTTGTGCACTTTTAACTCTCTTTCTTTTCATAGCATGCGCATATTTGTAAGAAATTGGAATTAATAGCACACTAAGGGCATTGTTCCTTGCAATATATCCCCAAAATGAGTTCAAAATATGAACTCATTAGAAGTCAAGAATGAATGAAAGAAAGACCTATGAGTCCCTACCTAGCTATGATCATGAGACTATGATAGCTCGTTAGTAGAGGGATATGAAATGATGCTAGCTGATAGTAGAGGCATAGCCAAGACATAGGAGCTATCTTCATGATGATGATTAATATTCCAAATGCTTATGGGATGGGTTAGTAGAATACCTCTCCACTAATGATTCTATGATTCATACTTATTACTATTCCTTGAGAGTTTTACTTAGCATCGAGTAGACCTTAGGATGTATGCAGAAGTTCCTCATTAGAAGAGGCATGAGATCATTCGTAGAATCCCATTGTTCCATAACTACGTCCCACCATAGGAAATAGGAGTCACCCCCTAGTAGAGGTAGATTTCTAGACCAACTGATAGGAGAGGTTGTTCAATAGAAGGCTTTAGTGGATCCATATAGGCATCTTAGGAGGTCACCTTGGAAAGTGATCTCCCCTTTCTACTTGTGTAGGGGAAACATCAGGGCTCCATGGTTTAGCTCACATGGTTTATGTCAGTTAAAGGTTGCTCTCACATATGTTCATGTTCCTAAGGTGTCCTTCTACAGTGATTTATGATGATTCCTTCATATTATGTCCAGAGGTATTTTAAGAGTTCCTATGACTTATTGTTTCAAAAGCTCAAATGGTATTTCTCCTAAGGGTATATGACTATGTCTTCAAGTATGTAAGGTCATTAAGATTAGTAATGTTTCTTTCAAAATAAAATAGTCTTTTGTGTAAAGCAATTTATTGTTCACCCAAGGATATTAATATTTTAATTATTCATAAAAATATGTGTTTTCTCACTAATCTAAATCTATGTGCCTCATCATGCATTCAAGTAAGCGTAAGTTCTTTATTTCTCATATGCACTATCTCATGTTTTATGGCTAAAGTAATGTGTTAAATGACACCCGTATGTATGTTCTCCTCATACTTCAATGATGTTTCCTCCATGGTATGTGATTTAAATCCCTACAATTCATGTATGTTCCAGGTTTATATGAATTCCTTTTTTCGACAATGTTCATCCATGCACTTTACTAAGTTCTTTCTAAAAGGTTTCTTCTTATGGTTATAATAATATTGATTTGGTTGTTACCACTAATGCCCTTGTAAATGTATGATGTTACTATGAGATTTATCATGAGTCATTTCATCCCTGTTTCCATGGCATGCATTGCATACCTTCATACTAGTACATTCAAAGTAATGACGTATAGTCTATGCCTACAAGATTTAACTATGTAGGAACAGGCACTCCTCGATATCCTCCACAAAACTAGCTTTGGATCATTGAAGACGAGAGTTAGTGGCTCCTCTAGTTTAGGGACAATATCCTAGTTTTCTTTCTAGATTGATATATTAAGACATTTTAGTTTCTAGTTGTATATTTCTTTTACTATGATTGCATTTGAGGGTGAGCTTGGTATGTCTTAGCCTTCACCCATGTTTATGTTAGAGGTATTGTTGGATGCATGCTATGGTTTTATTTAGTTCTTTTATCTCATCATGGTTTATGTTATGGCCCTTAGCCCCACTACTCTAGTTCTCTATCTCATCTTTACATTTTTATGCCTATGAATGCCTAAGATGCTTAAGATGACTTGGGTTAGGTACCTTCAGGTGTCTCTTTTGCCGCATAACAACTAGGCCCCTAAGTTGGGTCATTACAAACTTTGTATCAGAGCATAAAATTGGTGCAAGAGCTTGTGTTGAGATATTGATAGAGTGAAAGTTTTCATGTTTCTCCTCAAGCATCATTTATGTTATTCATGACTTAATGATTTTAGTACATACATGTTATGAAGATGGCCTTTAGTTAGAATCTTATGTGCAAATACAAAAACATGTTATGTATGTATTTAAAATGATATTTGATGTAAAAGATTTTTTTAAAACCATGCATAAAAGTGATGTTGGACTTGTGCGCTTTAATTCATGATAGGTCGCTATGTATGTTCATTTTGCTTATATTGTGCTGGTTGATTAACATTCAGGGATGAATGTTCCCAAGGGAGGATATTGTAGCACACCCAGTTTAGGAGCCTAAGACTGCAGAATAATTAGCCTAAAAAATGTCATGGAGTCATTCTATGGTAGTGACTTACAACCAATTTGAGGAGTTACAACCCTTAGTTTGGTCCTTGAATATGAACTTTAGGAAAGGAAAAATGTTTCCAAGGGTAAGGCGATGTATGGACCCTTTGACAGCTCGTAGGAAGGTTTATGGACCGTGGTTAGGTATGTAGATTGAGGGCCCTAACTTGAACGAAATTGGATATTTCAGCAAAGTGATCCACGAGTTACATGCATGGCTCATAGAATGTATAGCCCGTAGAATCCTTAAGTGGATAAGGTCCAAGAAAATGAGAAAAAATGGCTAAGTGTCGAAGGACTCTATCATAAGATGGTTTCGTGGTTTTTAGTTCAGCAAAATCAGTTTCATGAATTATATAAGACTTACTAGGATGAGCAGGGCCTATCGCCAATGGTTTGACCTATGGTCCGTACACGTGCTTTTGTAGGATCAATCCAGCCAGTTTTAAAAAGAGTGTTTTCATCATTTCCTCACAATCAAAGACCAAAGCTACGTCATTTTGGCTTCTTGAATGCCCTATTTACACTCCCCTATTTACCCCTATTCCTAAACCATTCTCCCAAAACCTAAGTCCTAAATTCTCCAAGTCTCTTAAGGTTCTCCATTGAAGGCAAGGCTAGGGCTTCAGGTTCTCTTCACCAAAGTTCATGAGGCCCACATTGCACTCATATTAGAGGTGTTGTTGGATATGAAAGTTTGTGTATCGAGCTTTACTCCTATTACCATTATGTAATTGTGAAGACTTCCCTTAGTCCATTTTCCCTTCCATGCTTATTGTATGTGGATGGATATGATGGATGTCCCAAGTCCCTATAACATCCTCATAGCGAGAGTCCAAAGCCCCGCTTCCTTTAGAAATTATATGCTATATGTTTATTGTTCCTTTGTACTTCTGTGAAACCAAGGATGTGCCATGTATGCTTAAGAGGCTTGTTTGGGATCTATTCGGGTTCCCATTCACCGTGGCATGTTTAAGCCCTAGGCTTAGGTCATGACAAGCTTGGTATTAGAGGACTAGGTTTGTAAATGGTCCCTTGAAATCAAACACACCACATCAAGTAGTGTATTGTTCGTGGTTGTAAAGCGCGCCCCAACTACGAGTAGGAGACTATAAGGCATTTTAGGAATGGTTTTGTTCTTCACAGTCTATGTCATGCTTTAGATTTAAAATAAGGTTTCCCTCCCTAATGGGTGGTATTTGCTCTTACAAATCATGCTACAACCAAGGAGAATTGCTCAAAGAGCTCCCACACCTTAGGAGGGTCCGGCCTATCAAGTCTCCTCAAGTTCACATATATGAAGGGGTTACGTATGCTAAATATTGAAACGTCATTTCCATGTTGGTATAAGTAGTGACCAACCACTTAAACCAAGGTTTCCAAGTTTCACATGCTCCCACCCCGGCTTCAAGAGTTAGAGATTTCACAAGGATGAACCCTCTGGAGTTCCATGGTTCCAAAACGAAAGAGGACCCCCAAGAATACATTGATGAGATATACAAAGTGCTTACTATTATGGGGGTGAGTGGAGGATAAGGTAGAACTTGTGGCTTATCAACTCAAGGCTATTGAAAGAATTTGGTATAGTCAATGGATACTTGAAAGGGAGAATGGTGATCCCATCCCATGGGAGTGATTTAAAGCTACGTTCCTGAACCGATTCTTCCCTATTGAATTGACAGAGGAGAAGATAATGGAGCTCATGAATCTCAAACAAGGCTCCATGAGTGTGAAGGAGTATTCCCTTAACTTTAACAATCTCTCTAAATGTGCTCCTCACTTGATTGCCGACTCTAGGGCAAGGATGAACAAGTTTCTGTCGGGGGTATCCAACTTGGTGAATGAAAAATATTGCACTGCTATGCTCGTGGGTGATATGGACTTATCTCGGCTCATGACTTATGCCAAGAAATGTGAACGGGAGAAGCTTAGGAAGAGAAGGAGTGGGGAGTCCAAGAGGACTCGGTATGATTTATAGTTTTGAAGATTCTAAGGATGGCCATTTCCAACAAGGTCACAAATTCCAAGGCCAAGGATCCTCCAATTCTCAAAATAAAAGATTTGCTAATGATAGGGTGCCTAATCCTAGAGCTCAAGGTGTTCCCAAAATATGGGAGAAATCATAGTGGAAAATGCTTGACGGTTTCGAATGCTTGCTATGGGTGTGGAAAAGTAAGCCACATGCTTATTGATTGTCCCTATGCTCAAAATAAGGGAAAGGATGGTCATCTAGAAGGGAAAGGCGCTCATGTTGATCAAACTGCACAAAGAGGCCAATAAGGGGGTGCTCCACATCACAATCGGTTCTATGCCCTTCAAGGGGGGGCAAGGAGTGAAGGAGGTGCCCAATGTTGTTACCAGTATGTTGAAGGTTTATGATTATGATATTTATGTTTTATTGGATTCGGGTGCTACTCTCTCTTTCATTACTCGTTTTATTGCTAACAAGCTTCATATGGGTCTCGAATTGTTGTGTGAACCCTTTGAGGCATCTACCCCCGTTGGCGAGTCCATTATTGCTAAAAGAGTTTATAGGAGTTGTCCCGTGTCAATATTACATAATGTGTTGCCTTGTGATCTTGTTGAACTTGACATGGTGTATTTTGATGTTATTCTTGGGATGGATTTATTACATGAATATCATGCTTCTATTGATTGTAGAACTCATAAGGTTAAGTTGCAATTTCCTAATGGGCTCATCTTTGAGTGAGAAGGTCATAATTTGGCAGTTAAGGGTAGGTTTATTTCTTGTCATAATGCTCTGAAATTGATTTCTAAGGGTTGCATTTACCATTTTATAAGGGTTTGGGATATCGAATCTAAAGTCCCCCTTATCGAGTTGGTTCCGGTTGTCAATGAGTTTCTTGATGTCTTTCCCGATGAACTTCCAGGTGTCCCTCCCAAAAGGGAGACAGATTTTGGTTAGTTCTGCTCCCTGATAATCAACCCATTTCCATTCCTTCTTACCGTATAGCCCTAGCGGAGTTTAAGGAGTTGAAGGACCAATTGAATGATTTGTTGAAGAAGGGTTTTATAAGGCCTAGTAAGTCACCTTGGGTGCACTGGTATTGTTTGTAAGGAAGAAAGATGGATCAGTTACAATGTTCATCGACTATCGGCAACTCAATAAGGTCACAATAAAGAACAAGTATCCCTTGCCAGGGATAGATGACCTATTTGATCAACTTCAAGGGGCTAGTCATTTTTCTTATATTAACCTTCGGTCCGGGTACCACCAAGTGAGGGTGAGGGAGTGTGATACTCCCAAGATGGCTTTTAGAACTAGGTTTAGGTATTTTGAATTTGTAGTGATGTCATTTGGCTTAACTAATGCATCGGTGATATTTATAGATCTCATGAATAGGGTATTTAAACCATACTTTGATATGTTCGTGGTGGTCTTCATCGATAACATATTAATTTACTCCTGGAGTGAAGAAGAGCATGTGAAGCATTTGAGAGTAGTATTGCAAACGTTAAGGGATGAGAACTTGTTTGCTAAATTTGATAATTTTTTGTTGAGGGAAGTTATATTCCTAGGGCATGTGGTGTCAGGTGATGGAATTAAAGTGGACCCTAAGAAAATGTAAATGATAAGAAATCGGCCTAGGCCCTTGACTCTAACATAGGAGTTTCTTGGGCTTAGCGGGGTATTACCGAAGGTTTGTGAATGGTTTCTCCTCCAATTGCTTCCCCACTGACAAAATTGACTCAAAAGAAGGCAAAGTTTGTTTGAACTGACCAGTGTGAAAAACGTTTTCATACTTTGAAAGACAAGCTTAGGTCCGTTCCTATTTTGGCTCTACTGGAAGGGTTGAAAGGGTTTGTGGTATATTCTGATGCTTCAAGGGTTGGTTTGGGGTGTGTGTTAATGCAAAGTGGCAAAGTCATAACATATGCTTCTCGAAAATTAAAGGTGCATGAGCTTAATTATCCCACCTGTGATCTTGAGTTAGCTGCCGTCGTATTTGCTTTGAGAATATGGCATCATTATTTGTATGGGGTTCATGTAGATGTATTTACCAATCACAAAAGTCTCCAATATATGTTCACTCAAAGGGATCTCAATTTGAGGCAACAAAGGTGGTTATAACTTCTTAAAGATTATGACATGAGTGTGCACTACTATCCCAGCAAAGCTAATGTTGTGGTTGATGCTCTAAGTAGAGCGTCCATGGAAAGTGTAGCTCATGTTTATGATGGCAACAAGGAATTGGCAAAGGAATTTCACCAGTTACTAGGTTGGGAGTTAGGTTGAATGAAGTCAAAAATGGAGGTGTGGTGGTTATTAATGGTTCTAAATCTTCTTTGATCGAAAAGGTCAAGTCCAAACAAGACCTTGAACCCGCCTTGCTAGAATTGGAACCTTCAGTGAAGGATGGTAAGGTGGATCTTTTCTCCCAAGGGGCAGCTGGTGTCCTTAGATACTAAAGTAGGTTGTGTGCGCCTAATGTTGATGGGATAAGGGATTTGATTTTGAAAGAGGAACATAATTCGTCCTATTCAATTTATCCCGGTTCTACAAAGATGTATAGAGACTAAAGAGAGGTTTATTGTTTGGGTAGTATGAAAAGAGATATTGCTAGGTTTGTAGTCGATTGTCACATTTGCCAACAAGTCAAAGTCGAACACCAAAGGTCGGGTGGCCTGGCTCAAGACATAGAAATTCCTACATGGAAGTGGAAAGAGATCAACATGGATTTGTGATTGGCCTACCAAAGACTAGGAAGAACTTTGATTCTATTTTGGTTATTGTTGATATAATGACATAATCAGTTCACTTTCTAACGGTTAAAACAACTTATGGTGCTGAAGATTATGCCAAGATATATATTCATGAGTTGGTCAAGTTGGATGGGTACCATTGTCTATTATTTCGAATCGTGATGCTCAATTCACTTCTCACTTCGGAGATCCTTCCAAAAGTGTTTGGGTATCAAAGTCAAGCTTAGCACGGCCTTTCATCCTCAAACGGATGGTCAAGCCGAAAGGACAATTCAAACTCTTGGGATGTGCTTAGGACTTGTGTTTTGGAGTTCAAAGGTAATTGGGATGAATATCTTCCACTAATTGAGTTTGCTTACAACAATAGCTATCACTCTAGCATTAGGATGACTCCCTTCGAATACCTATATGGTAGGCGATGTAGGTCCCCAATTAGGTGGTTTGATGTTAGGGGAAATGCTTTATTAGGACCAGAATTGGTCATGGAGGCTTTCAAAAAAATGAGTTTCATAAGGGAAAGATTGAAGATGGCTCAATGTAGGAAAAAGCCTTACTCCAACACAAGGAGGAGAGATCTTGAGTTTGACGATGGTGATTGGGTGTATTTGAAGGTCTCACTCATGAACGGTGTTGTCCGATTCGGAAATAAGGGAATGCTGAGCCCAAGATTTGTAGGTCCTTATAGAATTGTGAAGAAAATTGGCACCGTTTCTTAAGAATTAGAGTTGCCCATGGATATGAGTATGGTTCATCCGGTGTTCCATGTGTCCACGTTGAGGAAGTCTATAGGTGACCCAAGTTCTACAGTGCCTTTGGATGTAGTGGGTGTTGTTGAAGATAACTTGACTTTTGAGGAAGTCCTGGTGGAAATACTTGATAGGCAAGTGAAGAGGTTGAGAAACAATGTGGCTTCCGCTAAAGTCCTTTGGAGGAATCAACCAGTTGAAAGTGCCACGTGGGAAGCTGTAGGCGATATGAAGAAGTGATATCCCCATCTTTTTCACTTCGATCAAGCTTGAGGTAATACGGTTTTCCCAACTTAGAATCTCCTCTCCTTGCATACCATTCCCATGACATTCATGCATGTTTATATGATTTTGAAGTTGCATTATAGGTGCTAGTTGAAACATAGTTTAAAGATTTTGAATGGTGCATGAGTTGCATTTCTGCATATAGTGCATAAACTCAATGCTTAGAGCTTGCCTTCGCATATTCGAATATGAATGTTCCCAAGGGGAAGATATTGTAAGATACCACTCATGGGGGTAGGAAAGATGCCAGAAATAAGCTTTGGAAAATTTGACCTGTCAACTTTTACGAGAGGGCTTATGGCCCGTAAGATGCAGTATGGCCCATAGAGTGAGTTCGTATAACCTAGAGGACTTGATGAAATCTAGGATCTTTCTAAAGTTCAATAAACGAATTATAGACGACCCATAAATACCTCTACAATTTATAGACATTCTTGTAGAATAAGGATCAGAGAAAGGGTCTCTGATGTTTGGGAAAGGGTTATCAGACAAAACCCCATCTACGACCCATAAAATGTTCTACGACCCATTAATGGGGTTTTATAGACCTATCCAGCCAAAATTTTAATAGGTGTAAATTTGACGTTTCCTCTTTTCTAAGTCCAAGATATGCCTTTTTGACCCCATTTATGTCCCCTATCAACATATGCAACCCTAATTCACCACATTCCTCCTCATTCCAAAAACACTCTATGTCTCAAAACTCTTTCGAGATCTTCAAGGCATTCAAGTAAAGAGTGCAAGCTAGGGTTTTGAATCTTCCACCTATAAATAAGTCTTCCTCCACCATAGTCACACAAAGGTATATAGGTTTGATTGTGGGAACCTTCCTTCCCAAAAGTCTAACCAATCTTCTTAACAAACTACATGAAATTTACAGATTATTTTAAGGGTATTTATGAAGTCATGCATATGGTGATATTACTATGCATTATACATATGATTTCTATTTGGGTTCTTCAAGTAATTATTTTATTTTGCTAAAATATTGTTGGGGTTTGACATTACAATGGATTTTATGATATTTAAGACATGTACTCGATGATGCTATGAATAACTATGAAAGAACTTGTGGATTGTTAATGGATTTCATGATACCCAAAAATAAGCTTTTTAATACAATGATAGTGGGTTGATTTGAAGAACTTTGAATGAATTGATTTTCTCCTCTCTTATATCATACTCTTGAAGTGCATGATTTTAAGTGCATGTGCATATACCCACCATGTTTGACTAAATCTATATGACAAAGGTCCTTATGTTGATGAAAGATTATTGCATGAATTTCAATATAAGCATGTTATGATAAGTTATAGGCTCCTAAGAATGTATTGAACTCATGAAATGTTCCCATTATTTATAAGTAAAATGTTGAGCCGTATGCTAGATATTCTACCCTCTTGTGAGAAAAACATGACTACATGAAAGGGTAACGCATGATAACTATCGTACCCTCAGGTACAATCTAAATCTCACTGTAAAGGGTTAGGTATGTTACAATCCCTACCCTTATGTGTAATGCAATGCCTACTAGAAGCGGTCAATTCTATGCTCTGTTTTTACCCTCTAGTACAAGGTACGTGCCACGTGTAGGGGTCATGTATGTGAATGATTTACTCATTCCATATTATCATGTTTTTACATGTTATGCAAGTCATGGTTAAGCTTATAATTATTTCAAGTATTCTGTGGGACTAGACCTAGTACAGAAAGAGGCTTGAGGTGGGGGCTCGACCCAAGGGGTCCTTACATAAAGTCTTGGTCTCATAACTATGTGTAGCCATAGGTTTACATTATTTTCCCTAAAAGGGCTTTACAAGTGGATCGAACTAGGTCATGTTACCCACTATGCGGGGTTATGCTTGGGTTACACTGGCAAGTAGACCACTCCTTTATTCGGTTTGGAGTGAACATCAGATTTCTAAGTAGTAGCTCGCTTGGTCTTATATATCGGTTAGTGTCTCCTCCCACATATGTATGATATACTATGCAAGTGTGATTATCTTCATGCATATTTTAACTTAAGCTTTAATCATGTATGACTGAGCTCATGTCCATTGATTATGAATATGCATATTAATTATTATAGCTTATGTTCTTTGTTTCATGGCAATCCATATACTTAGTACATTCCAAGTACTAACACATACTTTTTGCCTACATGATCTAATCATGTAGGGACCGGAGCTCCTGTTCGACCTCTTCGTCCTCGTGGCTAGCCGGATCTGTTGAACACTACTATTGATGAGTCCTCCATTTCGGGGACAACATCTACTTTACTTTCATGCTTCGTAAAGACTTTTCTATTTTAGACTTTTTATCTTTGAGGGTGAGCTCAGGAGATGTCTTGGCCCCCGTTCCACCCATATTAGAGGTGTTGTTGGATATAGAAGTTATGTATCGAGCTTGACTCCTATTACCTTTATATAATTGTGAAGACTTCCCTTAGTCCCTTTTTCCCTTCCATGCTTGTTGTACGTGGATGGATATAATGGAAGTCCCAAGTCCCTATAACATCCCCATAGCATGAGTCCAAAGCCCTACTTCCCTTAGAAAGTATATGCTATATGTTAATTTCTCTTTTGTGCTTCCGTGAAACCAAGGATGTGCCATGTATCATTAAGAGGCTTGTTTGGGATCCGTTTGAGTTCTCATTTACTATGTCACGTCTACGCTCTAGGCTTGTGTCATGACAAATCTTTACACCACAGAACAAGACTCTACTCAACACTGCCATGTTGGACTCCCTAGGATGCTTTCAAACCTTGTGCTCTGATATCACTTTTGTCACAACGTGGACCTATGGCCTAGCCATGACACGATGAATGGGATATTCGAAGGCATCGCATCCAAGCATTGTGTTCATATTATAAGAATTCATAAGGTAAAATAAGCATACATAAGAAAATAAGCAAGTAGAAGTTTATCAAAATAAAAGTCATAGTTCCCATACTAGAATACATCAATCCATAAAGGTCCAAATCATACCTCTACCTCATACATCTTGGGAAGGACTAGCACATACCTCACCCTCAAGACATACATCAAAAGAAAATAAGTGATAAAGTCTCATCAAAAGGAAAGACGTCATAGGGCTTGTTATCGAAGCATGAGAACTCACAAACAAGTCTTTAATCTCAAGATTTGAATCACGAAATAGAATTGGCGCCTCGTCATTTGTTCCAACATGGTAAGATCATGTAGGCAATGAAGTATGCATTAGCACATAGAATGTACTAAGTATGTCGGTATGCCATGAATCCGAAGACATCACAATAGTATCAATATGCATAATCATAATCAATAGGATAAGGATACAACATGTATGAGCACACAAGTTTAAAATCATGAGAAGAAGCATCATCAAATCCATTCTTACATTACATTACATATGTGGGAATACATAAATAATGCATGTACATAGCTTTCAATATAGTTCATACTTCATTTAGATCATACTTCCATAGTTCATAAATAGCCATCACAATTTTCATGAAAACATCATGTCATAAGAATAGTTCAGGTCTTTTGTTTTCATCATAGTGTGGGTAGACATTCTCACCTAAGCATTATAATAAATATTAGGATATTCATCACCCTCTTTATTGTAGCATCATCGTAGCTTTCATAACATTATCATAGTCATAATATCATTATCATTATCATTTAAAACCTGTTTTTCATACTTGAGAACATAGGCATAGAAATTCATAGCTTTATCATAGGAGACTAGGGCTAAGTGTGGATCATAGATATTTGAATCAAAATCATTCAATTGCGTAAGATTCTTAGAGAAAACATACAATTGAAATCAAATTATATCATCAATAAAGAAACCCACATCAAATCATTAATCTCTAATCATGCATACTTTGAAATCACATACTTTTGCTTGAAAATCATATAGATCATGTAATTCATCTCAATTCTTGCATAATTAGTCATAATAATAATATAGGAATCATATTCCATGCATTAGAAACCATAGCTTAAAATCCCATAAGAAATCATCATGACTTTTTAATTAAGAGAAAGTTTTGGATTGGGCTTCATGGATGAAACTAACCCATGAATGAGTCCTACATACCTCAAGTGAACTACGTAGAATTTGAGAAATAAAGAAAATCTAAAAATCCTTAATCAAATGTTCAAGATTTAGCTTCAATGGAACCCTTGACGTAGAGAGAGAAATATTGAGATCCTCGAGAGAAATCTGGGAATTAAAGCTTTGAATGAATTAGGAATAAGATTTTATAGAGGTTAGTTAGGTTAAGTCAGTTAAGGTATTCAAAACAATGTAGTTTAGGGCTTACATAAATTGGAAATATCAAAAACACCCTTTATCAAAAAGTGTCAGAGCCATCCACGAAACCCCTTCTACGGGTCATGGATGCACCTATAGGTCATACCTTGCCTCGTGGAACTGGGTGTCACAAAAGTTGAGCTATTGAAATTGCAGCTTCTATGTCATGAACACGTAGTATGACCTGTTGTTATACTTATGGGCTGTAAGTCCTTCCGTAAGTTGTTTTCATACTTACACAAATTTTGGACTCCTCAAGACCTCTACCTAAAGGACCTTATGAAGGGTCGTGGTCTTTATATGGTCGGTGTGGTATCATATAAGTAAACTTCCAACACTTCCTCAATTTTCCATTTTTACTAGGCACTTTCCACAAATTTCACCTATGACCCATGGATATTTCTATGGGCCGTAGAGTGGCTCGTTGTATCAAACCTTCAGAAAAATCCTAAACTTTTAGTTTTCCAAGCCCATAAACATGACAGGTGGTACAACATCCCTAACCCAAACAATATGGTATCTGCACCCCTTAGATATCCTTTTTCTAGCCTTACATATGAAATAAATTTACACTTGAACACAAACTTAGTTCCCTTACACTAAACAATAGGTTTGTTAGAGATTTGAAATTTAACCCTACAGGCTTTAAAATCAATGGAGGCATATTATGTATCTAACCAATCTATACCAAGAATAACATCAAATTTGTCCATGTCAAGTTCCACGAGATCACAAGAAAAAACTCTATGCAAGACCGACGCAGGACAATTTCTATAGACTTTCTTGGCCAACAACTACTCACCAACTGGAGTGTAGAGCGAGTATGGCTCTAGCAAAACTTCAGGAGACTCATCAAGACTTATGGCAAGGTAAGGTGCAAGAAAAGACAAATTTTCACCGGGTCAAGTAAAGCATACACATTAAGATCAAAGACCCTAAACATACCCATAATGTCATGACCTAAGCAAATGAGGGACCCATACGCACCTCAACCAAGAAATCTTAGCATACATCCAACATTTATAGGTTGATATTAACATATATAGAAATAAAATAGGGGATGGGACTAAGGGAAAACATTCAAGCTTAAACCAAGTACATCCCATCAAAACATATTATCCGAACATACCAACTACATAAGACTTAGCGGAGACCAAAGCAAGGTCATGGTTACCCTCAAATAGAAAAGACATGAAAATAAGATAGGCTGAGTATTGACCAAGAGGTCTATGCCAAAATTTCTCTCTCTTTCAGGAGGGTCATGGGATAACTCTTTTGAAAAGTCATTGGGGAACTCATTTACAATGGAGACCGACTCAAAAGATAGAACTTTAGATGTGATGTCTCTCACTCTCTGTAGATGACATATGCATACCTTAGAGATTATTTTTGGACTTCGATGTAGGAATTGACCTCTACATTAAGAGCTACTACCTTTTCACTCAAGAGTAGATTGATTTGGGAATTGAAACTTAATCTTATGAGTTTTAAAATCTATAGAAGCATAGAAAGCATACAACCAATCCGTTCCAAGTATGACATCAAAATCAAACATGCAAAGCTCTATCAAATCACAAGGTACAACTTTATGCAAAATGGACACGGGATAATTTCTATAGACACTTTGTGCAACAATAGACTCTCCTATAGGTGTACCCACTTAAAAGGTTCATTTAGAACTTTGGGATATGCATGGAAACTATTAGCAATAAATAGGGTCACAAAAGATAAATTTGATCTCAGAACTAACAATGCATATGCATCAAAATCATAAAATTTTAACATACCTGCACCCACATCTGGAGATTCCTCTACTTCTTAGAGGCCATGAAAAGCATAGAACCTATTGGTCTTTCGAACCTAACATTACTACTTCTACAACCCTTGGCATGGTGTCCGAGTTGGCCACACTTGAAGCATGCATTGGAGCTGGCTAAGTACTCCCTTTTTGGGGCCTTCCACACTTGAGACATTTTGTAGATTATGGCTTGGGATTGACCCCCTTGCCCTTGTTGTATTGGGTAGGAGGAGTGTTGGTTGACCTTTGACCCACATGTTTTTAGCCACCTTGAAATTTATCATGGCCACACTGCTTTGGTGAGAGAATCCACCACCACCATCCATTTGAACCCGCTTGGACTCCTTAGCGTGCTCTTTCAACTTCTCTTCTTCAATTTTCTCCACATACATCGTCAAGCGGGAAATGTCCATTTGCTTCATGAGCATTGTGGTCTTGCATTTTTTGGAGATTGAATTTGATACCCCAAAGATGAACTTACGCATTCTAGCAGTTGATTCGCCGCCATGAAAGGTACATACTTGGAAAGTTGTGTAAAATTAAGGGAGTATCCCCTCGCGCTCATGTGCCCTTGCTTCAAGTTTATGAATTATTGCACCTTCGCCTCCCTTAGCTCCAATGGGAAGAATCTATGCAAGAATGTTGATTTGAACTCTTCCCACTCAATTTGGCTCGCAGTCCTTCACCCCTTTTATCAACCCATTGGTCATACAAAACTTTTGCTACACCTTTGAGTTAGTAGGTCACTAGCCGACCTTCTCCTTCGATGGCACCCCCATCATGATGATTATTTTATATTCCTTATCAATGAATTGCCATAGTATTCTGGCGTGTTCATCCTCATAAAGTCCTGAATATTGCCCGTGAAGGTCCTTGAGGAGGAAGTGCAACCTCCCTATTAGCTTGGTTGGCCAAGACATGAGCTAACATCGCCAAAGGCGGTTCGGGACTCCACATGTGTGACTCCTTTGTCATATTGTATGGGTAGAGCTTGATCATCATTTTCACTTCTATAGGTAGTGGAGGAGGGGATTTATCTTCATTCACCTCCCAATGGATCTTAGCTCTTCAAGCAGCATGATCTAGAAATGGCAAAAGAGAATGTCATTAGATAGGGAGAAACCTTAGACAACTCTACAGGCACGACATGATTCATGATGAAAGGAAAGTTTCCTAAATGCTTCATAGCCTCTTATTCATAATTGTGGTGTGTTTCACAATCTTGAATGAGACTTTACTCGACATGGTATACTGGACATTTGAGAAATTTCAAAACGAAGTCTCTGATAGCATATTTGTCACAACTGAAGCCCAGGACCTAGTTGTAACACGGCGAATGAGGGACCCGTAGACATCTTACCCAAGCCATCTTAGCGTATATCAAGCATTCATAGGTTGATATTAACACGGGGGATGGGATTAAGGAAAAATAGTCAACTTAAACAACGTAAATCCTATCAAAACGTATTGCCCAAACATACCAACTATATAAGACTAAGTAAGGAAAAAAGCACGGTCATAGTTCTGATCAAATAGAAAAGACATGAAAATAAGATAGAAAGTAAACGTTTTCGATCAACAACATAAAATACAAAGGTGTCTTAAATACAAAGCCAAAACAAAAGAAGGTGAAATCCCCAAACCAAGGGCTCACCAATGCTCCTTGTCTTAATCAACAATAAGCGAGCCACGTGTCGGTGGAGGAGGTGGAATGCATGTCCCTACATAGTGATATCGTGTAGGCAAAATATGCATTAGTACATTGGAATGTACTAAATATGTGAGATCCAATGCAATATGAAACTGTAATGTCATCATGCGTGAAATTAGAATGCCATCATTCATAAAATTCATAAGTCTTTATGTATGAAATTAAAATGTCATCATTAAAACATGCATAAACATAATCAAGGAATAATGCTCAATATGAAATAAAGATAAAGCATCATGAGAAAAATATATGATGGAACGAAGATGTCAAATCATAAACTTGTAGGAGAAGATCGTAACTGACATATAAGACCCTATGAGCTGCTACATAGAATTCAATATAACCCCCTACATAGGCACAGGGAGAACACTTGTCGGGTGGAACTCCATCACTTAACATGCATATTTCTTTAACATAAATGGCCTACGTGGATCCACTAGCCTAACCTACAAGGGGTCCTATGATGGCACATAGTTGATAGGAAAGGGGGTTGCTACTAAGGTTCCCTTACCGAACCCCACCTCTGCCTGAATTGGTGCTAAGTCAATCCCACAGAATACTTCAAACATAGACATAATCATGTAATGTAACTTAGAATCATAAGTAACAATTTCATCAAAGTAGCTCGAACTTTGAAAACCACCAAGTGAGAATTGGCCTTTCATATTGGAGTCCATCATAAACATCTCTCAAGAGAAACATGAACATGCATACATCTTTGACAATTTTAATAAATTTAATCTTTCTTTTATGCACTCATCATCAACATATACCATGCAAAGTCATCCTTGAACTTAGTGTTCTTATGCATTAACTTGAAAACACATGGTTCCATGAAATAATGCAAAAAAAGATGAAATATACAACTTTAAAACAAGGATTTGACAGTCCACAAACCATTGAACTAAACCCTAAGTAATGAAATTATAGCTATCAACTTAGTATTCATGGAAAAGCATGGTAATGCATTACATTAAATCATTGGAGAAAAACTACATGAAGATGCATCATATAACATCATTAAGGCATGCAACTTGATATTTTCAAGAACATAAAGAAAACGTAAAGGATTGATTTAGGGACTTTGTTGGTGGAAGATACCCACAAATCAAACTCATAAACCTATGATTGTACTTAAGAAAACGTATAGAGAAGTTAAAGAGTGGAATCCTTGGAAGAAACTCCTAACCTTGCCTTGAGGTTTCTTGCCTCATATGCCATAAAATAAATTTGAGAGAATGAGAGTGGAGAGAATATGAGGATTTTAGGAGGGTTTACGTCTAATAAAGGATGCTAAACGGTCTGGAAATGATGTAGTTATAAGTCTAGGGTATGTGAAATGGATAGAAATGCCCTTCATTAAAATTATTGGATCCCGATCCATGACCTTGATTATGGATTCTAGACTAAACCACAAGTAGTTGTTTGAGTTGTCCTGTTCTCCTTTCCAATCTTCAAAGACTGGTTTCCAAATGACCAATCAATGAGACCAATCTATGGCTCGTAGACTGATCTTCGGGCTATAGAAACACCTCAAGATTCCCTCTCACAGTTAACAAAATTTCAACTTTAACCACAAGACTAACTACGGTTTGTAAACATGGCTACGACCCATCCTGTTATTTGTGGTTTCAATTTAGAAACCTATTATTTCCCATCATTCCAGGGCTTCAATCCTTGAAGCCTTTATACTAACTGTAAACCATTTCACTAACCATAAAATGCCTTCATAAGTCCCTTCAACACATTGTGATTTTTCACCATTGTATACTCCAATCCACGAGCATGATCTATGACTTGTGGTATGTACCATAGGTCGTAAACCTGGTTCGTACATTGCCTTTACAACCTTTCCAATTCCACATTTTCTGCACTTTTAGTCTGGTAACCTATTGGTGTAACCACATGGGGAGACTCCACCTCTTGTCTAGCATGTAGATCATAGAACTTCTCATAACCAAGCTTAGAGCCTAGATGTGACACGACGAGTGAGAAACTCAAAGGTACCTCACCTAAGCCTCTTAGCATTCATTAAGCATTCATAGGTAATTAAATATTATGAATGTTAAACTAAAAGTAGGGAATAAGACTATAGGAAACATTAAAGATCTGGAAATTGAGATAAAATCTCAACTGAAGATTTAATTATCCAAACATAATACTAAGACTTAGTACGGACCAAAAATCAGTTATTGTTCCCCTCAAGTATAAAAGACATGAAAATGAGATAAAATGTAAAAGTCTCCAATCAACAACTCTAAATACATAGATGTCTCATAGGTACAAAGCATGAAGAAAAAGGGTGAAATCCCCGAACTAAAGGCTCACCAAAACTACTAGTCTTAGCCGTCAAAAGCTAGCCATGTGCTAGTGAAGGAGGTGGACCACCAGTCCCCACATGGTGACATCACGTAGGCAAAATATGTATTAGTATATTGTAATATATTAAGTAAGTGAGACGCAATGCAAACATTAAACAGTAATATCATCACGCATGAAATTGTATTGCCATCATTCATAAAATTTAGAAGTCTTCATGCACGGAAGTGTGATGTCATCATTCAAAACATTCTTAGACATAATAAAGGAATAGAGCTCAATATGAAGTAGGAATCAATGTACCATATGAAACACATGTGATGGAATGAAGACATCAAATCATAAAATTTGTGAGAGAAGATCGTAACTGACATGTAATACCATGTGAGCTACGACATGGAATCCAACATAACCCCTACATTGGCATGGGGAGCCAACTAGTTCAGTGGTACTCTGTCAATTTAAGGATGCATCTTTCTTTTATCAATAGGGTTTTCTTGGATCTATTAACCTAGCCTACAATAGACCTATGATGGCACAAAGTTAATGAGGCAAGGGGTTGCTACTAGGGTTCCTTTACTGAACCCCATCTCAATGCCTTATTCGGTACTAAGTGAATCTCATAGAATACTTTAGAAAACATAAGCATAGTCCAACAATTATAACTTAGAATCATAAGTAGCAATGTATAGAAGTAGCTAATTAACTTGGAAACCACTCAAGTAAGAATTGGTCTTCCACATTGAGGGTCCATCATAACATCATTAGGGCATCACAACATGCTTACATCATTGACAACATTCATAACTTCAAAACTAACTTTTCGTCTTATCCTTAACATCATACAAAATTCATCATGAACTTAGTGGACCTATGTAATATCTTGAAATAACATGATCTAATGGTATAATGCATGAACATGGTAAGATATGTAACTTTAAAACTAAGATTAAACAACCCACATCATCATTGAAAAACCTTAGACAACGAAATCATAACAATCAACTTAATAGTCATAGGAACTCACGGTATATCATCATATTACATCATTGAGATCAAGATACATGTAAATATATCATAAAAATATTATTTAAATCATGCTCATGGAATTTAAAATTTCAAGAACTTAAAGAAAAGGTAAAGAGAATCATTGAAGAACTTTGTGGGTAGAAGTGACCGACAAATCAAACTCACTTACCTATAAATGACTTCAAGGAAAGGTGTAAATAGTTTTAGGAAGAAGCTCTTGGATGGAAACCCTAACCCTTGCCTTGGAGAGTATTTCTTACCTTAGAGAGTTTCGAGAGAGTTGCGAATGGAGTGAATGAGAGGGTTTAGGGTCTGATATAGGAGGCAAAAGAGTCCCAAAATTACATATTTTTAAGCCTATGGTGCGGGGAATGGATAAAAATGTCCTTCATTAAAACTGTCGAAACCTAGTTCATGACCCCAGTTACGAATCGTAAAATAGTCTACGGATAGTACTTGGGTTCGTCCTTTTCAATTTGGGAAACTTTTGAAACATGGTCTCTAAAGTCCCATTACGAGACCCATCCATGACTCATAGTTTGATCTATAGGTCGTAGACTCATTTGCAGAGTGACCCAACACTTCAATACCCTATCTATTAGGACAAACTACGATTCATCAAATAGATCACGACTTATCTTGGTTCATGGTCCCAATTTTGGAAACTCAAATTCCCATTAACTTAGGGCATCAATCCATAAACCCTTTTTATGGTCTGTAATTCTATTTACATATCGTAAATACCCCTTGTAGATTGTCTGGACACTTGGTAAATTTCTTATCCACGCCAACCCCATCCACGAGCCCTATTTACGACTCGTGATTTGAACCACGAGCCATAAAAGAGACTCACAATGTTTACCTGCACCTTTTTTAGTTTCACTTTTTTGGTATCTCTAACTTCCGAACTTACATGTCCTTAAAAAATTAGTTGCAGCATGGATTACCTCCTAGATGATCTTGGGTACCTTGTTGCACTGGCCCTGTTTGAACTGATAGATCTTGAGAATGCCCTTCTTTTCTTTTGTTGGCAATACTAGGACACTTGGAGATCTTGTGCTCCATCTTTTCACATCCAAAGCAAACACCCGTGCCCCTTAAGCGATCCCCACTATGGTTCCTTCTACACTTGGGACACTTAGGTCTGTTTTATAAGCCATCTGGTAATTTGTGTAATTATTATGGTAGTAATTACTACTCTAGTAATTACACAACCTAGTTGTTACCATGTCTTGTTTGTGTGTTATTTGGTTGCACAAGTGTAATTATAAAGTTATATCAAATTTTAGAAATAAAAATCAATTGTCTAAAATTTAAAACTTATATTAGACAAATAAGGATTTTTGTAAATAAAATTAAATTAAATTCTTAAAAGATATATTTTTTTTTAAAATATATTAATTCGTAAACATATGTTATTAACTAATATAGTAAAAAAAATCAATTTATATTTTTCAAATTAGTATATTTTAATTAAAAATTAATTACATAAACTAAATAAGTTTTATACGAACTTATGAAATGCTATGTTTGACATAAATAAAAATATTATAAATATCATGTCATTGCGAGATTATTAAAATATTTGACAAAAAAAACATAATCTATCAAAATCAAACTAAAAATTAAATGGCTGTAATCTAAAATATTAAGTCATACATTACAAACATAAAAACAATTTCATATATAACATAAGTTCAAAATTTAAAATAAAATATTTAACATAATACTCTTATGTTAAATTTCAATATACTATACACAAATATAATTTAAAGAAAAAGATAAGCTTATAACTTTATTCAACAACAAATTCAACTTTAATTCAAAAATAATAAGACTAATTAAATCGTACTATTGAAAAAGATAAATATAGAATAAATAAAAAAAGATAATATGAAAAATTGCAAAGAATACGTGAAGTAAAGGTTGAGAATGAAGTAAAAAATGTAATATATTTTTAAGAAATATTTAAAAAATAAAAATAAAAGAATTTAAAATTATGAAAATTTAAAAATAAAATAAATTAAAAAATAAAAATAGAAATAAAAGAAAGATATAAAAAATAATCAACTTGTAATTATACCATGTAATTACCTGCAATTCACAAGCTCCCCCTGTGAATTGGAGAGTGTAATTACACCCTATCAATTGCACTCAGTTACGTGCTGACCAAGTAATTACATGCCCAACTAAAAAGGTCAAACATTGTAATTACACCTAGTTACACCAAATCCAATTGTCAGGGTGGCTTTCCAAATAGGCCCTTAGGAAAGATAACACCACTAGCCTTATCACCTTCACCTTGAACCTTAAGGGTAGGCACCCTATCCTTAGAAAACATTTGATTGGAGACTCGGGATGATCCTTGGCCTCATTGGAAATCACCACTACCACCAAACTTAGCTCGTGAAAATCCACCTTCAAAACAAGCCCTCTTGGACTCCCTCATCGTCATCTTCTTGAGCATTTTGCTCTCAATTTTCTCAGCATGAGTCATTAGCCGATATATATCCATTATTTTTACAAGCATGGCGATCTTGCACTACATTATTACCAAGTCATATACACTTGAAATAAACTTTTGCATGCGAGCTCTATGATCGTCCATCAAAGAAGGTGCAAATTTGGACAACTTTGTAAACTTAAGGGCATACTCCCTCACACTCATATTGCGTTGTTTGAGATTCGTGAATTCCATCACTTTGGCTTCCTTAAGTTCAAGTGCAATGAAATGATCAAGAAATGTGACCTTAAATACCTCCCAATCAATTGGACCTTCATCAACTTTCTTGGATTTTCATTGTGCAACCAAACTTGAGCAACTCTCTTAAGTTGCTAAGCTACCGACTTTGCCTTTTATTCGGAAGAGACCCTTATTATCTCTACCACCTTGTAAACTTCATCGATGAACTCTTGTGATCTTTATGTACCTTTGAACCATAAAAATATAGAGGATTCATCCTTCCGAAGTATCTCGCCCTAGAAATTTGGGTAGAACCACACCCTTGATTGGCTTGAGAAGCCATATCTTGGGCCACAAAGTGAGAGCAGTCCGAAACTCTCCATTAGTCACATGATATGCTAGAGGATCTTATGGAGCTGGAGGAGCTTGGTTATCATTAGCATCAACTCCCCTTTACAATTGTGCTCGACGTGGAGGCATTCTCTAAAAATTTCTAAGGACAAAAATTAGAAGAGAAGAGTCTTAGGACACATCTTTGGGCATGACATAGATCACAAAAGAAGTGAAGATTTTCTAAACGCCTTATAGCTTTCTATTCATTGATGTGGTGCACTTTGCACCTATGAATAAGACTGAACTAGATGCGGCATGTTAGACTTCTTAGGAAGCTTCGAACCTTATGCTCTGATACCAAGTTTGTCATGACCCAAGCCTAAGGCCTAGTTATAATATGGATTATATGGAACTCGAAGGCACCTCATCCAAGCCTCTTAGAATATCATAAGCATACATAAGGTAATCAAGCATAATCATAAGTAAAGCAAGCTAAATATAGGAGTCAAGAATCTTCCCATCAAAGGAAATTAGATCAACATTTGTCCAAAATATACCTCCACTTCTCTAGATCTTGGCGGTTACTAGAACATGCCACTAGCTCACCCTCAAGATACGAAAATATAAAGAGTCTCAATATCATCAACATAAGCATGAAAGTAAGGCCTTGTCCCCAAAGCATGGGAACTCACCAAGTCTTCAAAGTAGAATATAAATCTAGCCACAATAGTGAGGAGTAGTAGCGTCACCCACCCCTATGTTGTGATATAATTTTGGCAAGAAGGATGCATTACAACATTGGAATGTACTATGTATGTAGGCATGGAATGCAATAAGAAAATCTTATATTATAGTAACAATATGTGTAATCATATCAATAAAATAAAGTCCAAGAGATGATGAATGATCAATTCATCTTTAAATCATGAATGGAAACATCGGAAAATATTTCATATCATAATATACATACTTATGTGGGGAATAGGACCATGATCAACAACAGGACCATGTGAGTTATTACATAGAATCTCGATGATGTCTCCATACCTTAGAAGGAGGAGTCTACTTGCCAAAATAGAACTCTACCACATATAATGGGTGTCATAACATGATTCTATATATGGATCCACTAGCTAAGCCTTTCTGACAACATAACCTATGATGAAACATGGTTATTAGAGTTCAAACTTTATATACAGACCCCTTAGGTCGAGCCTCCACCTCAAGCCTCATTGTATGCTAAGCCGAACCCCATGGACTACATATACATGCAATATAGTAAACGAACTAGTTTACATATACATGACTCTCTACAAGAAAATCTTAAAGAAAACCAACTAGTTATGTGGAGGTGGATGAATAGGAGCTTCGGTCCCTACATGGTTAGATTATGTAGGCAAAGAGTATGTGTTAGTACTTGGAATGTACTAAGTATGCTTAATACAAAGCAACAAGAGAACATAAGCCCTGATTATCAATAGGCATAATCATATACAAAGATAATAAGCTCAATATAATATGAATGATCAATGCCTTAATCAAAATATGCATGGAATGTGAGTATCAACTCATAACATAACATACATATGTGGGAAGAGGCCATAATTGACATTTAAGATCAAGTGAGATACCACATAGAATCCCAATGTTTCCTCCACACTAGACAAGGAGTGATCTACTTACCAAGATAAACCATCCCTCACCTTATAGGAACTTCCCTATTTCAAAAAGAGAGCTTCAAAAAATGCCTTACGAGAACTTCACCTTTTTTGGTTAATGTATAATAAGATGCCTTATGAGAACTCTACCCTTTTATATCATTATTTATAAATGTACCATACGGGAACCCAACTCTTTTTGGTTGCTCATGAAGTATAAACTTCACAAGCCTACGGTGGCAAAGTAGTTAAGGGACAATGGAAATCTATCAAGGTCCTCTTTCGGTGCTAAGCCTACATTCCACAGAATACTTGAATCATACTCATAATCATGTCATACACAACATCATAATTCATAGTATCATCGTAAGAGTAACTCATCCAAAACATAACATCATAGCATAATAGAAGGACTTCATATCCATCATAACTTTCATAAATTTCTCATGAATTCATAGCATGCTTGTTAGCCCTTCAACATTCACAACATGCATGGCTTGCATATCTTGCAATAAACGTTTTATCAACATAAGAAGTATGTTATATAGCTTTAGTCAAAACATGGTGGGTATATGCATATGAGCTTAAATTCATAAAATTCAAGAGTATAAGATATGAAAGAAGTAAACATGACCATTTAGAAACCATTCAAAACAGCCCACCATTATCATTGTAAAACCCCTAATTTGGGTATCATGAGATTCATCTTAAAATCCATAATTTTCATAACACCATATAAAGCATAACTTTAATAATCCTGAATCAACTCATAAGATAATCCCTTGATAGATATTCATGAAAAATCAAACCAACAATTGATAAATTATAACTTGAATCATACTTATAATGAATAATAGGAAATACCCATGAAGAAATAAGCCTTGAAATCAAAAAAATTCATTGAAAGGGATCTTTGGGCTCTATGGTAAGAACCCATGGATGAATAATCCACATACTTTGAAGCTTAATAAAGATGGGAGAAGACTTGAAGAATCTTGTTGAGTCACCTTGATGTTTATCCTTTGATGGAAGAGCCTTAAATCCTAGAAACTTGATGGAATTTGAAGGAGGAACCTTGGATAAATTTGAGAGGAATTTAGGAGTTTTTATAAAAGCATCATGGCTAAAAATAGCTCAATTTTTGGGGATTCCTGTCTATAAATGTGTTGGATTATGTCCCAATTGCCCTTGAATTTTGGAATTTTTGAAATTTTTATTCTTGGTAGGAGCATTGGCGCGTCGCGCCTTGGGTCCAGGACTGTGTATTTTTGCTTGAAGTTTAAGTTTCCTCTATTTTAGCCTATAAATGGGTTTGTGCTACTTTTGTATTATCTAGAACACTCTCCACGATGCGAAGAGGTAACATATTTTTCTGGTTAGTGCAAAATCAAGCAAAAAAAATTATTTTTTGATATAGTTGACCTAAAAATTGAGGGAGATTCTTTTCCTATACAATTTTCTCCACTAAAAATGATTACGAACTCGAATATGCCGAAAAATGTACGAAAATTATGATATTCTAGATTTCTACCATAAGTGCATCCTTAATCTCTTGGGAGGCGTAACATTATCTCTCCCTTAGGAATATTCATCCCTGAATGTGATGAAAATATGCTTGAGAGGAGTGATTAAACAGATTTCAGCCCAACATGAATTCATCAATGCAATTTAAACATCATTCTCATAAAATCTCAATATACATTAAATACCATCAAAACGTGTTACTATGAGTATGTATGCATGCAACATGACATAGAAAGGCTGAATTGCATGACTCGACACCATAGATAGGATTCTTATTATCTTAGACTTGAATAGAGTGTAAAAGATAGGGATATCGTTTCTTCATGTCCACTTTTGCTTCCCAAGTAGGACTTTCGACTTGCTAATTTCTCCAAAGGACTATAATGGTTGCTACACCTTTGTTCCTCAATCTCTTCACTTGCCTATCCAATCTCTCAATCGGAACTTCTTCATATGCCAAATTTTCCTCAAACATCCAAAGGCACAATAGAGTTTAGGTCACCTGCACACTTCTTCAACATGGACATATGAAAGACCGAATGAACCATACTCATCTCAATAGGCAACTCCAACTAATAAGAAAATTTTCCAATTTTCCTTAAGATCCTATAAGGCCATCATAACTAGGGGCTCAACTTTCCTTTCTTACCAAACTGAATTACACCTTTCATAAGTGAGAGCTTCAGCTATACCTAATCACCCACCTTGAACTCAAGCTCTCTCTTCCTAATATTTGAATATGACTTTTGTCTACTTTGAGCCGTCTTTAATCTCTCCCTTATCAACTTCACTTTTTCCAAAGTTTCAATAACATAATCCAAACCTAACAAATCTATTTCTCCCACTTCAAACTACCTAATCAGGGATCTAAAACGTCTCCCATATAAGGCCTCAAATGGTGCCATCTCGATTCTAGAGTTATCACTATTGTTGTAAGCAAACTCAATGAGTGGAACATGCTCACCCCAACTACCCTTAAATTCCAACACACAAGCCCTAAGCATATCCTCAATAGTTTGAATGGTCTTTTTGACTTGACCATCCATTTGTGGATGGAAGGCCATGCTAAGCTTGAATTTAGTACCAAGGCCTCTTTGGAAAGATTCAAAAGTGTGAAGTAAAATAAGCACCACAATCCTAAATGATGGACAATAGAACCCCATATAATATAACCAACTCATGAATGTACAATTTAACATGTTCTTTGGCACATAGGTTGTTCTAACCAGTAGGAAAAGAGCCAATTTCGTCATCCTATCAATAATAATTCAATAGAGTCAAAATGCTTCGTAGTCTTAGGAAAACTAGTCAAAAAATCCAGGTTGATTTCTTCCCACTTCCAAGTAGAAATCTCTATGTCTTAGGATAGGCCACCCAGAATTTGATGTCCAGCTTTGACTTGTTGGAAATTGTGGCATCCGGCTATAAACATTGCAATGTCTCTTTACATACCACCCCACCAATATACTTCTCTCAAATCCCTATACATCTTTGTAGAGTCGGGGTGAATAGAGTAGGATGAATTATGTGCCTCTTTCAAAATAAAGTCCCACATCCCATCAATATTTGAAATAGAAAACCTACCTTGGTGCCTGAGGGCACCATCTCCCCCTTGGTAGAAAATCTATATCTTGCCCTCCGTTATCAATGCCTTCAATTCCAACAAAGTAGGGTCATGGCCTTGTTTGGATTTGACCTCTTCAATCAAAGAAGATTTATAGCCATCAACAACTACTATACCTCTTCATCCAACCTAACCCCCAATCTAGCTAATCATTGAACTTTCTTTGTCAACTCCTTATTTCTATACTCAACTTGGGCTACACTCTCCATGGATACTCTACTTAGTGCGTCAGCTACAACACTAGCTTTGCTCGTATGATAATGCACACTCATGTCATAATATTTAGGGAATTCTAACCACCTTCTTTGCCTCAAATTGAGATACCTTTTGGTCAACCCATATAGAAGACTCTTGTGGTCGGTGAAAATATCTATGTGAACCTATTCAAATGATGACGCTATATTTTCAAAGCAAATATCACGGTCACTAACTTAAAGTCATGGGTAGGATAGTTACGCTTATGCACTTTAAGTTTCCTAGAAGCATATGCAATAATCTTTCCACCTTCCATCAATACACACCCTAAACCAATTCTTGAGGCATCATAATACAAAACAAACTGTTCTAACCCTTTCGGTTAGGCAAAAATAGGAGTGGATGTAAGTTGTCTTTTAAAGTTTGGAATGTAATTTCACATTCATCGGTCCAAAGAAATTTTACCTTCTTTTGTGTTAACTTTTTCAAAGGAGAAATAATTGAAGAAAAGCCCTCAACAAATCTTCGGCAGTACCCCGCTAAGCCCAAGAAACTCCTAATATCCATTGGAGTAAAGGGCCTAGGCTAATTTCTCACCACTTTCGTCTTTTTAGAATACACTTTAATCCCTTCACCCAATAGCACATGCCCTAGGAATTCAACCTCCTTTAACCAAAACTCACATTTATCAAACTTAGCAAAGAACTTTTCTTCCCTTAAAATTTGCCATACTACCCTCAAATGTTTCACATGCTCTTTTTCACTCTGGGAATAGATCAAGATGTCATCAATAGATCCACAACAAATATATCAAGGTAGGGTTTAAAGACCCTATTCATAAGATCCATAAATATTGTTGGTGCATTAGTTAGACCAAAAGACATCACCATGAATTCAAAATTCCCATACTTAGTCCGAAAAGCCATCTAAGGAATATAACATTCCCTCACTCTAATTTGATTGTATACAGACTGGAGATCAATCTTAGATAATGGCTAGCCCCTTTAATTTAGGCAAATAGATCATCTACCTTGGTAGGGAATACTTGTTCTTTATGGTGACCTTGTTAAGTTGTCGGTAGTCGATGCACATTCTAAGTGAGTCATCCTTCTTTCTCACAAACAACACTGGTGCAGGGTGAGGTGACTTGCTAGGCCTAATAAAAGCCTTCTCCAATAAGTCCTTCAATCGATCCTTTAACTCTTTAAATTCCGGCGGGGCTACATGGTAGGAAGAATATAAATAGGTTGACTATCAGGGAGGAGGTCTATACAAAATCTATTTCCCTTTCGGGAGAAACACCAGGGACCTCATCAAGAATTGACATCAAGAAACTCATTGACCATTGGAATCAACTCAATAGGAAGGACTTTAGACTTGACATTCCTAACCCTTACAAGATGATAAATACAACCTTTAGTAATCAATTCCCAAGCTTTAAGACAAGAGATCAACTTAACCTTAACAATCGAATCATGACCTTCCCACTCAAGGACAGGTTCAGTAGGAAATTAGAACTTAACTTTGCAGGTTTTGCAATCAATGGAAGCATGATATGCATGTAACCGATCCATCCCTAGAATAATGTCAAAATCTAACATGTCAAGTTCAACAAAATCATAAGGCAAGACTTTATACAATATGGACAAGGGACAACCCCTATACACTCTTCTAGTAGCAATAGACTCACTAATAACAATTTGAGACACACATCAAGCCTATTAGCACTAAATGGGGTAATGAAAGATAGAATGGCACTCGAATTCAACAAAGCACACACATAATCATAAACCTTTAACATACTAGTGAAAACGTCAGGTGCCTCATCTATTCCTTGCCTCCCTTGAAGAGCGTAAATCCGGTAATGACGTGGAGCACCCCCTTATTGACCACCTTGTGCCCTTTGATCACCATGAACACCAAGCCCTTGAGGACGATCATCTTTACCATTGTTTTAAGCATTTAGACAATCCACAATCTTGTGGCCCATCTTGAAATACCCAAACCAAGAACCCGCATCTCGATAACATCTACCACCATGGTTCATTCCACATCTCTTATACTTAGGAAGTATTTGTCTACCATTCCTACCTTGATCTTTGAGGTTAGGCACCCTATCATCAAAGAACCATTGATTTAGAGCTTTGGTTGACCCTTGGTCTTGAAGTTTGTGACTTTGTTGAAAACAACCACCTTCGCCACCTCTGGCACCTTGGAATCTACCATCATAACAAGCTCTCTTGAAGTCCTCATTCTTCCGCTTTCTAAGATTTTCTCCTTCAAGTGATTCAAAATATGTCATGAGCTGAGACAAGTACATTTCCCCAATAAGTATGGTGGTGCAATACTCTTCATTGACAAAGTCTGATATTTATGACACAAACTTGTTCACCCTTGCCTTAGAATCATCAACCAAAGTAAGGAGCATACTTTGAGAGCTTGTTAAATTTGAGGGAATATTCCCTCACACTAATAGAGCCTTATTTGAGGCTCACAAACTCTATCATCTTTTCCTAAATTAGTTCAATAAGAAAGAGAGGTTGAGGAAGAAGGCTTTGAATTCCTCCCAAGAAATAGGCTCATCAATCACCCTCTCCATCTTCCCTTGAGCGAACCATATTTAAGCAAGGCCTTTGAGTTGATAGGCCACAAGTTCCCCTTCTCCTCTTACCTTACCCCCATAATAATAAGGACCTTTTAAACTTCATCAATAAATTCTTGAAGTTCTTCCTCCACCTTAGAGCTATGCAACTTCGAGGGATTCATTCTAGTGATGTCCCTCATTCTTGAGGCTAGAGTAGGAGCATGAGGAGCTTAGGCCCCTGGGTTGACTTGATAGGCCACGACTTATGCCAATAATGTGACCACATTTTGATATTCAACATGAGTAACCCCCTCTTTTGTGGAGCATGAGCAGCTGGAGAGGCTTGATCCTCTTCAAGAATAGGAACTCTTTATGGCATCCTTTCTGGCGACATTATCTAGAAGTGTAAAAGACCGACCATTAGAAATAGGAAGTCTAAACTCAAGTTCTAAAGCACAACAAAGATCATTAAGAAGTGAATCATTTCCTAGATGCCTTATAGCCTCCTATTCATAGTTATGACGCGCTTCACAACCGTGAACACATTAAAAGAAAAGACTAGATTTGTGGAACGTTTAATTGTGGGGGTTATAATAACCTCCAAAAAATTATATTAAATATGAGCGTTATTATAACCTCCACTAATTTTCATCAAATATATGGGGAGTTTTTACATCTAAATTATGTTAAATGTGTGCTAAAAAATCAATGCGTAATTAGTACAACTTAATTCATATACCTCACATTAGTTGTTTAGAATTTCCCATAAAAAATCAGTGCCAAAATTTTAATTCCTTTTGACTAATTTTTTTTTCCAGAAATACCCTTTTTACTATATTCACTCCTTCCTCTCCGCGTATAAGGTTCTTCAACAATCCTATAAGCTTTTGGCAACAATTGCTCTCACAGAGCTCCGATTTCTAAGGTAAATCTTAATTTTGAGTTTGGTTATCTATAGAAATTGGTCAGGTGTAGAAATTTGATTTGAGCATTGCATTTGGTTAAGAGTAGAAATTAGTCAGATGTAGAAATTTGATTTCAGAAAATTTGATAGCTCTGATTTCTTCAAGTTTTGGCATATAAATCTACTGATCTAAGGTCATCTTCTTCCCGATTCTTTAATTTTGTATTTCAAATTGTATTGTGCATTTTTTTCATACTGCATGTGGTTTTTTCAATTTATTTTCTGTGGTTATTTATGTTTTTCCTTCACTTATTCTAGGGATACTGATTTGTTCCGACCGTATTTAGCTGAGATTAGTTTTTGTTATTGTTTTGTTTTGGTAAATTGATGAATTTTGAGAGTAATTTTGATGTGGTTCTGTAATCCCTATGTTCTCAGTCACATGAACATGTTTCTTGAGTAATTTTAATGTGGTTCTAGTTTCACTTGTAGAAGCCATTTTAGAAAAGAGGTCTGCATTTTGATTTGTTTCCCTATAGCAATAAGAGATGGCATACTAGATACCATGGATATTGTTTATAATGCTGCTCACAATGTGTTTGTGCTTTAGATTGTTAATATCCTTGGTGATAAAAATGTTATAAATGATAAGAGAGTCCAACTTAATGTCTAATTCTGTGAATCCTTGTCGCACACACCATTATACACCAAAGTTTCATCAATAACTATGTCGGGAGAGGCTTCATATGGAAGTTTTCATATTCTAAATGCACTGTCTGATCATTTGATATAGATAAATTTACCATTCTCTCGATATCTATAACTCGCCTAAGATTTCAATATTTCCCAACATATCATGACGAGTGTGGCTTGTCAAAATCTATATTTCTTGATTTAATGCCCCACCATTTGTTGAATACTCCACTAATTTGCATCGTATAATGCCTAACACCCATAGAGGCACCCATCATGTTCTGTTTTGATAACTAAATACACAAATAGATGTGAGACCCTTTGTGTGAACAAATATTGAAATCACAAGGATACAAGGATGCCATAAGACAAGTCTAATATGATACTACAAGTGAAATAACCTTAACAAAAGAGTACTAGAGTTAACCAAGCTCCAGGTACAAGTGATCACATGAACAGTTGAAGCACGACGAATGCTTAGTGAGGTGGGCTACCAACCTGTCTGTACCTGCATTGTAAGTGCAGCACCCTTGACATGATTAAAAATGAATGAGTAATATAAAAATTGTACTTGTATGTGAAATACTGAATAATGGAAGTGTCACAATCCAACCTATCGCGCCATGGGGACACCTACTCTAGTAGGAGAACCATTACCATTTAATTGTAAAAAAAGGTATTGCAGAAATTAATCAAAACATGATAAATTCCTTTAATAAATTGAAACATCCATGAAAACTCAAGTATAAGAATCATTTTTATAATTAACTGAAAAACCATCCCTAAGAACTAGTCTAAAACGACCCAAAAGTGTTTCGGAAGTCACCGAAAACTTATTTTAGCTATATTTAAAAATCCATTTGTTATTTTGAAAATACGACTTCATATTCTTGTTTAGGGGGTCAAATGGAGTGGGAAATAGGTCTAACCCGAATTTTAGAGCAACCGTATCAAAATTTGAAATTTCCAATTGAAGCCTTTTTGGAGGGTCTAATTTGGAGAGTCATATCTTTTAGCACACAAAGGATTGGGTGGCCCATAATATATCCATGGAAAGCCCTGTGAGTTAGCTATCCAACGCACTTCGTTTCACCTCGTTTGGAGTTCGGACGAAGAAGTTATGCCCATTTTCGTAATCTCCGCCCGGGCAGAGAATGCAAATTCCAGTGAACAAATTTACTGTACACCCGCCCCATTATTTTTTTCTAAGTGTTGGAACTATTTTTGCAAAGACGAATTTTATTTCCTATATAGCACTAAATCAGTTCTCATTCCTCAAAACATTTCCTAAAAGACATTTCCCACACTTAGAAATATTTTTCTCAAGAACTCAAGCCAAAACCCTCCAAAACCTTCATCAAGATTGAAGAGGTCCTTCCTCCAAGTTTCAAGCCTCCTTTGAAGACACTTCCAAGGCCTTCATAAGAACTCAAGGTATGTGGTGTTAAACTCATGGGACCTTCCACCCATACTACCTAAACTCTAACTTATTATTTCATAATTTTAAGAGAAGATTTACACTTTGGTCTTGTTCATTGTATAAATTTTCTGCACAGTGAAATTCTAGCATGGGAAAGTGAATGTCTTGAACATGTTGTCACTCTAGAACTTGAATCTAAACTTGGAATTGATGTGGGGCTTTACATGTTGTCTTGGGAGTATGTCAAAGTGTTCATTAATGGTTGGTTCACTGATTTACTGCATGAGTCCTACTCCATTTTACACTTTCCTTGATCCCCCACTGCATGCCCCAAGGTATTTGACAAAATGTCCAATTATGGAATTATGAGGAATTGATGTTTTAAAGCTTGAGATAAGATATGAATGAGGTTACAATGACATTTTGATGATAAACTAAACTCGTGTATATATTCATTTCTACCTGAGAATTGCATTAGAGCCTATTGTAAATTCCTATATAAAATGTTGCACAACCATGCCCGATCCGGGGGAAAAGAGCCGGATATCCATGATATGGGGGATAGGTACTCATATTCACCTAAGGTGGTAAGGTGGGATTGTCACTATCCATGATATGGGGGATAAGTACTCATATTCACCTAGGGTGGCAAGGTGGGATTGTCACTATCCATGATATGGGGGATAAGTACTCATATTCACCTAGGGTGGCAAGGTGGGATTGTCACTATCCATGATATGGGGGATAAGTACTCATATCCACCTAGTGTGGCAGGGTAGGATTGCCACTATCCATAAATAAGGGATAATACTTATTACACCCAGATGAGGGGGTTTATGCGTCATCAATTTGCTTGGCTCAGCTTCAGATATGGTACCTATTATGAAGATGGATTTACTTAAACATATTTGACTATACATTGATCATGCAAAGGCATCTTGATTATATACTATGTCTAATGACCCATCTCTTGCATTTCGATTACGTATCTTATCTATTCTTGTATTGCACCCCACATACTTAGTACATTCCAAAGTACTAACACATATTTTGCCTACATGATGTTACCATGTAGGGACCGGAGCTACTCTTGATCCTTCTCTCTATCCACGTGGTTAGAGCGGTGCTTATCTGGGATTGTTGGTGAGTCCTCAATGATTCGAGGACTATGTTATGTTTCCTACTCCTATGTTTTGAGATCTTAGCTTCTATTTGTATTTGACTATGAGGGGAGCCGGTAGTATGTCATGGCCCCTGTTCTATCGATATATGTAGAGGTGTACATTGGACAAGTATTTTGCAAATGAGGTTGACTCTTAATCTATGATATAATTTTGAAATAGGTTGCCCTTAGTCCCTAATTCTCTTTATTTAATGTTGATTGTATTTCTGCGACCGATGAAGTGTGATGACAAGTTCGAGAGGCTTGTTTGGGGTTTCTTCGGGTTCCTCATTCGCCATGTCACGTTTAGGCCCTAGGCTTGGGTCGTGATAAGCTTTGTATCAGAGCACTAGGTTGTTTGATTCTCGGAGTCCAACACACTGCGTTGAGTAGAGTCCTATTCATGGTTGTGAAGCGTGCCACGACTATGGGTGGGAGGCTATGAAACATTTATAGGAAAGTTTCCCTTCTTCCCGTTCTATGTCGTGCTTAGAGTGTAATAAGTGATTCCTTCCTAACGCTTGTTTTTTGAAATGCTAGATCGTCATGCCAAATAGGAGAGGAAGATAAGCCCGATCACCGGAGGAACCACCCACCAATAGTAAGCTCCGTGATACACTCACCATGCTTGCACAAGTGGTAGCCAACCAAGTGCAACAAGGAGCCCAAGCTCCCCAAGCTACCACCCCAGGGGCAAGGGTGAGAGATTTTATTAGGATGAACCCTCTGGTGTTTCATGGTTCAAAAATGGATGAGGATCCATAAGAATTCATTGACGAGGTATGCAAAATCTCGACCATTATGGGTGTTGGGGCTATTGAGAAGGCGGAGTTGGCGGCTTACCAACTCAAGGGTGTTGCTCAAATTTGGTTTGATCAATGAAAGGGTGAAAAGGGAAGTGGCTATGTGGTGTTGTGGGAGGAATTTAAGCTTGGTTTTCTTAATAGGTTCTTCCCTCTGGAGCTTAGGGAGGCAAAATTGGTGGAATTTATGAACTTGAAACAAGGGGCTATGAGTGTGAGGGAGTATGCCCTCAAATTTACCCAACTCTCTAAGTATGCATCTCACTTGGTGGCCGACTCTAGGTCGAGGATGAATAAATTTGTGATAGGTGTCTCTGATTTGGTTAGTAAAGAGTGTCGTTCCGCGATGCTCATTGGTGATATGGATTTATCCCGGTTGATGACTTATGCCGAGCAAATGGAGGAGGAGAAATTGAGGAAGAGGAGGGGACATGAGGCTAAGAGGGCTCGATTTTGGTGGTGGGCCTTCTAGAGGAGGTCGACCTTTCCAAGGCCAAGGGTCCTCTCATGTTGCTAGTAGGGGGTTCGTGAACAACTTTCCTAGGCCCCAAGGAGTGGGTGTGGGTGCTCCGAATGCACCATGTTCTAATTGTGGGAGGAAGCATTGGGGTCCTTGTATGAGGGGTGTGGGTGCATGCTACGAATGTGGGGAAATTGGTCACAAGAAGATGGATTGTCCCAAGATTCGTGGCAAGGTTCGGAATGTTAATACTACTCCTTTGGGTAGAGGTGCTTCTCAAAGTGGTGCCCCAAGGCACAACCGATTTTATGCTTTACACGGTTGACAAGGTGTTGAGGAGACCCCCGATGTGGTGACCGGTATGTTGCAAATCTTTGATCTTGATGTTTATACTTTGATTGATCCGGGTGCCACCCTTTCCTTTGTTACCCCCTTTATTGCTAGAAAATTTTATGTTGAGTCGGAGTTGTTGCATGAGTCATATGAAGTGTCTACTCCTATTGGTGTCTCTATTATTGCTAGAAAAGTGTATAGAAATTGTCCGGTTTGCATATTGAATAAAGTGTTGCCTTGTGATCTTGTTGAGTTGGACATGGTAGATTTTGATGTTATTCTTGGGATGGATCGATTGCACGCATATTATGCTTCTATTGATTGTAGAACTCGTAGAGTCAAGTTTCAATTCCCTAATGAGCCCGTCCTTGAGTGGGAGAGTCGGGATGTTGTGGTGAAGGGGAAATTCATTTCTTGCATTAAAGCCCATAGGTTGGTTTCTAAAGGGTGTTTGTACCATCTTGTGAGGGTCAATGATGTGGAGTCCAAAGTCCCTCCTATTGAGTCGATTCCGGTTGTTAGTGAGTTTCTAGATGTCTTCCAAAAAGACCTTCCCAGTGTCCCTCCCGAAAGGGAGATAGATTTTGGTACAGACCTCCTTCCCGATACTCAACGTGTTTCTATTTCCCCTTACCGTATGGCCCCCGCGGAGTTGAAAGAGTTAAAAGAGCAATTGAAAGACTTGTTAGATAAGGGGTTCATTTGACCTAGTCATTCTCCATGGGGTGCTCCGATTTTGTTTGTGAAAAAGAAAGATGGGTCTCTAAGAATGTTATCGGCAACTCAATAAGGTCACCGTCAAGAATAGGTATCCTCTTCCAAGGATTGATAATTTATTTGACCAATTGCATGGGGCTAGTCACTTCTCTAAGATTGATCTTCAGTCTGGGTATCATCAAGTGAAGGTGAGGGAGTGTAATATTCCCAAGACGACTTTTCGGACTAGGTATGGGCACTATGAGTTTGTGGTGATGTCTTTTGGGTTAACTAATGCTACGGCTATCTTTATGGATTTGATGAATAGGATCTTCAAACCGTACCTTGATTCTTTTGTGGTGGTGTTTGTAGATGACATCTTGATCTATTCCCGGGGTGAGGAAGAGCATATGGGCCACTTAAGGGTTGTACTCCAAAGATTGAGGAAAGAGAAGTTGTATGCTAAATATGAAAAGTGTGAGTTTTGGTTGAAGGAAGTTGCCTTCTTAGGCTATGTGGTGTCGGAGGATGGTATTAAGGTAGATCCTAAGAAGACCGACGTTATTAGGAATTGGCCTAGACCTTTGACCCCGTCGGACATAAGGAGTTTCTTGGGTTTAGCGGGTTATTATAGAAGATTTGTGGAAGGGTTTTCCTCTCTTGCCTCCCCTATGACTAAGTTAACTCAAAAGAAGGCTAAATTTGTGTGGTCAGATGATTGTGAGAAAAGTTTCCAAACTTTGAGAGAAAGACTTGTGTTCGCTCCTATTTTGTCTCTTCCAGATGGGTTAGAAGGTTTTGTGGTTTATTGTGATACTTCCCGTATTGGTTTGGGTTGTGTGTTGATGCAAAGTGGTAAGGTTATAGCCTATGCTTCTAGGCAACTTAAGGTTCATGAAAAGAATTACCCCACCCATGATCTTGAATTAGCCGCCGTGGTTTTTGCTTTAAAGATTTAGTGTCACTATTTATATGGGGTGCATGTCGATATCTTCACCGATCATAAGAGTCTCCAATATGTGTTCATACAAAAAGATCTTAATTTGAGGCAAAGGAGGTGGTTAGAGTTCCTTAAGGATTATGAAATGAGTATGCACTACCATCCGGGGAAAGCTAATGCGGTGGCGGATGCATTGAGTAGGGTGTCCATGGGTAGTTTGGCTCATGTGAAGGAAGGTAGTAAGGAGTTAGCTAGGGAGGTTCATCGGTTGGCTAGGTTGGGAGTTAGGTTGGATGAGGTGGATGGTGGAGGAATGGTTGTTGTTGATGGTTCAAGGTCTTCCTTGGTTGATGAGGTGATGGCCAAGCAAGATATTGATCCTTCTTTGGTGGAATTGAAGGCTTTGGTGAGTAGTGGTAAGGTGGAGGTTTTCTCCCAAGGGGGAGATGGTGCCCTTAGGTACCAAGGTAGATTATGTGTTCCTTGTGTTGATGATGTGAGGGAAAGAATCCTTGATGAGGCTCACAATTCTTCTTATTCTATTCATCCGGGGTCAACAAAGATGTATAGAGACTTGAGGGATGTGTATTGGGGGGGTGGCATGAAGAAGGATATTACAAAGTTCGTTTTGGGTTGCCATAGTTGCCAACAAGTCAAGGCCGAACATCAAAGGCCGGGTGGCCTTACTCAAGACATTGAGATACCTACTTGGAAATGGGAGGAAATCAACATGGATTTTGTAGTGGGTTTGCCCAAGACTAGAAAAGGTTTTGATTCGGTTTGGGTAGTGGTTGATCGGATGACAAAGTTGGCTCATTTCTTACCGGTTAAAGCTACTTATGGAGCTGAAAAGTATGCCAAGTTGTACATTCATGAAATGGTAAGGTTACATGGAATTCCTTTATCTATCATCTCGGATCGTGGTACTCAATTTACTTCTCACTTTTGGAAATCTTTTCAAAGGGGTCTTGGTACAAAGATAAAGCTTAGCACGACCTTCCACCCTCAAACGGATGGCCAAGCCGAAAGAACAATTCAAACCTTGGAGGATATGCTTAGAGCTTGTGTCTTGGAGTTGAAGGGTAATTGGCATGATCATCTTCCTTTGATTGAATTTGCATACAACAATAGTTATCATTCTAGTATTGGTATGGCTCCTTTCGAAGCTCTTTATGGTAGACGGTGTAGGTCATGGGTTGGGTGGTTCGAAGTTGGAGAGGTGGCCTTGTTGGGTCCGGATCTGGTCAAGGATGCTCTTGAGAAGGTAAGGATGACTAGGGAAAGGTTGAAAACAGCCCAAAGTCGTCAAAAGTCTTATGCTGATGTGAGGAGAAGAGATCTTGAATTCAAAGTGGGTGATTGGGTTTATTTGAAAGTTTCTCCAATGAAAGGTGTGGTTCGTTTTGGCAAGAAGGGAAAGCTGAGCCTTAGGTATGTTGGTCCTTATGAGGTAATAAGGAAGGTTGGTAAAGTAGCCTATGAATTGGGGTTGCCAAAGGAAATGGAATTAGTTCATCCGGTGTTCCATGTCTCGATGTTGAGAAATGTGTTGGTGATCCGAACGCTATTGTACCTCTTAAAGTTGTGGGTGTCGTGGAAGATAATTTGACATATGAAGAGGTCCCGGTTCAAATCTTGGATAGACAAGCAAAGAAGTTGAGGAGCAAAGAAGTGGCATCCGTTAAGGTGCTTTGGAGGAATCAACAAGTGGAGAGTGCAACTTGGGAGGCCGAAGTGGACATGCAAAGAAGTTATCCTTATCTATTCAACTCCACTCAAGCCTAAGGTATTAAATCAAGTCCTTTGTACTCCATTGAGTCTTACGTTTCAGCCCCTAAATCATTCATATGCATATATGTTTAAAATGATGAGTTATGGGTGTTTCACACTAAGTTTTGAAATTTTGAAGTGATGTTCTAAATGAAATCTTGCATTCACGTTGGGGCTGATATGTTCTTGATAAGTATTGTCTTGTATGCCTCTTCCACATTCGGGGACGAATGTTCCCAAGGGGGAGATATTGAAACGACCCAAAAGTATTTCGGAAGTCACTGGAAACTTGTTTTAGCTATATCTAAAAATCCGTTTGTTATTTTGAAAATACGACTTCATATTCTTGTTTAGGGGGTCAAATGGAGTGGAAAATAGGTCTAACCCGAATTTTAGAGCAACCGTATCAAAATTCGAAATTTCCAAGTGAAGCCTTTTTGGAGGGTCTATTTTGGAGGGTCATATCTTTTAGCACACAAAGTATTGGGTGGCCCATAATATATCCATGAAAAGCCCTGTGAGTTAGCTATCCAACGCACTTCGTTTCACCTCGCTTGGAGATCGGACGAAGAAGTTATGCCCATTTTCGTAATCTCTGCCCGGGCAGAGAATGCAAATTCCAGTGAGCAAATTTACTGTTCACCCGCCCCATTATTTTTTTCTAAGTGTTGGAACCGTTTTTCCAAAGACGAATTTTATTTCCTATATAATACTAAATCAGTTCCCATTCCTTAATACATTTCCTAAAAGACATTTCCCACACTTAGAAATATTTCTCTCAAGAACTCAAGCCAAAACCCTCCAAAACCTTCATCAAGATTGAAGAGGTCCTTGCTCCAAGTTTCAAGCCTCCTTTGAAGACACTTCTAAGGCCTTCATAAGAACTCAAGGTATGTGGTGTTGAACTCATGGGTCCTTCCACCCATAGTGCCTAAACTCTAACTTACTCATTATTTCATGATTTTAAGTGAAGATTTATACATTGGTCTTATTCATTGTATAAATTTTCTGCACAATGAAATTCTAGCGTGGGAAAGTGAATGTCTTGAACATGTTGTCACTCTAGAACTTGAATCTAAACTTGGAATTGATGTGGGGCTTTACATGTTGTCTTGGGAGTATGTCAAAGTGTTCATTGATGGTTGGTTCACTGATTTATTGCATGAGTCCTACTCCATTTTATACTTTCCTTGATCCCCCACTGCATGCCCCCAAGGTATTTGACAAAATGTCCAATTATGGAATTATGAGGAATTGATGTTTTAAAGCTTGAGATAAGATATGAATGAGGTTACAATGACATTTTGATGATAAACTAAACTCGTGTATATATTCATTTCTACATGAGAATTGCATTAGAGCCTATTGTAAATTCCTATATAAAATGTTGCACAACCATGCCCCGTCCGGGGGAAAAGAGCCGGATATCCATGATATGGGGGATAGGTACTCATATTCACCTAGGGTGGCAAGGTGGGATTGTCACTATCCATGATATGGGGGATAAGTACTCATATTCACCTAGGGTGGCAAGGTGGGATTGTCACTATCCATGATATGGGGGATAAGTACTCATATCCACCTAGTGTGGCAGGGTAGGATTGCCACTATCCATAAATAAGGGATAATACTTATTTCATCTAGATGAGGGGGTTTATGCGTCATCAATTTGCTTGGCTCAGCTTCAGATATGGTACCTATTATGAAGATGGATTTACTTAAACATATTTGACTATACATTGATCATGCAAAGGCATCTTGATTATATACTATGTCTAATGACCCATCTCTTGCATTTCGATTATGTATCTTATCTATTCTTGTATTGCACCCCACATACTTAGTACATTCCAATGTACTAACGCATATTTTGCCTACATGATGTTACCATGTAGGGACCGGAGCTACTCTTGATCCTTCTCTCCATCCACGTGGCTAGTGCGGTGCTTATCCGGGATTGTTGGTGAGTCCTCAATGATTCGAGGACTATGTTATGTTTACTACTCCTATGTTTTGAGATTTTAGCTTGTATTTGTATTTGACTATGACGGAGCCGGTAGTATGTCATGGCCCCCGTTCTATCGATATATGTAGAGGTGTACGTTGGACAAGTATTTTGCAAATGAGCTTGACTCTTTATCTATGATATTATTTTGAAATGGGTTGCCCTTAGTCCCTAATTCCCTTTATTTAATGTTGATTGTACTTCCGCGACCGATGAAGTGGGATGACAAGTTCGAGAGGCTTGTTTGGGGTTCCTTCGGGTTCCTCATTCGCCATGTCACGTTTAGGCCCTAGACTTGGGTCATGACATAGTCTAAACTTGTAAAAGAGCTATTAACAGAGTAGTACAATATAAGAAAAAAAAGGCACAACTCCCACCATAAGGAAAATAGGAGTAGAAGTTGCCGGAGATTACCAGTCCTAATAACCTTAAATTCATTCAAGGTCGAGCTGTTAGAATAGTCACCATCTTTTGTATTATTCCAGATAGCATAATCATTAAAAAGGGGCAAGCCCGGTGCACTAAAGCTCCCGCTATGCACAGGGTCCGGGGGAGGGCCCGACCACAAGGGTCTATTGTACGCAGCCTTACCTTGCATTTCTGCCAGAGGCTGTTTCCAAGGCTTGAACCCGTGACCTCCTGGTCACATGGCAACAAATTTACCATGCGATAGCATAATCATTAAATTCATTATTTTTAACCGTGGTGCACTTGCGGGAAATTCCTTGCCGAGGGCCTGTGCATTCCCGGGATTAGTCGGGGATCAAAGAGACTCGGAAACTCGGTGCAAATAAAATAATAGTTCATTATTTTAAAATCCGATAGATGTGATATATAAAACCACTTAACTAAGAAAGGTGTTATAGAGTTTCTAGGCACTCCACCTGTTATTTCTCAGAAAGTCTTTAATCTTTGCTTTAGCATTGTCTCTTATCATTAAGTTTGGACATATGTTGACAAGAGCACCCTTTTCTGTCCAGTTATTCCACAAAGACTGCAACTACCTTTGTTAATTTTCCACCAAATGATGATCAGATTACTTCTCCGTCCTTTTCTGCCCAATTATTCATATGGAGTTATAATTAGGATATGTGCAACTCTCTTGACACCAAGCAACAGATTAATTAGATCCTGGGATTTTTTTTAACATACTTATAATGTTGGATTATGAATGCAAATTAAAAATGGAAATGACTTGTCTATTCTATAAGTATAATGAGGCTTTCAACAGATAACAGAGAAAATATATCAAATGAATAAAAGAACTGCAATGAACTGTCTTTAGAGGTGCTTGACAACTTCAAAGAAAGACCTATCATAACACATTAGCAAGCTTGTTAGTTCGAACAAATCGTTCTTCAAAGACAGCTTTAGAATTTAAACTTGAAGCTGAAGGAGTCAACCTTCAAGATTCTTAACACTAAACTCACTATACTTTTGTAATTCTAAGAAGATTATAAAACTTCTTCAAATAATTGTTTTTTGTCTTAATCTCTACCTACTGTCTTTGTTTTGATCTGTACTTACTGTTTTTCTGTATATCTTAATCAATACTTACTGCCTTTCTTTCTACTGTGTTGTATACACTTCTTACATTTGTAACTATTTTTTCTTTCGACTGTGTAGTATGTAGTTACTGTCTTTCTCTCTTACTTTCTACATTTGCAATAACACTTCTACTTTTATCAGGAATCTATATTCAGTCCAGGATTTTTCAGTTTCACTTCTAAAATGGATAAATCTTGGGTTGGAATGCCTAGAACCACAATTAAATATTTGATTGGGCTGCAACAATTCTAAAAGCATATTTGAATTGATTGCTTTCGGTCCCTAAGTTGTTGAGTAGGTTGAAGAATGGTAAGGTGTCTGTTATTTTGCTTCTAATAGAGCATATAATGGATACTATGTGAGTAAAATTTTTGGCATGCCTTAAGCTGGTATATAGTGGCTGTTAAAATATATTTCGATTAGTTGAACCTTGATGGATTCTTTGTGCCTTAATATGTGTTAAGATCTTTCTTCATCTGCCGCATTTTCATATATTAGATAAGCTAACAATTTTTTTTTCTTGAAGCCGCGATTTTGTCTTAGGACCAGTGAGTCGATATAATTCTGTGTGTTAAAGGTGGGGTGCAAAAAGATTAAAAATGTTTGATAGAGTTTATGACCCACTTAAGAGCAGCACTGAGTTAATGGATGAAGTTCCAACAGGGATTCCAAGGGATCAATGGATTTCTTATGTTGACTACCGTCTTAAAGAAAAACTATGGTATTTATTTAAGTGCTTCATTTGGTATGTGTAATTATGTGACTATTTGTTTCTATATCTTAACTTTTATGTATTTTCTTCTAAGAAAATGTGTGAAAGAAATACTGAAAATCGAAAGCAACAAATCATTTCACACATTGGTGGATCCAAACCCAACTCTAGAAGAAGGGCTGAAATGGTAAAATAAATTCATTTATATTAATCTAATTAAACTAGCAACTATTCATATTTAGTTAAGTATTTGTGACTTTGCTTTTCTTATTTTATTTATAGAAGGCTAAGACTGGAAAAAATACTGGATGAGGACAACTCTATCTTGCTATTCATAAGAATGGTGATGGATCATATATTAACGAGGCAGTGAAAGAGATATGTGTAAGTTCTCTGAACAAGTTTTGATAAATCTTGAAGAAATAAATAAGATTACTGTGAATATTGGAGCTTTGAGTTTTTGAGGCAAAGATTCTTAGCAGTGAACTATAAATTGCATTTGTAGGAATAGAGGTTCATAGTATAAGACTCATCAAGCAATTAAGTTGGATTATAAACTGGGTGATATGTAACTTTTTAAAAGAAAAAACTGCTACAACATCAAACTTGACAATCTCTACAAGAATATAGTTAGTGTTTTATGAGAAAAAAGAATAACTTAGCTATAGTATTTTTACAGAGATCTCCATGTTTTTGGACCATGATGAAAAGTGATATCAGAAATATATGAAATCAGGGAAGTAGTTATTTTCACTAGGAAGAAGTAAAGGTTATTGGCTCTATTCCCTGAGGAGAAACCAAATTAAAGAGTTCATGTTCATATAGCCTGCTCTTTCTTGCTCTACTTCTGATAATGTGAAAAATGGAAATAGTGACAGAAAATGTAAGATATACACAAGCTATCGCATTCGGAACTATGAAGAACCTTCAATCACAATAAACAAAACAAAGAGAAAGAGTGAGTTAGTTAACCTTTCAATCCAAAAAAAGTTGAAGTTCTGTTTAATGTACTAATATGTTGGTAATATTGCTTACTTAAATGCGTCGATACCATCATATTGAGCCTCAAAATTAACAAATTGTGTACTAAATGGAAGTGCTTGATCTGCAGTATCCATTGCTACAGCACTTGCTAAGGTTCCAACAAGTGTAACAATACGTAAAACTTGCTGAAATTGAATCTTCGACGAAGTGTTTTGTTTGACTAGAGTAACTATTTTCATTGTTATATTTGAGGCTGAACGCTTTGAGGTTACCACCTATTATGTTAATCTAATAGAAAAGCCAACCAAGAGATATACAATGGTATAGTGAATCTACATTTGAAGCGAAAGCTGGCAATGAAAATATCACTGCTTCTTTGAAAAGCATCCTGGTTTCCCAAAATTTTGAATTTTCAATAACTTTTGATGTCTTAGCTTGTATTAATTATACCATCTAATGTGATTGCTTTGATGAGTCTAGTTCTGCAATAAATTTTTATCTAAGTTGTGTATTCAAAAAAAATAAAATCTTAATTCATGATTTACCACTTGAAGTAAGACAAAAAGGAGGAAAAGAAAATAAGAAATTGAAGAGAGAGATTATTTAGCTAATGTGAATTAGTTGTTCCTTTTGCTTATTTAATCAATGAGTTATACAACTTTCTGTTTAAATACAAGAATTCTTCCTTCTTACCTGCTCCAATTTGTTTTCTTCATAACAGGAATTTCAAGAATCATTATGGGGGGTTTTGTAAGAAAAATTAAAGAGGAGTTCCAATAACTTTGATGGATACACGAACGATTATATGCCAAAATATCTCATTTGTTTATGTTTGTTGTATTCAGGAAAAATATTGAGCTAGCTATGACTCAAAGCATCACAGATGAGTCTGAAGTTTCACCAAATGATGTCGTTGGTAAGGTGCTAGGTAAAGAGCATTTTGGACGAGTAAGATACTTAGGATTAGGAGTTGTCCCAAGTAGAGCTTTCAAACAAACAAGACCCCATTATAGTGATTTAAATGCTTCAAGTTATAATAATAGCATTTGTTCTTCGCAATGCCAAGAGAAGTACAATCTTATGATGAATGCTCACACTCAAACAGTGAATGCTTTCAAGACGTATATGATAATGAAAGAAGGGACAATACATGAACAGTTTGCTGGAATCTTTGTTTCTCCAGCTCCTTCAACGGTAAAGAGAAGTTCAAAACTTTCTTTTTTGTTGTTTAAATTTCATTTCTGTTGTTGATTATATTTTATTTCTTTTTAGCCGAGTGATTCAGCTAGTGGATCCATTTCACCAATGAACGCCAGAAGATCATCTGATGGCGAAATCCAAATGACAACCAATAAAGTTTCATCGAGCAATTGTATTAGATAATTAAGTATAGTAATCGCTTGAATGGATGTAGAAGATCCTTTATGATTGATGGTTGAAATGAATGCACTTAACATTGGTTTTTGAGATATATGATAACACTAAAGTCTGTGTTTAAAGTAAGTTTTGAGACTAATGTTATATTTGTTTTATGTTAATGTATTTATGATTCAATAGTATGTTAATATTACCTTATATAAGAAAGCAATTTGAATAATAAAATATGAGATGAGTGGTATAAGGGAGGCTAAAATATTACCAGACCACAAACAAATAGCAGCAAACGTTATTGGGGGGTTTTGAAAACCACCATGACAGTTGATTGAAGAGGTTTTTGACCCCCGCAACATGAAATTTTAAGCCCCGCAAATAACACGTTTTTAAGCCTCGCACCACTTGCCATCATTATCAACAACAACATACAAGGGATAAAGACTAAAGGAAGATCATCATAGTTACGTAAGCGCCATAAGAGTCATACATAACCAATCACCTAACAATACCTATAAGTATGAGTGTAACGAGGGCCAATACATGTCCTGACTCACCCTTAAAAGAAGATAACAAAAGTAAAGAAGTCTTAACATAAACAAGATAGAAAACGGTTGTTGTCCCAGGAATGGAGGACTCACCACAAGCAAATCTTCAAGCAAACCAACTAGCCACGTGGAGGTGGATGAATAGGAGCTTCAGTCCCTACATGGTTAGATCGTGTAGGAAAAAAGTATATGTTAGTATTTGGAATGTACTAAGTATGTGGGATGCGATGCAACAAGAGGACAAAAGCCATAATAATCAAGATGCATAATCATATACAAAGATAATAAGCTCAATATGACATGAATGATCAATGACTTAATCAAAACATACATGGAAAATGAGTATCAACTCATAACATAGCATACATATGTGGGAAGAGACCATAACTGACACTTAAGACCATGTGAGCTACTACATGGAATCTCGATATTTTCTTCACAGCGGACAAAGAATGGTTCAGTTGCCAAGGTAAACCATCTCTCACCTTATGGTACATCCCTATTTCAAAGAGAGAGCTTAAAAAATGTCTTATGAGAACTTCACCCTTCTCGATTTATGTATAATAAGATACCTTGCGGGAACTCCACCCTTTTCGATAACTATCTATGCATGTACTGTATGGGAACCCCACCCTTTTTGGTTGCTCATGCAATATACAATTCACAAGCCAACGGTGGCAAAGTAGTCAAGGGACAACGGAAATATACCAAGGTCCTCTCGATGCTAAGCCTACATCGCATGGAATACTTAAATCGTACTCATAATCATGTCATACATAACTTCATAATTCATAGTATCATCATAAGAGTAGCGCGTAAAAAACATAACATCATAGCATAATAGAAGGAATCCATATCTGTCATACCTATCATAACATTCTCATGAATTCATAGCATTCTTATTAGCCCTTAAACATTCAAAACATTCATGGCTTGCATATCTATCCATAAATCTTTCATCAATATAAGAAGCTTATCATATAGCTTTAGTCAAAACGTGGTGGGTATATGCATATGAGTTTAAGATCATGAAATTCATGAGTATAGGACATGAAAGAACTAAAATGATCATTTAGAAACCATTCAAAACAATCCAACATCATCATAGTAAAACCCCTAATTTGGATATCATGAAATTCATGTTAATATCCATAATTTTCATAACACCACATTGTGCATAGCTTTAATAATCATGAATCAACTCATAAGATAAACCCTTGATAGATGTTCATGAAAAATCAAACCAACAATTGATAAATTCCAACTATAATCGTACTTATAATGAATAATACAAAATACCCATGATGAAATAAGCCTTGAAATCAAGAAATTTCATTGAAAGGGAGCTTTGGGCTCTATTGATGGAATAAATTATGGATGAATAACACACATACATTGAAGCCTTGATAAAGATGGGAGAAGACTTGAAGAATCCTGTTGAATCACCTTGATGCTTATCTTTTGCTGGAAGAGCCTTAAATCCTAGAAACTTGATAGAATTTGAAAGAAAAACCTTGGATGAACTTGAGAGTTTTTATGAAAGGATTAGGGCTAAAAATGGCTGAATGTTTTAGGATTCCTATCTATAAGGGTGTTGGGTTATGTTCCAATTTTCCTTACTTGAATTTGAAAATTTTCAAAAAATTTTATTCTTGGCGGAAACACTGGTGACACGTCGCTCCTTGGGTCAAAGACTGTGTATTTTTGCGAAATTCAATTTTTCCCTGTTTTAATCTAGGAATGAGTTTAGGCCACTTTTGTACTATCTAGAACCCTCTTTGTGATGCAGAGAGGTCACATACTTTTTTGATTATTGCAAAATCAAGCGAACAATTATTTTTTGATACGGTTCACCTAAAAATAGAAGGAGACTCTTTTCCTATGCAATTTTTCACCCTAAAAGAGAAGACGAACTCGGGTTTTCCAAAAAACATACGAAACTTATGATACTCTAGAAATCTACCATAAAGATATTCTGGATCACTTGGGCGGTGTTGCATAAACATATGTTCTTAACTAATATTGTGAAAAATTTAATTAATATTATTCAAAGAAGTATAGTTTAATTAAATGAATTATAAAATTAAAAATATAAGTTTTATATGAACATATGAAATGAAATGTTTAACAAAAATATAAATTTTGTAAATATGATGTCATAGTAAGTTTTTAAAAATGTTCGACAAAAAGATAATCCGTCAAATCTAACTAAAAATAAATTATTTGTAACGTAAAATATCAAGTCATATACTACTAACACAAATAAAACTAAAAATATAACATAAGTTCTAAATTCAAAATAAATAATTTAACATAATACTCTTATGTCTAATTTCAATACAATGTACATAAATATGATTTTAGAGAAAAACATGAGTTTATAGCTTTATTTAACAATGAATTCAACTTTAATTTAAAAAACTAGAATACTAACAAAATCTTACTAATGAAAAAATAAACATAGAATAAATAAGTAAAAAATAATGGAATGTGGAATCACATGAAATAAAAGTTCAAAATGAGAAGGACATAAAAAATAAATATTATAAAATAAAAATATATTTTAAAAAAATTAAAATGATAAAAATAAAAGGAATTTAGAATAATAAGAAGAAAAAAATTAAAATATCAAAATAACAGAAGAAATAAAAGAAAGAAATTACAAAATAATCAGCTTGTAATTACACCATGTAATTATCTGCAATTCATAGCCTCTCCTTGTAGATTGGAGACTGTAATATAATTTTTCAGTTGCACCCAATTATGTGCTGACCAAGTAATTACCTGCACAACCAAACAGGTCAAATGGTATAATTACACCTAATTACACTAAATCCAATTATCGCGGTGGCTTTCCAAATAGGCCCTTTGTAATGACCCAACCTAGGGGCCTAGTTTTCAAACGGCGGATGAGATACCCGAAGGAACCTCACCCAAGTCATCTTAAGAATTTTGGGCATTCATATGAGACCCCGTGTTTCTCGTCTTCCATTATTTAAATAGTGTGGCGTTATATAAGGCATATATGATTTTTGCTAGCCCCTAAGGATAATAAGGCTTCCAATAAGTGGTAATATCAAGGACCTAAAGATTTAAGCCAAAGGAATCCCCTAAATGCACGTTCGGGATTAAAGAAATGACCTGAGTGGCACCTCGCCCTTTTCGGAAGGTTTAAATTATGTTTCACTTTTCGGATGGGACTAAAAATTTATAATTTGCTAATAACGGATTTCTTTAAGCTATTTTAATAGCAGAAAGGTCATACATTAAGTTTTGGAATCAAGAAAGTTGCAAGATAAAGGTTGGCCAAAGTTACCGTAAGTTTCTTTATTAAATCCTTCTTAAATGTGGGTCAAATATATCAGCTTATATCTCCCAAACTCTAAAGAGTTAGGAGGTTCATGACCTATCAAATTGAATATCTATGAGTGTAGTTTGCAACACACAAAACCGCGCATCAAACCGACCTCAGAATAAAGAGTTACGACCGTTTTACCGAGACTGCCCGAGCTGGAAACCAGGTCATGGGTCGGGTCGGGTTGACCCAACTTAATGTCGGCTATTTTGACATTTTAAAGCTCAAAAATAAGTCATTTTCGTCCCAAACTAGTGTGAAACTGAAGATAAAGCTCCCAAGGGTTCTCTAAGTGATTTAGGTATGTTTTTCGCATTTTTACTGTTAAAATACGTCCCCGTGCCTAGAAATGCGTGCCTTACGCTTTGCAATTATTTTTTCCTCGTATTAGCTGTGTTTGGAGCTTTTTTGGATTGTAAAAAAAGTGGTGTTCTTGCCGGTATTGTTGTTTTGCAGCTGGTGTGTTTAGGTAATAATTTTGGAGCTCTTTTACGGTCATTTTTACGAAGTTTTACGGACATTTCCTCGCGTAAATGCTCCTTGACGAATCTGGTCATTAATGCTGAATTTTTTTACTATTTATAGGTGTCTTTAAGCTGTGTATATATAGTCGTTGTGAAGCTTAGGACGTAAGGACCAACTTTCGTGAAGAAACTTTTGGCAATTGGACGTTCGTTGGAGAGGTATGTTAAGGCTAAGCTCCATCCCTCCTTTTAGCACGAAATCCAGGAAGTTTCCCAAAACGTCAAATGTGATATCTTACTATTCTGTTGCTAGAAAGACCTTCTGTGAAAGGCATTGGGATTGCAACTGAGTTATTTTCATGATGGTATTAGGTTGAAATTCCATTCGTTCGCTTAAACTGGACATTCAATGACTATATATCATTTTGTCGATTTACCCAGCTATCTATTCATATGTTCAAGGTGTTTCTCTTCTTGGTATAGTGCCATTAAAATAAATGTAGAATGTAAAGGGAATGTAGTGTTCAAAATCAGTTCTTCTTCCATACAAAAATATAATTAAAGGATTTAATAAGTAACGTGTTGGTTTCCAATATTCTCAAGTGAAATGCTCCTTTCTAAACTACTAAGGCACTTGATCTTGTTTAAATGCTTTCTTTTACTAATGGACATGGGACCATAATCATTATGTAAAGCACCTTTATGTACATTTTCAAAGTTAAGGCTTCACTCTAAATGTTGGGTTAAGTTCCCAAACTTGTTAATAAGACTTGTATGATTCCACGAGCCATATGTATATGCTATGACAACGATTATGACGTTATGAGAATAAGTGTACCGATGGGCCAAGATTGGCTGAGTTCTTGCTATGGCTTACTATGTGCATTCAATATTCATATCATACATTTCATGTTATGCATGGACTTCGAGCTATAATCGAAGGTATGGGGCCTATTTCCCCAACTATATATATGTATATGGTACAAATGGCCACAGGTTGGCAGATATGATGCTGGTTAGCTACCGGAAAGGACAACCAGTGCTAGCATTTGGTTGGGTATGTCATGCATTTGCATCTATATATATGTATTCACGACATGCGATACTCGAGTATACCATGTATTTTTTTTATCACTGGGAGGTGGCTTATTGGCCATTAAAGCTACTTGAGTTTTAGTTACAGTTGGTATTTCTATTAACCTTTTTACTATGGTTATCTATGATTTTACTTCCTGCCTTACATACCAGTACATGTTTAGTTGTACTGACATCCCTTTGCCTGGGGACGCTGCATTTTATTTCGTGCGTGCAGGTTCAGGTTGGGGTTCTGATTTACCCCTCCACTAGGATCCCTATTCAGCTATAAGTTGGTAAGCTCCACCTCTTTCTGGAGCTTTCACCGGATGTTTACTTTTTTTGTTGTACAGTTGGGTATGTCGGGGCCCTGTCCCGACAGTGTTAGTGATTCTCGTAGAGATTGTTGTGGACATGTTATTGTGTGTTGGTCCTTTTGTGTCTTTCAGTCTCAAGTCATAAGATTGGCATGTATATATGGTGTGTGTCTGTACCACTATTATTGCAGCCTTGTCGGCTAATTAGTACCCTACTATTTTTGTTTATCTATCTTGATGTATATGATTTACTGTTGACCAGGTCATGACCTAAGTTGTCCAAGCTTAGTCTTTCAGATGTCATGCTGCTCGATTTTCATCTGGTCCCTAGTTTAGTTAACTAGCATGTTTAGTGGCCTTCCCGGCCAATAACGGTATCGGGTGCCAGTTGTGCGTCCCCTCTCTTTGGGGCGTGACAAACATGGTATCAGAGCAAGTCGTGTCCCAGGGAGTCCACAATGCCATGTCTGGTGGAGTCTTGCTTATGGGTATGTTATGCACCACACTTATAATCAGGAGGCTACGAGACATTGAGGGATGGTTATGTTTCTTTCACTTAATAGATCGTGCTATAGAGCAAAGCTATAAGAACATATGAAATCTATATCATGTTATGTTTTTCTTATTAAATGGGTTACCTATGTTCAGGAGATGGTACAATATGAAACAAATATGGATCCGAGAGAAGGTACCAATCATGTCTTGCCTGGTGAGGACGATATATTCCCTATTGAGGCACATAGGGAGTCTCCAATGCCCACAGTATCAGATTCACCAGCACCTATTGAGGCCCACGGAGATCTAGTACCCTAATCCCTATTAGAGACTGGGGATCAGGGGATTAAAGAGGCTATTCAGCTACTAACTATGATGGTTTCTATTCATGAGAGACAACTATAGGTGAGAGAAGACACCAGACGGGATAAAACAGAAAGCTTAAAGGTACGAGAGTTTCTTCGATTGGCCCCTCCAGTATTTACAAAGTCTAGTCCCACTGAGGATCTACAAGACTTTACAGATCATATGTATAGAGTATTGAGGGTGATGCATGCCTCAGTCACCGAGGTAGTGGAGTTGGCTTCTTTTCAACTACGTGATGTTGCCATCTTGTGGTACAAGGAGTGGGAGAGATCTAGAGCGCCTGATGCTCCGCCAATAGAGTGGGAGGACTTTTCTGAGGCATTTTTAGCCCATTACATACCACGGGAGGTGCGGGAGGCCCATCTTGACTAGTTTATCAGTTTGAAGCAGGGGGATTTGAGAGCAAGGGAGTATAGCCTTAGGTTTAATTCTTTGGCTAGGTATGCACCAGATATTGTATGTACCATGAGTGCTAGAGTTCATCGGTAATTGGATGGTTTGGGGGATCATTTGATCAGAGACTACTGGATAGCGTCTTTACAAGATGGTGTAGATATTTCTTGTATTCAGGCTTTTGCTTAGACTATAGAGGATCTTTCTCGTCGAATTCGGGATACCCGTAGAGAAGGGGAGAAGAATAAAAGGGCTTGTACTATGAGCCCTTATAGGGAGCCACAAGGTGATTTTAGGCCCCCATTTCACTGATATCTACCTCCAGTAGGTAGTTTCCCACCACAGATGCATGGGCAGCAATTTGATTATTATATTCAGTCAAGGCCAAGGCAGAATTTAGATCAGCCTAATAGCTGTCAACGGGAGCGTTATGCACAAATGAGACAACTTACTCCCACATGTACACAATGCGGTAAGCTTCATACTAGGCTGTATAGAAAGGGCTAAGGCGCATGTTACCATTACGGGAAGACATGATATTTTATTAGCAACTGGCCCTTTAGTCAGTCCCTACTGTGAATGAATCCATGATAATATTCCCCGATGAGCTCCTGGGATCCCCTGAAAGGGATATCAATTTTTCTTTAGATTTTCTCCCTGATATGCAACGTATACCCGTTCCTCTCAAAACAAAAATATCTCCTATAGAGCTAAGAGACTTGAAGGAATAACTGAAGGGCTTGCTTAATAAAGACCTTATTAGGCCAAGCACATCCCCACAGGATGCTCCAATCCTCTTTGCTTGAAAGAAAGATGGCTCTTTACAAATGTGTATCAGTTATAGATAGCTAAAAATTCACCATCAAGAATAAGTATCTTTTTATGTGGATTGATGGTCTTTTCAAAGATTGACTAGTGACCCAGGTATTACCGGGTACGAGTTAGGGATGTTGATATTCCAAAGGAAATGTTTAGAATGAGTCAGAAGCTAAGCACGCAGACCATTTGCGAGTTATATTATAGTCTCTCCAGGACTACAAGTTATATGCTGAATTCTCCAAATGTGAATTTTGGTTAACTTCTATAGATTTTTGTTGCCATGTTATTACTAGCGATAGTATCAAGGTCAATGGCTATAAAATTGAAGCAGTAATGGCCTGACCGAGACCATTGAATCCGACAGAGGTCCATAGTTATTTGGGATTGGCAGGATATTATAGGAGGTTTGTTGGGATTTTCTCCACTACCTCTACACCACTAACGAGGATGACGTATAAAGCAACTAAGTTTTAGTAGACTGAATCATGTGAATAGAGGTTTCAAGAGCTAAAGAAAAGGCTTACCGTCGCACCTAGTCTGACTCTTTCAGATGGAACCAAAGGCTATATTGTGTATTGTGATGCCTTGATAATTGGCCTAGGTTGTGTTCTTATGCAGCATGGTAGGGTTATTGCATATGCTTCCAAAAAGTTACTAAAACATGAACAAAACTATCCTACCCATGGTCTTGAGTTCGCCGTAGTTGTTTTTGCCCTAAAAGTATTTGGTGGCATTATCTATACGAAGTTCATGTTGATATTTTTACCGACCACTAGAGCCTCCAATATTTATTCAAGCATAAGGAGTTGAACCTATTACAAAGAAGGTGGCCAGAATTACTAAATGATTATGATATTGACATTTTGTGCCACCTCGGTAAAGCTACTCTTGTTGCTGATGCACTTAGCTGAAAGTCCATGGGAAGTCTAAGTCATGCTGAATTTGATAAGGTTGAAATGACAAAAGATTTACGTCAGCTAACTAGTTTGCAGGTGCGATTAGTAGATGCAAAAGGTGGAGGTGTGATTGTTTAAAATACAATTGAATCTTCTATTGCTACTGATGTAAGAGAGCAATAACATGAGGATTATAAGCTTATGATATCGAGGGAAAGTGTTCCACAACATCGACATCCTCTAATTGAGCTAACTTGAGATGGAATACTGCAGTACCAGGGCCTCTTATGTGTGCCAAACATCGGAGGGCTCCATGCCAAGATTCATTTTGAGGCTTATTATCCTAGATATTCGTCTTAACCTGGGGCAACAAAAAAAGGGGTATTGAGACCTATGACAGATCTATTGGTGGAATGGCATGAAAAAGATATTCCAAAGATGGTGCCAATGCCCCAACTACCAGCATGTTAAAACAGAACATCAGAGACCTAGAGGCCTAGCTAAGTATACTGATTTTTCGTTCTGGAAAATGGGACATGATAAATATGGGCTTCATCACTAGGTTGCCTCCCACTCCACGCAGGTATGACTCTATCTGGGTAATCATCGATAAGTTGATAAAATCTGCTCATTTCTTGCCAGTAAGAATGACATATTCAGCAGAGGATTATGCTAAGATTTATATTCAAGAGATTGTTTGCCTTCATGGAGTTTCATTATCTATTATCTCTGATCGAGGGGCTCAATTTATCGTACATTTTTGGAAGTCTTTTCAGAAGGGTCTGGGCACCTAGGTAAATCGTAGCACCGCCTTTCATTCGCAAACTGATGGGCAGGCAAAGCGCACCGTCCAGACCATTAAGGATATGTTACAAGCCTGTGTGCTGGACTTTAAAGGAAGCAGGGATGATCACTTACATCTTATTGAGTTTGCTTATAGCAACAACTTCCAAGCTAGTATTCAAATGGCTCCATAGGGAGCACTATACGGGCAAAGATGTAGGTCACTGATTGATTAGTTTGAAGTTGGGGAATAAAAGTTTCTAGACCCTAATGTAGTACAACAAGCAATAGAAAAAAAAGAAAACTTATTAGAGACTGACCGCAAACGGCCCAGAATCAGCAAAAGTCTTATACAGATGTTCGATGACGAGACTTAGAATTTGATGTAGAAGATTGGATCTTCTTGAAGGTATCACCTATGAATGGAATCATGCGGTTTGGGAAGACAGGAAAGATCAGTCCTAGATATGTTGGACCGTATAAGATTCATTGAAAGATTGGCAAGGTCGCATACGAGCTTGATTTGCCTTCAGAATTGGGGGTAGTCCATCTGGTGTTTTATGTATTGATGTTGCGGAAGTGCGTTGGAAATCCATCGTGTATTACCCACATTGAAAATGTCAACATTGAGGAAGACTTGTCTTATGATGAGGTGCCAGTGGCTATTTTAGACCGACAAGTGAGAAAGCTTCGGAATAAAGAAGTGGCCTCCGTGAAAGTATTGTGGCAGAACAACAATATTGTGGAAATAACTTGGGAAGCCAAAGAAGAAATGATTAGGAATCACCCCCAGCTGTTTATAACTTAAGATGGGTCGCGTTCCAAAACTAGCAGTTATCTTTTTTTTAGTAACTTAAGTTCTAAATGATTTAGAGGTGAAACTTGTATGTTTTGTCGCGGGATAGCTATACAGAGCTTAGTAATTGGAGTTATTGGAAGTTGATTTATGGTTAGTAAGGGTAATAGATGTATCTAAAAAAACATTTTAGTAGATGGTAATGCAACCAAGCTTGACATATTCGCGGACGAATGTTCTTAAGAGGGGGAGACTTTGAGACCCCGTGTTTCTCGTCTTCCATTATTTAAATAGTGTGGCATTATATAAGGCATATGTGATTTTTGCTAGCCCCTAAGGATAATAAGGCTGTCAATAAGTGATAATATCAAGGACCTAAAGTTTTAAGCCAAAGGAATACCCTAAATGCACGTTTGGGATTAAAGAAATGACTCGAGTGGCACCTCGCCCTTTTCGGAAGGTTTAAATTAGGTTTGCACTTTTCTGATGGGACTAAAAGTTTATAATTTGCTAATAATGGATTTCTTTAAGCTATTTTAATAGCAGAAAGATCATACATTAAGTTTTGGAATCAAGAAAGTTGCAAGATAAAGGTTGGCCAAAGTCACCGTAAGTTTCTTTATGAAATCCTTTTTAAATTTGGGTCAAATATATCAGCTCATATCTCCCAAACTGTAAAGAGTTAGGAGGTTCATGACGTATCAAATTGAAGATCTATGAGTCTAGTTTGTAATGCACAAAACCGATCATCATACTGACCTTAGAAGAAAGCGTTACGACTGTTTTACCGAGACTGCCCGAGCTAGAAACGGGGTCATGGGTCGGGTCGGGTTGACACAACTTAATGTCGGCTATTTTGATATTTAAAAGCTCAAAAATAGGCCATTTTCGTCCCAAACCAGTGTGAAACTGAAGATAAAGCTTCCAAGTGTTCTCTAAGTGATTTAGGTAAGTTTTTCGCATTTTTACCATTAAAATTCGTTCCCTTGCCTAGAAATGCGTGCCTTACGCTTTACAATTGTTTTTCCCTCGTATTACCTGTGTTTATAGCTGTTTTTGTACTGTAAAAAAAGTGGTGTTCTTGTTGGTATTGTTGTTTTGGAGCTGGTGTGTTTAGGTAATAATTTGGAGCTCTTTTACGGTCATTTTTACGAAGTTTTACGGACATTTCCTTGCGTAAATGCTCCTTGCTGAATCTTGTCATTAATGCTAAATTTTTCGCTATTTATATGTTTCTTTAAGCTGCGTATATATAGTCGTTGCAAAGCTTAGGACGTAAGGAACAACTTTCATAAAGAAACGTTTGGCAAATGGACATTCGTTGGAGAGGTATGTTAAGGCTAAGCTCTGTCCCTCCTTTTACCACAAAATCCGGGAAGTTTCCCAAAACGTCAAATGTGATATCTTACTATTCTTTTGCTAGAAAGACCTTCTGTGAAAGGCATTGGGATTGCAACTGAGTTACTTTCATGATGGTATTAGGTTGAAATTTCATTCGTTCACTTAAACTGGACATTTAATAACTCTATATCATTTTGTCGGTTTTCCCGGCTACCTATTCATATGTTCAAGGTGTTTCTCTTCTTGGTATAGTGCTATTAAAATAAATATAGAATATAAAGGGAATGTAGTGGTCAAAATTAGTCCTTCTTCCATAGAAAAATATAATTAAAGGATTTAACAAGTAACGTGTTGGTTTCCGATATTCTCAAGTGAAATGCTCCTTTCTAAACTACTAAGGCACTTGATCCTGTTTAAATGCTTTCTTTTACTAATGGACATGTGACCAAATATAATCATTATGTAAAGCATCTTTCTGTACATTTTCAATGTTAATGCTTCACTCTAAATGTTGGGTTAAGTTCCCAAACTTGTTAATACGACTTGTATGATTCCACGAGCCATATGTATATGCTATGACAACGATTATGATGTTATGATAATAAGTGTACCGATAGGCCAAGATTGTCTAAGTTCTTTCTATGGCTTACTATGTGCATTTAACATTCATATCATACATCGCATATTATGCATGGACTTCGAGCTATAATCGAAGGTATGGGGCCTATTTTCCCAACTATATATCTGTATATGGTATAGGTGGCCACAGGTTGGCAGATATGATGCCGGCTAGCTACCGGGATGGACTACAAGTTCTAGCATTTGGTTGGGTATGTCATGCATTTGCATCTATATATATGTATTCACGACATGCAATACTCGAGCATACCATGCATTTTTTTATTACTAGGAGGTGGCTTATTGGCCATTAAAGCTACTCGAGTTTTAGTTACAAGTGGTATTTCTATTAACCTTTTTACTACAGTTATCTATGAATTTACTTCCTGCCTTACATACAGGTACATGTTTATTCGTACGGACGTCCCTTTGCCTGGGGATGCTGTATTTTAGTTTGTGCGTGCAGGTTCCGGTAGGAGTTCTAGTTTACCCCTCCACTAGGAGCCCCATTCAGCTATGAGTTGATAAGCTCCACCTCTTCCTAGAGCTTTCACAGGATGTTTACTTTTTTTGTTGTACAGTTGGGTATGTCGAGGCCCTATCCCGACAGTGTTAGTGATTCTCGTAGAGGCTATCGTGGACATGCTATTATGTGTTGGTCCTTTTGTGTCTTTCAGTCTCAAGTCATAAGATTGGCATGTATATATAGTGTGTATCTGTACCTCTATTGTTGCAGCCTTGTCGGCTAATTAGTACCCTATTTTTTTTGTTTATCTATCTTGATGTACATGATTTACTGTTGACCAGGTTATGACCTAAAATGTCCAGGCATAGTCTTTCAGACGTCATGCTACCCGATTTTCTTCTGGTTCCTAGTTTAGTTAACTAGCATGTTTAGTGACTTTCCCGGCCAATAATAGTATCGGGTGTCAGTTGCACCTCCCCTCTCTTTTGAGCGTGACAAACAATGAGCATAAAACCATAAAGATGAGATAGAGAATTAGGGGGAAACAAAGCTAAGGGCCACAACTTAAACCCATAATGAGATAAAAGAACTAAATACAGCTATAGCTTGCATCCAACAATACCTCTAACATAAACTTGGCGGGGGCTAACACATGTTCAAGATCACCCTCAACTACAATCGTAGTAAAAGAAACATACAACTGGAAACTAAAATGTCTTAATACATCAATCTAGAAAGAAAACTAGGATATTGTCTTCGAACTAAAGGACTTACCAACTCTCATCTTCAATGATCCAAAACTAGCCACATGGAGGATATTGAGGAGCACCTGTCTCTATATCATTACATCATGTAGGCATAGAGTATGCGTCAGTACTTTGAATGTACTAATATGAAGATATGAAATGCATGACATGGATGCATGGGTGAACATAGTCGAAAAAAGAAATACATATAAACTTTGAACATACATGAAGTATTGGGATTCAAACCACATACCAAGGAGGAAACATCTTTGAAGTATGAGGAGAACATACATATGGCTGATCATTTAACACATTACTTTAGCCATAAAACATGAGGTAATACATATGAGAAATAAAGAACTTACCCTTACTTGAATGCATGATGAGGTGCGTAGACTTAAATTAGTGAGAAAACACATGTTGTTATGAACAATCAAAATATTAATATCCTTCGGTGAACAATACATCACTTTATATAAAAGACTATTTTATTATGAAAGAAACATTCGTACTCATAATGTAGACCACCTTACATACTTGAAGACATATTCATATTCCTTTAGGAGAAATACCGTAAACAAGTCATAAGAACTTTAAAACAACTTTGGACATACTATGAAGGAACCATCATAAATCACCATAGAAGGACACCTTCGGAACATGAAGAGAACATGAACATATATGAGAGCAACCTTTAACTGACATAAACCATGTGAGCTAAACCAAGGAGTCCCGATGTTTCCCCTACATGGGATCAAAGAGGGAGATCACTTGCCAAGGTGACCTACTAAGATGCCTAAGTGTATCCACTATAATCTACTATTGAGCAACCACTACTATTTGTTGGAATAGCAATCAACCTCTACTAGCAGGTGACTCATATTTCTTATGGTGCCACATAGTTATAGTACAAAGGATTTTACTAACAATCTTGTGCCTCTTCAAATAGGGAGCTTCCGCATTTATCCCAAAGTTCACTCGGTGCTAAGTAAGACTCTCACGGAATAGTCATTTCTATTAATCATGGAATCATTAGTGGAGAGGTATTCTACTAGCCCATCCCATAGGCTTTTTGAATATTAATCATCATCATGAAAATATCCCTATGTCTTGGCTATGCCTCTACAATCGACTAGCATGATCTTATTTCCCTCTACTAACGGGCTATCATAGTCCCATGATCATAGCTAGGTGGGACTCACACTTCTTTCATGCATTTATTCTTGTTTCCAATAAGTTTAGTCTCAAATAACATATCGAGAAGAATATAGTTACGACATACATAGATTTGTACATTATATCATCATAAAGAGGACCTTTCACTAATGCATAGCTTTCATATGACTTCCTTGTGTTTCATAATATACTTGACAAACTTTATCATTCATAATATCCACAATGTATGAAGAAATGTGTTCATGAACTTACATAGTGCTTCATAGTATTCTCATGAAGCCATAACATAAATGATGACTCTTAACATTAAGGACCTTCATGTTCCTATACAACATTGATTAGGACTTTCTTCTTCATAAAACATTTGTTTCATATAGATTAGGTCTAAAATGTGCGATTTGCATGCTTAATGACTCGAAAATAAGAAATTCATATATATATATACATATACATATATGTATATGTATATATACATATATATATATATATATGTATATATACATATACATATATGTATATGTATATATATATCATGCATACATAAGATAAGATGTAATCATATGGATTCATTCAAATAAACCTAACATGATCTTTGAATGTAAAGACCTGGTTGGTTATTTTTGGCTTTATCTTTGAAAATTACTTTATTACCCTTTTGTAAGTTTGGGCCTATCTTGAACTATTTGAATGGTTGGAACTGAAATCTTAGTTTTAAAAGTTGAAAATGTGAGTTTTGATATTTTTGAAAGTTTAAGTTGTTGAAAGAGTAAGTTTTTGTATCATTCTGAGTTTTGAGTGTCGAATCGGAGATCCATCAATTCCTTTTGCTCTGGAATGTCGAAACTAAAGTATAGGAAGTTATAGAACTGAAATCGAAGTTAAAATGATGTATTTAGGGATAAAGTTTCATTTTTAGTAGTTTTCAAAACCAAAGTTTGACTTTGATCAACATTTGGAGTTCGAAAGTTCGAATTAGAATTCCGACAGTTCCAGTAGTCCCGGATTGTGAAGCTAGTGCTAGAAATAGTCTTGTCATAATTTTTGGAGTTGGCGAGGCAGTTTTGATATTTTGAGTTTTAAACTAGTATATTTGACTTGCATTGATCAATGTGTTGTGGAGACCTCAAAATCTAATTTTGTTTATTCTGTTGAGTCCGAATTGCCATTTCTGGTAAGGACATATATTTGGTCATTGATATTTTTATTTCGTATGGGTTCCGAATGTCTACTCCAAGTTTTCATTGTTGGTTGATTTCAGCTAGTACGGTTTTTCGTGCAGCCTATATTAGTACTACTCGTTCACGCCCTAGGCTTCCCCATTTGTGGAGGATCAGCTGATCCTTATCCGTGTTCACGGACAAGGGCTCTACGTTCGCAGAACATTGTTATACCCTCACCCTTCGCCTTCGTGGGACCCCATCCTCGTTCACCGAGCACAATTTATGTGTTTAGTTTTAAACTCGTGAAATACTATTTTCAACCATTTTTCACGAACTCCAAGCTTTTTGGGCAATTTTGAGAAGTGGTTTTCGAAGATTTGACTTGAGTAAGTGTTTCGAGCACTATTTTGATCATTTTTCACAAAGTTTATCTTGATTTTGTCTTGAATTTCATGATTTTAAATGTCCAAAATTGGGAATTTTTGGTGTTTGATTTTGAAAATTTAAATGGGGATTATTCACTTAATCGAACCTCAATTTTTATGGGATTTTTATCCACTAACTCCATCTTTTGTGCAGGACCTAATTTTAAAGTTAATTTTCAGCGAGAACATTGAATTTTAGCCCTAATTTTGATGATTTTGCCCCTAATCCTAATTCATGCCAATATGGGTATCAAAATGCACCTCTTGATGCATAATATCTATTTTTGATGGTGATTGATCGATTCGAGGGTTCTTTGGAGGCTTGAGTTGATTGAAAGCTTGTCCGAGTTCAGTTTCAACATCGAGGTAGATTTGACTAACCTTTTTGGGATTGAGTTTGAGTTATTTAGCATGCTTATGTTATAATTATGAGTTGTGAATATGATATCAATTACTCCAAAAATTGAGTAAATTGTGATCTTATTGATGAATTGAGATGGAATTATGAGATTGGGTAAAATTTAGAGAGCATTAAGATAATATGAGACTTGAGATAACTTCTCGATAGTGTTGTGGCTAATTGATGACGAATGAGGAGAGTTCGAAAATTATGAGGCTATTTGGGGTTCTTGTGGAGCCTATTTTACTGACATCTTGATTATTGATGAGTTAGCAATTATTTGAGGTTATGATAGCCCTATGATAATGATCAATATACTTGGTATATCCTATTTGATATAATGGCTATTGCTTCTATCCTATATTGATTAGTTGCAATCGTATGCACGTATCTCTTACTAGATCAGTTGCATTGGTATGCACGTATCTCTTACTACAGCTGCATTGGTATGCACATTTCTCATATTAACTAGATGCATTGGTATGAAAGTATCTCTTACTTGATTAGTTGCATTATTATGCACATATTTTACACTAGATTGGATGCATTGGTATGCATAAATCTTATTTCTGATAGGGCTATATTGATATGCACATGTGTTATACATGATTGGTTGCATTGGTATGCATTCATTTGATACATGATTGGATGCATTATTATGCACACATCTCTTTACATTTGCATCATATGAGGCATTATGATCCATGTTGTGATAGTTGTTATGGCCTACAGGCCTTGAGACGACCCATTATGAGGTTCGTGATGCCTCGAGATACTTTTGATTATTGCCTACGATGGCTTGAGATATTTGAGTACATGACGTACGATGCACCCGAGTTCTATCTTGTAGCTTTAGCTCTATACATGTGTACATCTGCCCTACGGTGATTGTGATCTCATATCATATATGGCTAGCGATGCAATTGCATTCATGCAAAGCATTGTTTAGCATCATTGGATTGGTTCACCATATGTAATTACCATTATTCATGATTTTATTATGTTACGTACTAATCCTTTTGATGTAGGTGGTAGGATTTTTCATTATTACATACTTGTTTGATTTCTCTTACCCAGTCGATTGAACCTAATATGTACATTTTAGTGTACTCAGCCCTACTTTGTTTCTTCCTTAAGATCGAGCACAGAGGCCCTTATAGGGCAGCTGATTCACTCTAGTTTATCTTTGCTGCATCTGTCCAGATTCTTCTTGTGAGGCTCAGACATTGAGTCATCATGGGTCTTTGGGATTTTTACTAGTATTTCCTTTTAAACTTTGTACAAGACATTATTTTATGAGAGTTGTATCGAATGTTGAGACAGTTGTATTTACTCTTCAATACTATTTTAGATGCTCTTGTACTCACAACTGTAGGTTTTGGGAGACGTCTTATGTTATATGAGTTGTTTATGTTTTATTTTATCTTTCTTTAGTCACATTCCAATTCTAGGTCGCGACAAGTTTGGTTTTAGAGCTTTATGTTCGTTGGGTTTATGAGTCCAGAGTAGGGTGTCTAGTAGAGTCTTACAGATTAGTGTGTAGATGTCCAAACCCATCTTCGGGAGGCTACGAGATACTTGTTAGGAAAGATTTTCACATCTTGCTTCTATCATGGGTTCCTTTGTATTACCAATTTAAAAGTGTCTCACTTGAGGTCAAGGTAGAGTTCGCAGCAGGACCAGGGGCCGAAGACATGTTAGAGGGGTAGGTCCACCTCAAGGGAAGACTAGATCGGCTTTTCCAGAGCCTTCTTATGAGCCAGAGGGGCCTATGGATCCGATTCCACCACCCTCAGCCCAGAGACTATACCCTCGATTCAGGAGTTATTCTTGAGAGTTTTGGCTAGATTGGAGGAAGCACCTCCCGCTCCAGCTACAGTTGATGTACTGGTTTCCACAACACCGTTTGGTCCTTCTACATCCCCATTCGAGTCAACTATGATTCATGTTAGTCCTTCTACAGTTCTAGTAGATTCTCCTATGGTTGTTGTGGTTCAAGCTCAAATATCTAGGCCGAGTTTGGGTTCTCAATTTTAGAGTTTTGTTGTTGCTCCATCTATTGTACCTCTCTTGTTTACGGTGCCACCATCTTGAGTTAGCCCAGCCATGTCTACAGTGGAGTAGAAGAGCTTTAAGAGGTTTGTGCGGTTGGCTTCTTCGCGATTTGATAGCTCCCTTAGCAATTGAGCCTATGATTTTTTGTCAGTATGCCAGGATCGATTGTGTAAGCTTGCTATTCTTGAGTCATATGGGGTTGCATACACTTCATACTAGTTACCAACCTTGCCAAGGAGTGGTAGAGGTCAGTTATAACTCGTAGACCAGTAGATCTCAAACTATGACCTGGGGGCAGTTCATCGAGATATTTTTGGAGAGATTCGTGCCATACAACCTCTGAAATAGCTGTCGCGATGAGTTTGATAGTCTACAACAAGTTTTTATGTTTGTTTCTGACTATGAGGCTAGATTTCATAGATTTTCTAGATATCCTTTGTCAAGTAGTCCTACTGAGTTCGAGAAGATTCGATGGTTTGCCAAAGGCTTCGTAGGGTAGCTTTCGGAGGCTACAACTTCTTTGGTGTTTGCTAGACGCATGTTTTAGAATGTTGTGGATCATGCTCATGTAATAGAGCACATCATATAGTCAGGGTGGCGGGGAGAGGTTTCCTCGACATGGATAATTTAGTGTGCACTGACCACATGACCGAGAGATTCAAAGACAAGGCTATCAGGGTCGGGTAGTTCAGGCACCTCTTCCAGCATCTGACAGTGTTGATAGATCAAGATCTACTCAGGTGGGTAGTGCACCAAAGAATGGTGGCTTTTTAGGGCAACCATCTTAGAGAAAGAAGACCAAGGCTTCTTATCATTGTGATGAGATTGGGCACTTGGCTTATCGTTGTCCTTATCGTGTACCTCCTACTCAGACTTCAAGTTCTCAAGTACCTCATCTAGCTCCAACACTAGTACCTATGGACATACCTCGGGCTATGAGAGGTGGTGCCAGAGGATGTCATGGTATAGTGAGAGGTGGTGCTCGTGGTGGCCCATAGGCAGATGATGGGCATAAAGTTTGCTATCCTATTCCAGAAAGAGCTGAGGCAGAGGCCTCTGATGCAGTCATCATATGTATGGTCCTAATGTGCTACCATTTAGCTTCACTTTTATTTGATCTCGGCTCTATGTTTTTATATGTGTCCTATTTTGCTCCTTATATTGATATTATGTGTGAGTCGCTTGCCAAGCCTATTTGTGTTTCCACCCTGGTAGGTAAATCATTAGTGGTGAATTAGGTGTATGGGGGATTTTGTTGTGACTTTTATGGGGAGAAATACTATTGTTTATCTGATACTATTGGACATGGTAGACTTTGATGTGATATTAGGAATGGATTAGTTGTCACCTTATCATGCTTTTCTTGACTATCATGCAAAGATTGTGACCCTATCTTGCCCTGACTTGCCTCAGTTGGTATGGATTAGAGCACCTAGATGCTATCCTAAGGGTGTTATTTCTTATATGCATGCTTATCGGCTGAAGGAGTAGGTATGATTAGCTTATTTGGCTCATGTTCAGGCTATTTTCAAGAACTTCCATCATTCGAGACTACCAGGGTTGCTAGAGAGTTATGGATGTATTCTCGACTGACTAACCTGGTGTTCCTCCAAATTGTGATACCAGCTTTCCTATCAATATGGAGTTGTGCACTAAACCCATATCTATTGCTCCTTATCGGATGACCCAACTGAATTGAAGGAGTCAAAAGAACAATAAGGAGATTTGTTAAAGAAAGGATTTGTTCGTCTGAGTATATCTCCATAGGGTGCTCCTGTATTATTTTTGAAGAAGAAGGATGGGACTACGCTGATGTGTATTGACTATTGCTAGCTTAACAAAGTGACCATCAAGAACAAGTATCCTTTGCCTCATATTGATGATCTTTTTTACCAATTGCAGTGTGCCTCAGTATTTTTCCAAGATTAACTTGACATACGGTTATCATCAGTTGAGGTTCAGGAGTCTGATGTCCCGAAAATAACGTTTAGGACCCGTTTTGGGCATTATGAGTTTGTGGTTGTGTCATTCGAATTGACTAATGCCCCAGCTGCATTTATGGAGTTTATGAACTGAGTGTTCAATCCCTATTTAGACATCTTTGTGATTTTGTTCATAGATGATATCTTGGTTTATTCCAAGAGTGAGGTAGATTATGTTCAGGACTTGGACTATACTCCAGAGATTGCGGGAAGAGAAGTTGTATGCAATGTTCTCAAGGTGCGAGTTTTGGCTTGAGTCTACTGCATTTCTGGGCCATGTTGTGTCAAAAGAAGGTATTATGGTCGATAAACCATCATAGCAACTGTTCGTAAGTGGGTTAGGCCTATTTTAATGACTAAGATTTAGAGTTTCCTTGGTTTAGTAGAGTATTATCAACATTTTGTTCAGGCTTTCTCAAAAATAGCAGCTCTATTGACTAGATTAACTCAAAAGGCTATGGAATTTTAGTGGTTGAATGATTGTGAGATGAGCTTCCGAAAGCATAAGGATTTGTTGACTTCAACACCTATTATTGCCTTACTCGAGGAGGGAATTCCATTTGTGGTATATTGTGATGTTTCCGGTGTGTGTGTTTGGGTGGTGCATTGATGCAAAAAGGGAAGGTGATAGCCTATGCTTCTAGATAGCAGAAAGTGCATCATAGAAACAACCCTACCCATAACTTGGAGTTGGTTGTGGTTTTGTTTATGTTTATGTTTTGGTCACATTATCTTTATAGGGTGCATTGTGAGATCTTTACCGATCCCCGAAGTCTCAAATACATCTTTTCTCAGCCTAATATGAACATGAGATAACTTATGTGGTTGGAGTTGCTTAAGGACGATGATATCTCTACTCTATATCACCCCAGGAAGGCAAATATGGTGGGAGACGCTTTGTGTCGAAATGATACTAGTACGGGGATTTTGGTGTTCTTGAGGGCTGAGGAAAGACCCTTAGTTTTGAAGGTTCAGTCGCTTGCTAGACAGATGGTGCATTTGGATGTTTCTCCTCCTCAGTGTGTTTTGGCCTTTGTTGAGGCTAGATCTTCCTTGTTTTATTCGATATGTGCTCATTAGTTAGACGATCCTAATTATGCATGATTCATGACAAGGTGTTGAGAGGTGAAGCCAAGTCGGCTATTATTGATTCTGATGGTGTTTTATGGATAAATTGTAGTGTTTGTGTGCCTAAGGTGGGAAACTGAGTGAGATTGATATTAGAGGAGGCCCATTGTGCTAGATATTCCATCCATACTAGTGTGGCTAAGATGTATCATGATCTTAAACATCATTATTAGTGGTTTGGCATGAGAAGACACACAACTGAGTTTGTGGCCAAGTGCTTGAATTGTCAACAGGTGAAGTATGAGCATCAAAAGCTTAGTAAATCTATGCAAAATATGCCCATTCCCGAGTGGAAGTGGGAAAGAGTGACTATGGATGCTATTATAAGTTCGCCCATGGCCTTGAGAAAGTTTAATTCAGTTTGGGTGGTCGTTGATCGTTTGACCAAGTCAGTACACTTCTTACCGATAAATACTAGCTACTGTGTGGAGCCGTTGGCTAGGTTATATATCCGGGATATTGTCATATTGCATGGTGTGCTAGTATTGATAGTATCAGATAGAGGGCCTTTGTTTACCTCCCTTTTTTAGCAGGCTCTACAATGTGGTTTGGGTACTAGAGTGAATTTGAGTTCAACTTTCCACCCCCAAACCGATGGTCAGTCAGAGAGCACTATCCTATTGTTGGAGGACATGCTTAAGGCACGTGTTATTGATTTCAGGGCCTGAGAGGACAAATAATTACCATTGGCAGGGATTTCATATAACAATAGTTACTATTCCAGCATCTAGATATCACCATTTGAGGCCTTGTGTGGTCAGAGGTGTAGATCACCCATTGGATGGTTTGATTCAGGTTCAACTGAGGTGATGGGTATTAATTTGCTTCCGGATGCCATGGATCGGGTCCGTTTGATTCAGAGTAGACTTTTGGCTGCCCAATGTCGCTAGAAGTGTTATGCTGATAGGAGGGTTAGGCTTCTTAAGTTCTCTGTGGTGACTGTGTTTGGATAAAAGTTTCACCCGTGAAGAGTGTGATGACATTCGGGAAGAAGGGCAAGCTTAGTCCCTAATTCATGGGCCCATCTGAGATTTTGAGGAGAGGTTGTGAAGTAGCCTATGAGTTGCCTTTACCACCAAGGCTATCTGTTGTTCATCCTATTTTTCATGTTTCTATGCTCTTCCGGTACTTTCCAAATGAGTCCCATGTCATTTATTATGACTTTGTTGAGTTGGGTCCAGAATTTTCCTTCGAAGAGGAGCCTATATCTATATTGGATAGACATGCCTAGAGATTAAGGTCCAAAGATATACCTTCTCCGAAGGTTGAGTGGCGGCACCTTCTATTGATAAGGCTACTTCAGAGTTAGAGTCTGACACACGGGTCAGATGTCCCAACCTTTTTGAGGCTTCAGGTACTTTCTTTTGCTTTATGTTTGAGGACGAACATTATTTTTAAAGGTGAATGATGTAATGACCTGGTTGGTCATTTTTGGCCTTATTTGTGAAAATTATTGTTTTACTTTTTCGAAAGTTACTTTGGGCCTATTTTGAACTATTTGAATGGTTGGAACTGAAATGTTGAGTTTTAAAAATTGAAAATGTGAGTTTTGGCATTTTTGGAAGCTTAAGTTGTTGAAAAAGTGAGTTTTTGTACCATTCTGAGTTTTGAGTGTCAGATTGGAGATCTGTAGATTCCTTTAGCTCTGCAACGTTAAAACTGAACTATAGGAAGTTACAGAACTGATTTGGAGTTAAAATAGGTTTTTAGGCCCAAAGTTGAATTTTTAGTCATTTTTGGAACCAAAGTTTGACTTTGATCAACATTCGGAGTTCGGAAGCTCGGATCGGAATTCTGATAGTTCCAGTAGTTCCAAATGGTGAAACTAACGCTAGAAATGGTCTCATCATAATGGAGTTGCCGAGGGCAGTTTTGATATTTTGAGTTTTAAACTAATTTATTTGACTTGCATTGGTAAATGTGCCACGGAGACCTTAGAATATGATTCTGATTATCCCGTTGAGTCTAGATCGCTGTTTCTGGTATGGATACATATTTGGTTTGTGAAATTCCAATTTCAAATGAGTTTCGAATGCCTAGGGCTTTTATTATTGGTTGATTTTAGCTGGTGTAGTTTCTGGTGATGCCCATATTTGTACACTGCGTTCGCACCCTGGGCTCCACATTCGTGAAGGATCACCTGAACCTTATCCATGTTCGCGTACAAGGGCTTCGTGTACACGGAGCATTATAAACCTTCATCCTCTGCGTGCGCGGGGCACCACCTACGTTCGTAGAGCATATTTTACCTGGACAAATTTAAACTCACGAAACACCATTTTCAACGATATTCATGAACTCCAAGCTTTTTGGGTAATTTTGAGAAGAGGTTTCGGAAGTTTAACTTGGGTAAGTATTTCCAACACTATTTTGATCATTTTCCACGAGTTTTATTTTTTCTTAAAATTTATAATTTGAATGTCCGAAATTGGGGTTTTTTGGTGTTTGATTTTGAAACTTTAAAAGAGGATTTCTCACTCAATTGGAACTCAATTTTTTGGGGATTTTCTCCCACGAACTCCATTTGTTATGTAGGATATGATTTTAAAGTCAATTTTTAGATTCAAAAACTTTAAAGTTTAGCCCTGATTTTGATCATTTTGCCCTTAAGCTTAATTCATGCCAATATGGGTATCAAAATACATCTCTTGATGCACAATATCTATTTTTGATAGTGATTGATCGATCTGAGAGTCGTTTTGAGGCTTGAGTTAATTGAAAGCTTGTCTGAGTGTGGTTTCGACATCGAGGTAGGTTCAGTTAATCATTTTGGGACTAAATTTGAGTTATTGAGCATGCTTATTAACAATTGTGTGATATAGATTGAATTATGACATGATGACTTGACATGATTGATACTGATCTGAATATGATATCTGTAAACGGAGATCCTATTTATAAATTGCGATGTTATCATGAGATTGTGGGTAATTTAGACATCATTAAGATAATATAAGACTTCAGATAACTTCTGAATAATGTTGTGGGTAATTGATGATGAATGTGAAGAATTTGGGAATTATGAGCCTATTTGGGGTTCTTGTGGAGCCTTTTTTATTGACATCTTGATTATTGATGAGTTAGCAATGATATGAGGTAATGGGGGCTCAGTGATAATAATTGGCATACATCGTATAGCCCCTTTGAATAATAGTTATTGCACCTATCTTATATTGATTAGTTGTATTGGTATGCACATATCTCTTACTAGACCAGTTGCATTGGTATGCACGTATCTCTTACTGGATCAGCTACATTGTAATGCACATTTCTTAAATTGACTAAATGCATTGGTATGCACGTATTCTTACTTGATTAGTTGCATTGTTAAGCACATATCTTATACTGGACTGGGTGCATTGGTATGCACATATCTTATTTCTGATTGGATTGTATGGATATGCACACGTGTTACGCATGATTGGTTGCATTGGTGTGCACACATTTGATACATGATTGGATGTACTGTTATGCATCCATCTCTTTACATTTGCATCATATGAGGCATTATGATCCATGTTGAGGCAGTGGTTATGGACTGCGACGCCTTAAGGCACCCCATTATAAGGCCCATGACACCTTGGGATACTTCTGATTATGGCCTGCGATGCCTTGAGATATTTGACTACATGGCCTGCAACGCCCCTGGGTTCTATCCTATAGCTTCGGCTCGATAAATGTGTATATCATCTCCGCGATGATCATGATCTCACCTCATACATGGCCTGTGACACCATTGCATTCATGCATAGCATTGTATTATATCATTGGATTGGTTAACCATCTGTAATTGCCATTATTCATGATTTTAATGTATTATGTACTAACCCTTTTGATGTAGGTGATAAGATTCTTTATTATTGCATACTTGTTCGATTTCTCTTACCCAGTTAGTTGAACATATTGGGTACATTTCGGCATACTCACCCCTACTCTGTTTCATCCCTACAGATTGAGAATAGGGGCCCGCACAGGATAGCTGATTTACTCTAGTTGATCTTCACTTCATCCACTCAGATCCTTCTGGTGAGGCTCAGACTTCGAATAACCATGGGTCTTTGGAAATTTCTCTATTATTTCCTTTCCGACATTGTACCAGACATTATTCTATGAGATAGCTTTGTATCGTATGCTGAGATAGTTGGACTTACTCTATAGTACTGTTTTAGATGCTCTTGTACTCATGATTCTACGTTTTTGGAGATTTCTTATGTTATATGAGTTGTTTATGCTTTATTTTATCTTTCTTTAGTTGTGATCCGAGTCTGAATCGTGACATTGAAAAACTCTAACCAGAATAATCATGAATTCCAAATAAAGTTTCATCATAGGCCATAATATGATACTAATATAATTCATATAACTAAGAATGCATCATAAACTAAATGATTAAATCAACTTTCCGAAACTCCATAAAATACATAAACTTTTGATCTAAAATAGATTAAGGAACTTGAGCTTTGTGAAGGGAAGGGCTCCACAATTGGCTAAGACATCTCTCGAGCTCACCCTCAAAGATAAAAAGTCTAAAATAGGCAAGTCTTTACAAAGCATAAAAGTAAAGTAGATGTTATCCCCGAAATGGTGGACTCACCAATAGTAGTCTTCAAAGAATCCGACTAGCCATGAGAGGAAGAGGATGAACAAGAGCTTTGATCTGTACATGGTTAGATAATCTAGGCAAAAAGAGTGGATTATTGCTTGGAATGTACTAAGTATGCGGGGTGCGATGCAACAAAGAACATAAGCTATAATAATCAATATGCATATTCATAATTAATGGACATGAGCTCATAAAATCATAATTATGGATTTTGAACCCCAACAATATTTATGGATTTTGTTTGATGGCCCTTTTCCAAACTTCAGAGAACCCTTTCTCTGATCCTCATTCTATGAGGTCGTCCATGACTCATAGAGGACTTTACGGGTCGTATGATAAGTTGTATGTTGAACTTTAGAAAGATCCCAATTTTCTTCAAGTCTTCCAGGTTATACGAACCAACTTTACGGGCCATACTTCTTCTTATGGGCCATAAATCCTCTCTTAAAAATTGACAGTTCAAATTTTCCAAAACGTACTTCTTGCATGTCTCGTACCCCCATGAGTGGGGTCTTACATTATCTACCCCTTGGGAATATTCGTCCTCGAATATGCTAAGGCAAGCTCTAAGGAATGAGTTTATGCACCATATATAAAAACGCAACACGTGCACCATTTAAAATCTTTAAACCATGGAGCAAGGGCTTCGGTCAATTTCTTATCACATCCGTTTTCATAGGGTCCATTTTAATTCCATTACCCAACACCACATGCCTTAGGAATGCAACTTTCTTCAACCAAAATTCACATTTATCAAATTTAGCAAACAACTTCTCATCACTCAATGTTTGCAACACTAATCTTAAATGCTTCGCATGCTCTTCTTCACTCCAAGAGTAAATCTAGATGTCATCTATGAAGACCACCACGAACATGTCAAGGTAGGGTTTAAATACCCAATTCATGAGATCTACAAATATCACCAGTGCATTAGTTAAGTGAAACTCAAAATGCCCATATCGAGTCAGAAAAGCTTTCTTGGGAATATCACACTCTCTCACCCTCATTTGGTGGCACCTAGACCGAGAGTCAATCTTAGAAAAATTACTAGCCCCTTGTAGTTGATCAAATAAGTCATCTATCCTTGGCAAGAGATGCCTGTTCTTTGTTGTGACTTTATTGAGTTGTTGATAGTCGATGCACATTCTAAGTGATCCATCTTCCTT